>CM053585.1:100223912-100272195 GCA_028646515.1 Pseudochirops corinnae | reverse complement strand
TGCTTTTGAGATTCTTTCTCCATCTGGCAAAGGCGACTTTTTAAGGCATTCTTCTCCTCATTGGCTTTTTGGGCCTCTTTTGTCATTTGGGTTAATCTATTTTTTAGGGTGTTGATTTCTTCAGTCATACTACTGACTCTCTTTTCATGATTTTCCTGCAACATTCTTATTTCTCTTCCCAATTTTTCTTCCATTTCCCTTATTTGGTTTTGAAAATCCTTCTTCAGCTCATCTCTAGCTTTAAGGCATTCTTCATGTTTATTGGAGGCCTCTGGTGGGGGCACTCTGGCTGCGCTCTACTCCTCCCTCTCTCTCCCATGATCTTTCTTTTCCCCAAAAAAGGAATCTAGGGTTTGGGAGCTGTTCTTACTTTGTTTTTTATGCTTATTCTTATTCATGGTTTTTCAGACTGTGAATTTTTTTTTTTAAATCTCTGTGGGGCTCTGCTTCCAGAAGGGAAAGCTCTGTCCCAAATCGCTGGGGTCCTCCCGGCTGCCGTAGACTTCCGGCTAACTGGATAATGAAGACTCCAAGACCGAGGCCCAAGACGACGATCCGGATCCAAGCCGCTCAACGTGAGAGCACTGGCCTGAAAACAATCACTCAGCCCCCCTGCTGTCTGCAGGCCGTGGGCAGGAAGCTACAACGCAGAGGCGGGTGCAAAACCTCTGCCTTTTAGCTTTTCCGCTCTGGAGACCTTTCGGCTGGACGCTTATCTCCCCCTTCCACAATCCCCACTTGTAGCTGGTGCTAATCCTCACCTGAGAGGCTTCTCCCGCCCAGCCACCCCCGGGGCACAGCCGCGGCTTTAGGCCAGGCTGGTTTCAGTTCGCAGTGCTGATATGGTTCCTCGTAGCCGAGCTGACTTTAGTGGGAAGTATCTTTGTGTGCGTTTTGGAGTCCTAGGATTGGTTTAGAGTCCTATTTTATGGGTATTTTGGGGTGGCTATGTGAGAACTGCGATATGTTGCTGCTGTTATGCCGCCATCTTGGCTCCGCCCCCCAACATCTGGATCTTTCAAAGCCGGAGGGGGGCCTCAACAGTTTCCCAGAGTCTCGTCTGGCCAAACCACATAACTCTTCTCAAAGTGAGCCCCAAAGCAAAACCTCACATCAGGGCAAATATATAGCCTTCTCCTGGATGGGAGAATGTCACAACCCTCTTGACCCACCACCCAATCACAAAGCTACAAGGTGCAGGCATTCTGGAAAAACAAGCCCCCCGCCACAGGCTCCACATGACCACATTCAGCCTATTATTGGGCAGAGTATACTTTCAAATCAGAGACACTTAAGCCTATCAAAGGGCCTAGGGGCAGGGAAGACCTTCAGATTCCCAAAACAGTTTTTCAGTGGAGTTTTTTTAATTTAACCAATATATATCTAGGAGTTTGAAGTTTAGGAATGCTTATTATTTTTCTTGGAGACAATCTACAGATTTTTTTCAGCTGACAGTTTTTCTGTATTTGGATGTTCTGGGAAGCTTTTTTGCATTATTTCTTGAATTACGGTGTTCAGGTTTCTTCATTTTGTTTTGTTTGGTTTTTTACTAATCATTTTCTTCTGAGAGTCCTATAAACCTTATATTGTCTTTGCATCCTGTCTTTGAAATCAATATGTTTTGCTTACATGGAGATTATTCTTTCTTTTAAAATTATTACTTTTTTACTTTTCTTCCAGATTGTCTTTCACTTTCTTGTATTTGCGTTCCCCAATAGTTATCCTCTCTTTTGTTTCTTTGGTGATATCTGCCACTATGGTTTCAAGTTTTTCTATTCTGCTGCTTATTTCTTCTATGTAGTCTATAAATTCAGCTTTCATAATTCTTTTTTCTCTTTCAAACCATTCAAGAACATCCTTCTATGGTTATATATACTCTTAGAAATCAAATTGTCTTTTGTCTCATCAAATTTTGATTCATTTTATTTTTTCTTACAATATTTGTTCATAAATATCTGGACTCACATAGCTGATCTGGAGGTCAATTCCCTTCAATTATTAATATTTTCCCTATCGGTTATGCTCAAGGTATTTAATTGAGTTTTTTTCCTTCTGAGATTTTTGTTAATTTCAGTGTCTTTCCCCCCTTATTTTCCCCTATTGCTCACTTTCTGACTCCCTTTCCTTTGACAGCTATTTCCCTGGCACCTAGATCTCAAAACATCTGAGCTTCATCCAATATTAGACAATTTTCAGTTTACCAGACTTGGTTTCTACCCCAATTGACTTATTGGGGGACAGAACTGGCTCTATCTGCACATTGGGCTCTTTTTCTCAGGCTTGGTTGTGTGTCACACCCATATGTGTCTTGTCCCCTTTTCCTCTTCTCCATTTTCTTTGTGAGTTATCTTTTAGCATAGAGTAGTGTCACACTGGTATTGCAACCTGAACAAATTTCTGTCTTTTGGATTTCCATGCACTGGGAGTAGGAATGGTGGAGGAGTTGAAGGGAGGTGACAGGTATAGAGTTAAGTCCTGTTGGAAGTTTCCAAGTTAACTTGCATAGCTCTGTTATTGCCAGTATTGTGAGCAGTGTGAGATGAGGTGTTGATGAGCATTAATTATTAGAGATTCTTCTCTGTTGGTTCATAGGATTTTTATTTTGAGTTTTTATGTTCTAAACTATGGAAATAGCTAAAATTGCTTTATCTCTGGTGCATAATTCCTATTTTGGAGAAGTTTAAGAAATCATGAGTATTAGAAAAATGTCTAGTCCTTCATCTTCCTCATCACATGACCCAGAAGTTTCTCAATGAGTTTTCAAAGGTTACCAATTCAATTGTGATTCAATGATCATATAATTAAGTTATTATGGTTGACCAAAGCAGGTGGCTTGAACACATTGGGAGTAGCTTTAGATGTTGTCTTATCAGTGTCTAATTATTTGGAGTTTTGATTTCTTCAACCATTTTTTCTCACTTCCAATCTAAAGAACATTTCCCTTGGTAAAATAATGAATCAATATTTATTGAATATTTTCAAGCACTATGCTGAGGGCTGGGGATATAGAAAGAAGCAAAAGATAGTCCATAATCTCAAGGAGTTCATGGTCTAATGAGGGAGACAACAAACAAATACATACAATCTACTTACAGGATAAATAGGAAATAACAGAGAGAAGGCATGACAATTAGGAGGGGTCAAGAAAGGTTTCCTGAAGAAGATGGGATATTACTTGGGACTTAAAGGAAGCCAGGGTAGCCAATAGGTGTTGATAAGGAGAGAAATCATTCCAGGTTTGGGAGAGAGTTAGAAAAAATGCCCAGAGTCTAGAGATGGAGTGTCTTCTTTGTGAAACAGTTAGGAGACCCATGTCACAGAATCAAAGAATATAAGGCAGGGAGACTGGAAAAGCGGGTGGTACTAGGTTATAAAGGGATTTGAGTGCCAAACAAAGCATTTTGTATTTGATCCTGGAAGTGATAGGAAGCCACTAGAGTGTACTGAAGGGGGAAGAAGGGGAGTGACAGGGCATCTTACTCAGCAGAGTTAAAAAAAAATAGGCTGATCATCCAACCTTTCTCTATCATCTTTTGTCTTTATCTCACTGTGTGCCCAAGCAATGATCCTTCTTTTTTATTTTTCTTTGCCACTTCATAGCTTTATTTAAATGGGTTTTTTTGTTGTTGCTATTGTAGCTGAAATTTTTTTCACAAGCTTCATCTCAGTGTGAGATTTAGTCTTGATGCTATTTTTTTGTGGGACTGAATAACAGGATAAATAGGCAAGATTATATAAAATCACAAAAGCAATGAATACCATTGGTAAACAACAGGTAGAGGTAAAGATTAAGAGGGAGCTAATCGAAAGGCCTTCAGTTCATTCCAAAAGAAAAAGTTGTTGTTCAGTCATTTTCAGTTGTGTCCAAATCTTCATTTATCATTTTCTGTGCAAAAATACTAGAATGATTTGCCATTTCCTTCTCCAATTCATTTTTACAGATGAGGAAACTGAGGCAAACAGGGTTAAATGACTTGCCCAGCTAGTAAGTGTCTGAAGCCAAATTTGAACTCAGGTCTTCCTGACTCTAGGCCCAGCACTTTATCTGCTGTGCCAACTAATTGCTTCTAACTCCAAGGATGCACATTTCTAAATCACAGATTCACCAAGAATATGTCTTAATAGTAATACCTGATATTTATGTAGCACTATAAGGTTTACAAAATGCTTTGCATCCATTTAATGTCTCCTGTGGTTGTGAGTTCCCTGTCAACAGAATACCATTTCGTTCAGAAAACATTTATAAAGTTCTTCCTAAAGATAAAGCAATATGCCAAGCTAAGTAAAACATGCTTGCTACAGGCTGGAAGAGGATGTGATACACATGAATGTCCATAAAGGTGAAGCTGTACCCTACTAGTCTATAAGCTCTATGAGGGCGAGAATCATATATTTCTCCCAACATCCAGCATAGTATTCTACATATAATGGGCACTTGATAAATGTTTGCTGTTGGCAGAAAAGGTACAGTGACTGGCACACAGTGTTCAATGATTGATTATCTACTGACAATTGTAAAGGGGGTACATTTGGACTCCTGGAGCTGGAAGGACATTCTAGTGCTTCAGAGAATCATAAGGAGAATCCAAGTATCACAAATACTTTTGTACTAGGTATAATCAGAGGAACCATCCTTGTCCCATTTCCACCAGCTGTGGTTAGAGTACCTCTCACTGAACATGCCTGAATTGGTTCCATTTTGGTGACACATTTGTCTAAACAGTTCTAGTAAAGGCTAGCTCAGTATGCTGAGTTCAGTACTAAAAAAAACTTGCTATGTTGGGAGGAGGCAACTATCCCTTAGCTCCCTAGGCAACATGCAGGCAGTAAGGTCACCGTCCTAGCATCCTCTGATTAAAGAAAGTACACATATAAAATAAAATATAGCTCCTGCTCAACAGATTTTATGTTAGAGAATAAAAGAGATCATAGGAAGTTCTCCTAGATGATCAATCAGTAATTTGAGATGCAGAATCTGTTGTTTGGGACTTTTTTTAACAAGAGCTACAATTTTATTGTTAGAGGGAATTTCCAGGGAGGATGTTCACTGGAAATTCCTAGTGAGGAAATTCCCTCTACCAATACAGATAAGCACCTCCTCTACAGCTCACAGACTTAGAATTGCCTGTGTCACTGAGAGGTCAAATGATTTACCTACAGTCATACAGGAAGTAGAAATCAGAGACAGGTCTTGAATCTACATCTTTCCTACCCTAATGCTGGCTCTCATTCTACCATACAGTCTAGTAAGGTCTTGACTATTAAAGCTGTACTTCAGATAATTATTTTCACACTTTTAAATAGATAAAAGTAGATATAACAATGCAATAATTATGAAGAACTAGAATTCTGTCAAAACAGCTAAAGATCAATTATAGGCTACAATTAGGAACAGATAATAGTGAATCTTACAATTACCTTTTCTTTGTTAAACAATTCTGATATAACCTGGAAGAAAGTAGGCACCACAAAGTGTTAGGTTACCATATGCAAAGACAATAAGCAAACTGTATTATTGCCAGAAAAAATACCTCTTAGCCTGAGGTTTAAAGCTCAGAAGGGAAACCAATTTACAGCTCTTAGAGATTTGGAACAAGGGACAGAAACAGAATTGATTAGGGAGGAACAATAGCTTAACTCTCTCATGAAAAAGGGTCACCATAAGGTAAGGTAATGGAGAATGCTTTACATCATTAGAAGGACCCAGCTTTTGGCCAGATAATAAGATAGATTTCTTTCCTGTGATTCACCTATTACCCAGAAGCCTCAGGCTTCATGCAATTCATAAGATCTTCAAATTTTTAAGCAAAAACTTTCAGACACCATAATTTTTGCTAGCACTTTGCTCAGTAATTAAGATGAGAAATCACAAAAATACCAAAAGAAAACAAATGTATTCCAAAAGGCAATGAAGCATCACTAAGGACATACACATTTCCATGATGAAGGACAAAACACAGTCAATGGAACTCTCTCCAAACTAGAGGAGAAACAAGCTCTCTAAGCAGTGGGAAAGAGCATTCAGTCACAAGGGCTATGAACTGTGGCAGAACAATTCTCTGCTCAATCTTAGTATAAACAGAATCTGGGAGGAGGCTCTGAAAAGGTCACCCATCATAGATTATGGAATCATAGAATGTCAGAGCTGAAAAAGGGGAAGAACTGGTCCAAGCCCCTTGTTTTATAGATGAAGAAAAACAAGCCTGGAGAGGGGAAGTTATTTGTCCAAGGATGTGCTAGTGATTTAATATTAGACACAGGTGGCACTGGAACCCAGCTTCTCCATGATTTTTTATACTGTACCATGCTGGCTCCCCCATCATATAGGTTTTCCTATATGGGAAAGGGAGGAAATTAGGCAAAATTATAATGAAAAGAGATTATAAAGTCAAGAAGTTTAGACTTAGAAAAGTCTCAAATAGGAGTTGCTGAATCAGCTTGAGAAAGAAGGCCCATAGCTTCAATTTAACTATCTTTTTTTACAGCAGAAGTGGTCTATTTGGTTTTCTTTGTTATCACAGTCAGAGGAGCCAGGCAGATGAGTTATATAGAACGGTAAAGCAGCTGCTGCTGCCAATAGCCCTAAGGTGGCCACAACACTCCTGTTCTGAGGTTGTCTGCAGGGAGGACCAGATCCAGCAGGCTAGTGTCACTAAATTGGCCCTTATCCTGTGGCTATATAGCTCATTATCTTGACAGGAGAAAGGAAAAGAGAGCCAGGTGAGACTTCCTCGAGGTAGAGCAGGGCAGCTTGAGGTGAACAGGGCACAGAGCAGAGAGGTCTAGTGTTTCTGGATGGTGTTCCACGTATGTCTGTCTACGTTGTTCTGTGGGGTGTGTGTCCCTGGTGAAATGTTCAGCATGTGGTTGTGCTGCAGAAGTGCCTGAGATCTGGGGCACAGAAGTGTGGGCTTGATGAGTCTGGATCCCGAGGTCAACAGTAGTCATCCCTTTGATAGTACATTTCAGGGCCCATTTGAACTTGCTCGGGCACGCCTCCCAGAAACCATGGGACCCCAGTGGCCTTGTTATTTGAGGCTGGTGTTGTTTGCTCTCCCCATTACTGCTTCCTGCCTATCTACCCCACTCTCTCCCCCTCTCATTATTTCATACCTGAATTTTTCGCATCATCCTGTCAAGAATACAGGACCATCAAGCCCTGGCTGTTTTAAAATATTGGTCAGAGTAAGGCACACCTCATGATCACTTTAATTTTTACCCTTTGCCCTTCCTGTTTAATTTCATTGCGCCATTTGGGCCAGACTGTCCACGTTTCTGCCTTTCCTTTCATCTGTGCTACTAGAATTATCTGTCTCTAGAACAGCGTATAAAGACAAAGAACCTAATATGAAGGTTCAGTGGAGGCAACTGAATTAGAATGAATGTTGGTGGAATATGTCTCTGACCACAATGGTTCATCTTAGTAATGTTGAATGGTGGGGAACACACATACCTAAAATTTCAAAAATGAAAGTGATAGAGAATAAAGTTGTCAGACAGGAGTCATCTCCTTCCTTGGCACTCATATTTTGGCTTCCTGATCTATGCCATGGAACCAAATTGCCACAGCTCTTCTTTTTATGCTTACTGTCTCCCACCTTGCATCCTGTTGCCTCAGGCCCAAGAAAATATTTCCCTTCTTACCATCACAAATCCAGGGACTTGACTAGTCACCAGCATGGACAACTTTGACCCAAGTAATTCAGGACAGTCTATACTCATTATAATGCTAAAATTTGACTTGACTCTTGAATCTGGTTATGATTTGAGCTGACCTTAGGTTCTAATACCTTTATTTTAATCTCCTTCACTTGACCAAACCTTCCTGACTAAGACAACAACTAATAAATTTGATTCTTCTGTGGTATCATCATGAATCCTAATAAGCCATGTAACTGGCCCGTATTCAGTTGACCCATATCAACAGTTCACTGGCGATCTTGTTCAGTCCAGATTTCTCTGCCAGCTTCTGTGTTAGTTGATGGTCAGTTTTACCCCTCACCTTCTGCTCCTCTCTGACAGCTTTGACTGATTCTCCCTACTCTTGACCCAGCTATTCTTCAGTGTTAAAACATTTTGAAGTTACTCCTATACCAAGGAGGTAGGTGATGCAGTGGCTAGAGCTCTGGGACTGGAGTCAGCTGAGTTCTAATCTGATCTCACACACTTACTAGCTGTATGGCAGCTGGCCAAGTCATTTAGCTTCTGCCTGCCTTAGTTTCCCCCACTGTAAAATAAAGATAATTATGGCAACTAACTCCCAGAGTTGTTGTGAAGATCAAATCATGGATATTTGTAAAGTGCTTAGCACAGAGCACACACAACACAGTGTAGGAGCTTTAAAAATGCATGTTTCCTTTCCCTATCAAAGCCAATCAGACCAAATTCTCTGGATATGGCTTTAAGCTCATTGAAGAAAAGGTACTATATAGATGAAATGGAGGCAGAAGCACTGGACTGGGAGCCAAGTGACCAGGGTTAGAGGCCTAGCTCCAAGGCCACTTACTTGCCAAGTGAACTGTGTTCCCATCACCACCTGTAAAATAAAGGCACTGAACTAGATGTGTGAGGTCCTTTCTAGCGCTAAGGCAAGTCCAAGTTTTTCAGGCTGGAAAGAAGTATAGTCTGACATCTGGATTTTTTTTAAAGGACATCTTCCATTAGTCTGAGTCCCAAATGGGATATAGAAGGGAAATAGAAAACTCCACCATGAGAAACGAATCCTGTTTCCAGGGCATAATTTAGGTTCTGTCTATAAAAATAGAATCTCATTTTCCAGATTTGGCAAGATATCAAAACCACATCAGTATATCAGTTTCATTTAATAAATGAAACAATAATATTGACTGACATGTATATAGAATTTTACAAAGCACTTGAAATATCCTAGCCTATTAAGCCATAATGATGATCCTGTGGCACAAGCAGTACAAGTATTATTAACTCCATTTTCCAGATGAGGCAACTGAGACCCTGAGAGTTTGCATACAGCCAACAGTGTTCAAAGCAGAATATTAATAAAACTGACCTTGATTTTATAATTGCAGTTAAGAGATCTGGGCTGAGACCACATTCTGTTTCTATAGCTTTGCTAATCATTTTGCTATCTATACTGCTCTTGTTCAAAGTGTGAGCCTAGGGCCATTTTTCCACCTAAATCTCCCTAAAAGAAACACCTCTCTCTACTCTGTCAGGTTTGAAGTCCCCAAACCTATACATGATAGAAAAATTGGATCTTATGTATACTGGCCCATATATTACTACACTTAATAAAATAATTCATAATGGTAAAAGCATTATTTCCAAGGATAATATGCAAAGATATTTATATAACTTATATCTATATTTGCTTACATATATACACATGTATGTATAGTTGTATGTCAAACTTGAATTCTCATCGGTATAGGGAGTCCACAGTGAGGTATTTCTTCTGCCTATCCTGATTGTTCCTCAGTCTGTCAATAAATACTAGGCATCTACTACAGACCTGAACAACTTGGCAATAGGTGGACGCCAAAATTAAAATAGGCTAAATTTCTTCTGGACCCAGGCTAGACTAGAGACAGATTGACAATGGTTGGTTGCCTCCAGTCATGTGACAAACAGAAGACCGTGCAGGGGCAACCCTACATTTTTTGTGGGCCACCTGAATTCTTTGAGGGCCATATGTTGTGCGGGTCTGATCTACTATGTGCCAGGTACTGCATTAATTAGAAGCTGAATGGGGGAGGAGGAAGGGGAGCAGAGGATGGAGAAGTCCAGAGGAGTAAAGCCAAGTAGAAAATGACCTGAACCCAAAGGTGAGAACTCAATCTAGCTCCTCCTGATTTCAAGGTCAGTGTTGTATCCACTATCCCACACTGACTCTTATACAAAATGTTAACACATTTTTAATATGAATAATTTTATATATTTTGTACTATTTAAAAATATTTTATAATGTTTATAATATGAAAATATAATTCTATGTAATGTGCTTTATATAGATGCCTTGAAGAAAGCCTTCTTCTGATTCTTTATTTTGACATAAAGGTAATCCTGAGTTCTTAAGAGCTGTAGCAGTAGAACACAGGTACAGCTTGCAAAACGGGGGTTCCAGTGATGGATTTTATGCACTGAAACCAAAGATCCTGGGTTCAAATCCTTCTTCTGACATTTCCTGGGTAACTGAGTAAGTTATTCAACTTCCCTGGGCCATAGTTTTCTCATCTGTAAAAATGAGGGGGCTGACCTAGATGACTGCTAAATTCCCTTCCATCTCCAACTCTCTAATCCTCTACCTGTGTGTCTATTGCCCAAGGGACAGTCTAACTTCCAAGAAGCTCCTCATCCATTCACCTTTATGATGAATGGATCACTTTATGATACTGTGGGTCACTATGACAACTGTTACCAACTGCGAAGTTGGCCATATAAAAGACTGCTGTGGCCACTGAAGAATGATGATGATGCTGATGATGATGGTGATAGTGATGGTGATGGTAAGGATAAGTAGTCACATTTATATACTACTTTTAGGTTTTTGAAAAACTTTAGAAATATTATCTCATTTGATCTTTGCACAATTTGGTGGGGAGGGGTAGGTACTAGTATTATCCCTATTTTAGAGATGAGAAAACTGAGCCAAACATGTTGACTTGCCCAGGGTTACACAGCTAACAAGTGTCTGAAGTCATATTTGAACTCAGGTCTTCTTAACTCCAGTCTCAGTGCTCTATCCAGTGTACCACCAGCTACCTAAAAAAATATAATGATCTAAAATAAATAATATAATAATGCCCTCTCCACACAGTTTCGAATTCTACCATGCCTTGAATGTACTCTCTCTTCAACTCTACCTCTTAAAAACTCTGAAGACAGAGTTCCTAAGGCAGTTATATATACCATACCTTCTAAAAAGATAGAATCAAATGGAGAGCAAAGAACCTAACCAGTGAACCTGTCCTCTTTTGATAGTCCATGCATGATATTCAGACCCAAACTCCAACTTTTTCCTCCTAGAAGATCTGACCAGGATTACCTGGTTAATTGCCCCAATAGTCCCCTACTCTGAGTATGTAAATACTGCTTAAGACACTCAACACAATTCAGAATTAGGTTTACAAAGCAGAACCATATCTGTAAAAAGTCACAAATTCACAGAGGCAGGCTGTCAATACTCCACAGGGCATAGTCTAAGTGACCCAGAATTTAGTTCCTTTGAAAACTGGCTCCTGCAGTGGCTTCTTCTCAACATCCCTGGGATCTTTAAGTGGATGTAGACAGTGTAATTTCTTCATACTGTCCAGTATGAAGACAGCACATTTTTTGCTTCATTCCTCTTTCCTTTCTTCCTCTAACACAGACATACCCAAACTGGGACTGGTCTTAATGATAGGCAAGTAAGCAGCCAATAAAATGTGATTTCAAGGACACTAGAAAAATCTTTCTTTATTTCCCCAGAAAAAAAATCTTATCAACCTAGCAACTCATATCACATCTTTCTTTTAGAATGAAAATATAGAAGAAAAGGTTTTTGTTCAATACTCATAAGGCAATTCTAAAGCAGTATAATATCAGGAAGGGATAGGAAGAGCAGCATTCAAATCCTCCTTCTGAAATACAGTGCCTGTATCACTCAAGTTAAGTCATTTGTTCCCTTAGTGCTCTAAGCAACTCTCTATGACTATAAGTTGCAGAATGATAAATGATTTTCATTGGTATATAGAATTTCATCCTTTAGTGTTTTTTATGTCACCGAACTCACAAGTCCATTCAAAAATAGATAAAGCTTAAAATTCATATATTCAGGAATAAATAAGCCCTTCATATCCTGAATCTAACATACTTTTTCCATCTACACATTTCTCCTTTTATATTATATACTCTGCCACCCAGTCAAACTGGTAGATTTGCTTGCTTTCTTATATGATGTTCCATCTCTCTTCTTCATACCTTTAGGCTCTCCTCCATGCCTAGAATTCACTCTTTCCTCAGCTCTACCTCTTAGAATCTCTAATTTCCTTAAAAGTTCAGTTCAAGTACTTTTCACTGTCTATGCAAAGCCTTTTCTGATTCCCTTATTTGCTAGTTCTGTCTCCTCCCAAAAGTTAAATTATATTCATTTTGTATACATTTTTACATACAAAATAAATTTTTTTGTATATTTGTCTATCTTATCTCTTCCAGTAGAATGTAAGTTTAGATAGATACTCTTCCATTTTTTTTCTTTACATCCTGTACAACCACACAGTGGGTACACAATAAACATGGCTAATTGATTAATTTAAATTCATATTAAAATGTGACAGGCTGATAGCGCTAGAAAACCATCAACAGCAAGCCTTTATTAAATGCCCTGTGCCAGGTTCCAGGTATACAAAGACAAAGAATGAAACAATCTCCACTTGAAAAGAGCCTACATTCTAATGTGACTTGGGTCTTCTTCCTGGTGCTACCAGGAGGTAGAACTTGGGAAAGCTATTTTCCCTCTCTCAGCCTTATTTTTTACATCTCTAAGATGAAGGGTTTGGAACAGGTAACCTCTAAGGTCTTTTCCAACTCTGAAATTCTATGCCATATAGTCTAAGGCAGTGGTCCTCAACCCTCCTAATGCTGCTACTCTTTAATACTTGTATGTGGGCATATCTGCATGTGGGCGGACCCACCTGGAGACAGAGAGTGGAGCAGTGTCTCGGTTCCTAAGACCATCGGAAATATGTGTTTTCCAATGGTCATAGGCAACCCCTGTGACCCCTGTCAAAGGGTCCTTCGACCCCCAAAGGGGTTGAGACCCACAGGTTGAGAATTGCTGGTCTAAGGTCAAGTCAATCTCTAACATTTTAGAGATTGTCTAGAGACAATCTAACATTAGTTAATCTATCTATCTAACATCTATCTAATGTTAGACAATCTAACATTCTGAGTTCTGATATACTATTCTCTATATTCTAAACTTTCATCCAGTTCTCGCTTGTACAATCTATGTTCCCAGATCAAGTATTCTATAGCTGATACTTCACAGTCCCTTCCTATTCTTTAGCATTTATCATTTAACACTTACAACAACATTGAATACAAAAGTATTTAATCATTTAACTCTTCTTTAACTCTGAATCTGCAAGATCAGATATTTTTCTAAAAATTAGAGTGAGTTTTTGAGGAGTAGGAAAAGAAGATTTGGAAAGGTATTGGAAGCAGGATAAAGGGCCTGTTAAGAGGAGTCTGGATAACCTCAAAACAAACTTAATCTAGTTCCCACTTTTACTTTTAGCTGGCCTTACCCCATCTCCTCTGATACTTAATCCTAGCAACTAAATCTCTTAATAACCTAATTTCCTCATCATAATAACCTTTTTCATGGCTTACAAACACCATTGGGTGTTTTAGAGGTTGTTCAATGTATGATTCATCAGAAAACATTCATATTGGGATGGGATCAGAGCCCACAGGGTTCTCATGGGGATTTCATGGGATGTATACCAAATGTAATAGATAAGTTGTACATGCTAATTGGCTGAGACCTGCATGCTTTCAAAGGAGATTGATCTCAAGGACAAGTAGGGAGGCACAGAGCCTGGATGAGTTCCAAATACGGGGGAGAGGGAGAGGAAGAAACAAAATGGAGGAGAGGACAATTTCAAATTGCAATGAAGGTAGGTGAAATTAAAGAAGCTGTTAGAGCAGAGTGGGGGAGATTACATAACCAGCAAAAAGTATACATGATAATAGTTAATTGCACAAAAACAGAGAATGAAATGCTCTGAAGGAATGTGAGCTATGATTGGAGAAACAGATAGGTGCCACCTATTTATGCTTGTGAGTGATATTTAATGTGATACAGGATCAACAGAAAGCATGATATCTTGGAAAGAGTGATAGACCTGAAGACAAGAGAAACCTGGGTTCAGCTCCAGTCAATGACATTTACTAGCCATGTGGCTATGGATAAATCATACTGGACAGCCTCAGTTTCCTCAGCTGTAAAAGAAGGAAAACAGTATAAGTAGTACCAGCTTCACAGAGCTGTTGTGAATCTTGAAGGAATTATAAAGCACTTCATAAAACTTCAAGAGCTCTATAGATACTGGTTACTATTATTAACAGGGCTCAGCTGGCTTTGGAGTTCTCTGGGTAGTGAATAAAACTACAGTAAATGTTTACATCATAAAGCATCCAAGTTACTGTATCTCTGGAAGTGGACCCCTAATAAGGAGATCTGAGTGGACAGTGCATCCTTCTTCCATCCTTCTTAATTCTTCATTACAGTATTTAATAATGGAGCTGGGATACATAGATCTCCTATTGATGCCTACAGTGAGATACCACAACATTCCACAGACTCCCAGACAAAGCCAACATTTCCTCAGCTCACTTGGGTAAAATGTTCTAAAACTCATTTTTCTAAGGCTATTAATTATTCTCTAGTCCTGCCTGCCTGTGCACAGGAAACCCAATTAAAGTAGAGTAAGATGATCCAATTTTCTTCCCCTTCCATGTTTTTAAGGCTTCAGTCTGTGGAACCTCAGTGGATTAAAATGCCCTTAGTAGTAGCTGTCAAAAAAGCTCTTCTGCTAATAGGCAGTGGTAACTTGACAGAGATACATACGCTCATATATGTAACTCCCATAATCCCAGACCTTTTCCACTTGCTAAAATTCCTAGTTACCTGTTCATGCCCTGGAGAGGCCAGTTGAGAAATCCTTCTATTCTGAGCAATGGGGTCACATTGTTTACTTCCTTGGAGAGCTGGTCATCAATAAGACATCAGTTGCCAAGGGTTGTTTTTATTTTGTTAATTTACAAACTTTTTTTTCTCCTTGAACTCAGGAAAAAAGAGCAAGATCAATAATAGCCATAGAGACTTCTGGGCTGCTCCAAACTCAAATTCCTACTTGTATTTCAATTCATAACAATGTCAGTGGAATTAATTAAGTTGCTGTCACTGACTCCCCTCCATCACTCACTCACACAGTTGCATGTTAACACACACTGAGATGTGTATGATGCACATATATGTATATATGTATGTGTGTATATGTGTGTATGTATACACACAACCTGCACATGACCAAACAAAGAATTTTGCTGTTTAATCGTGTTTGACTTTTTGTAACCCCTTTTGGAGTTTTCTTAACAAAGATACTAGTACAAAAGATATACAAACAATATTAGTTTCTTTTTCTTTTTCTTTTTCTTTTTTTTTTTTTTTTTTTGGTATCTCCCAGCTGCTTTGTTCATTTTGAAAACAGTTAAGAAACCAAACCCATTTTATAGATAGACAACAAAGCAGAAAGACCAGCTCCAATTTAAAAAGTCTAAGAATTTAGACTTGAGTACATGTCAGCCCTATAAAATTGTGGAAACAGAATACAATTATTTAGAGATTTAGTGAAGTGTAAGGGATAAAGATCTGTCCTTGGAGTCAGAAAGACAGGTTTGAGTCCTCTGTTTGACACAGTGACTGTGTCAACCTGGCAAAGTCACTTCACTTCTCTGGGCTTTAGGCAGCTCCCTGAGACTATAAGTTACAGAGAAGGTGCTGACCTGTACTGATAGAGAAATTTCTAAGCTCCCCTGGTGATTTCTCTACCAGTGTAATGATGGTTTCAGTCCCTGTTCCTACACAACATTTGATTAACCATGCCTTCATATCTAGAGCCATAATCCTAGAGGGGCAGCCTGCCAGAGGTGTAGGAGGCAGGCTGCATCAGACTGGGCAAGGGTTTGGTTTACCTATCCCTGTCTTCTACGTCAGAGATGTCAAATATGCTGTTCTGGGGGTGCCTGCATTTGGTAAGTCTTTTTAAGTGCAGCCCAAACCAAATTAAAATGAAACTGAGAGATACAACTAGGTGGTACAGTGGATAGAGCACTGGACCTTGAGTCAGGAAGAACTGAGTTCAAATCTAGTCTCAGGCATTTACTTAGCTGTGTGACCTGAGGCAAGTCACTTAACCTCTGCCTCAGTTGCCTCAGCTGTAAAATGGGGATAGTAATGGCACCTACTTCCCAGGGTTGGGGTGTGTGTGTGTGTGTGTGTGTGTGTGTGTGTGTGCATAAATAAATAAATGTGTATATGTGTGTGTGTATACACATCAAGATATATGAGTTCTATAGAGTGGTCATCTACCCACATATCTTCATTCCCCTATTTAATACTGTATACATGACTAAACTCTTCTGAATGAGTCTGTATCTCATTTAGGGAACTCTACAATATTCTGGGACATGATGCAAATGACCCATTGTCATCTACAAATAGGAATGCCCATAGAATCTCATAATTTATAGGGACTCTATCTTTAACATGAGCTTTGTTCTGGATCTCTTCCTTGATAGCGGCAAACGTCTTTCGTGAGCACATTTTTGTTGTTTTATGTACTGTTTGATTTTGTCTAAGGTTTATTGGGCAAGGTATTTTAGTAGTTATATATACCCTACCCTAACATTATTTTGTCTTTCATCTGCATATATTTTGCATACAATTACTCGTGTACATGTGGTTTGCCCCCCAGTAGAAGATGAGTTTCTTAATAATAAGGACTATTTTGGTCTTGGTTTTGTATTCCCAGGGTTTAACACAGGGTCTGACACAAACAGTTGTATGTGCTCAATAAATATTGAACTGACTTGAATCTAATATCTCAAGGAAACTTATATAATTTTTATATATTCATTAGAGATACCTTGTTGGAATGGAGCCTTTAAGGCATTTGTGTTCTACCAAATCAATTATTTTTATAGTCAACAAAAAAATAAGCACATTGGGATTTTATATTTTTTGCAAGTTAATTTGTGATGGTAAAGAAGTAGCTTACTGTGCAATTTCATTTGTAAAAGCTTGTCTGTTCCTTTCTAATATTCCATCAAGGATGTCAGCAATGAGGCCATGGGTTGTTATAAGAAAAATGTTATGCTGATGGTTAAATAGGTATGTGAGTCAGTAATCATCGATATTCTCTTTATCATCCTTTTTGGTAACAGTAAGGTCTAAGATTTTAACCACATCTTTAGCATCATCTCTTCCTTCAGATACTTTAAGAATGGACTGCTTAGTATCCTCAAAATCACATCATCTCCACCCCATACCTCTCTATGTGTTTGGTCTGGGCTTTCTACTCTTCTCTTTATTTTCCTCAATGCCATTTCTGCTTCTATCTTTCCATTCTTCTTATACTTTATGATCCTTTATGCACTCAACATTGCAGCAAACACTGACAGCCTTTGGAGTTCCTCAAACACAACACAACGCAGCACTACATGTCTCATTTCTATGCCATTACATTATCTGTCCCCACCTCAACCTCTTTGGTTACTTGGCTCCCTTTGAGACTCAGCTGAAATCTCACTCACTCCAGAAGACCTATCTTGGTTTCCCTCTCTACAAATGCCTTCTTGCCTTTTATGTACACACACATATACACATATGTACACACATACACACATGTATATACATATGTATACATATACCTATATATTTACATGCCTACATGTAGACATATACACAAATATATGTATGAATGTGTGTATATGCATATACTTATACATATATATATATATATATATATGCATCTACCCAGACATATACATTTTGTCTCCACCATTAGAATATAAGTTCCTTGAGAATAGTGACTCTCTTTTTGCCTTTCTTTGCATCCTTATTACTAGGGATAGTATCTGGTATGCAGCATGTGCTTAATTAATGCTCAATGCCTTAACAATAATATAGTTAGCATCTATAAAGTGTTATAAAGTTTGAAAAGTACAAACTTGCAAATTTAACCTATTTGCTTTTCACAACAACAACCATAAGGCAGAGGATTTTATTATCCACATTTTGCAAATCAGGAAAGTGAGGCACAGAAAGGCTCACTAACTTGCTCAGATTTACATAACTAGTGTCTTGGGCAATATTTGAACTCAGGTTTTCTTGACTCCAAGACCCTTTGGTCTATATATTACACCATACACCTGCCTAAGGAGTTGCTTCCTCAAGAATCAAATTCAGGTCTATGATGTTAGAAAATAAAATTGATCACTCTTGTGACATCTTCAACAGTTAAAAAAAAAAAAGAATATATTATTAAAAACCTATGCACATCTTTTCTGGTTTTCACCCTTTTATTATCCTCCTTCAAGTCACATCTTTACGTGCCCTTGGGATGACTTCTTTTTGGTCCTTTGCCAAACTTTCACCTTGTTTTTCCCTTCCATTGCTTCTGTTTTATGAGGCCAAACTGTACATAATCTTCCATCATTCTCAACAGTTTACACATGGGTTTGAATTCTAAACAATGTTGCTTTGGCAGGGATCAAGTGTTTGCTGACTGAGACAGAATTCTAGGTTCTTTTTCATCTCTTCCTTAGGTTCTACCATCTCTTTAGTTACATAGAAGCCCTCAGCTTATCCATAGATATCTCATGATACAGATCCGAGTGAACTAGCAAGAGAAAAGCTGGGGCACCTTTAGGCCTTTCCCTTGAATTTCTTTTCACTTGTCACTTACTCAAGGATTCCCAGTTTCAGTTCTTATCCTAATCATGTTCCAAAGATCCTTTTAACTGCTACCATATCCCTGTGTCGGGAGTGGAATTACTTACTAAGTCAAACAGGAATGATTTAGTATACCTACAAAGGAGCTGGATAGAGCTGAGGTAAAGAAATTCTCTCCAACCTCAACTTGTTCTCAAAATCAATAGGAAGAATGAAAAAGGCCCAAGTGAGGCTGATAGAATTGGTACCCTTTGCCCTATTTACCCTCTAGCAACCTAAATTGTGGTTTTCCCTATATAAATATTGAATATAAAACTACTCTGAGGTTTCTGGAGCAATAGGGACAGGGAAGAATTTAAAATGGAACAGTCTTTTATATATCTGGAAAACCCAGTTGGCTCCTATACTCTGGTCAAATCTCTATATCACAGATTCAGAATCATAGAATTGTGCAATTTTGCTGCCTACAGGAACTTTAGCGATCATCTAGTATCCTCTGTTTCTGTCCTTCTCTGTCTTTTATGGTTCAGCAACTAGGCTTTCATCTCTAGCAAATTGGGGAGGGACACAAACACTCCCTCACTGGGGAAAAAAAGAGAGAGAATCCACTAAAGGACAAATAATAAAATTGCCTTTCACACACACACAAGCTTCCCATTTGGCGTCCCCCCCTCACCCCCACCCCTTTCCTCCACACTTTGCTTCATTTGGGAAGAAAAGCTATTTTTAAAAGCAGCAAACCCCTTTCTGTCAGGGAACTTGGCAGGGCTGATAAATAAGGGGAGCCATCTTAATGGGGGTGCTGTCAGCAGACTCCTTCCTTCAAACAAATAAATGTGAGAAATGAGAACATTCAAGAGCCCCCTGTGTTCTGCGGGAGGGAAAACAGAGAAGATTCATCTCCACAGCCATATCTGACTGGACTCAACCCAAATGAAGCTCCCCTCATTATCAGGCTGGCTCGTTAGCATATCATGCCTGGCCTGGTCATTTCCATGCTCTGTTAAGAGAATGATTTTTAACAGGCCTCCGGGGGTTTTTTTCCCTCTTGCTTCTCTAGTCTGAGCAGGCTTCGGCGCCTCTTCCTACATTTCCCCAATCCCTATCTGGTGTCTGGGAAGCTCCAGGTGTTCAGCCGCTTTGTACACCTGCCTGGTTATCACTGATTTGCTGGGTTTAAGCAAGAATCAAACTGCTCCCGTTTATCTCCATTCAGACAAGGTAATTCATCAAAGTCCAAAATGCCCATCGGTGCAAAGGCTTCGGGTATGTGGAAGGATTGAGTGAGGAACAAGAGACTAGGGTGTCAGACGAGCCTTTGAAGAAAGCCAGTTTGATCAATCAACTGTGAGACTATTATACGTGCCCTTCACAACCTTTAAACGAAATGAGGACACACACCGCTTGCCTTTCTCGGATTTCTTTTTCACACTCTATACCAGAAGCATGTATCTCATCCAGGTGGCAAGCTGAATTCTGATTCCATTAACTATAAAAAAGCCTAGGGAAGTGTTGTGGTTCCCCACCCCACCTCCACTATCTACAATGTGCCCTGTTCTGACTGTATCTCTCCATAGTCCCAAAAGGAACAGTATGTGGGATTCAGACCCACAAGAGCTGGGTTCCAATTCCAGGTCTACCATTTGCTAGATGGATGATCTCCAAATCATTGCCCCTCTCTATGCCTCATTTTCCTAATCTGTAAAATGAGAGTTAACTTCTACAAACCCATGAACCTTTTGTATGAATAATATAAATTCCTACTGAGGTAGGAAAGAACTACAAACGACCCTTAGGAACAGGAAATAAGAAGGCAGCATGGTATGCTGGGATGAACACTATTAAGAGTCAGACACCCCAAACTTGAATCCTAGCTCTGAAGCTTTTTACTTGTGTGACTTTGGGCAAGTTAGCTCTCTGAGCCTCAGTTTCCTCATCTAAAATGAAGAGTTTTGGGGTGGCTAGGTAGCATAGTGAATAAAGCACCAGCCCTGGAGTCAGAAGGACCTGAGTTCAAATTTGGCCTCAGACACTTAACACAAAAACTAGCGGTGTGACCCTGGGCAAGTCACTTAACCCCAATTGCCCTTCCCCCCTCCATAAAAAAAAAAGCAAAAAAATAAAATGAAATGAATAGTTTGGACAACAGGATCTCTAAGGCCCACTTCAATTCTAAATCTGTGATCCCACAAGAGATGAATGAAGCCATAAACAGAGGATAAGGCAAAATATGTGTCTCACTAACATAAAAGCCATCATTAAAGACAAAGATAACTAGAAAAAAGGTGGTGTAAAAGTATGAGGTATGCTAGAATGCTATGCAGGTAAAGAATCACAAGAAGGTCTCCTTCCTCCGTGTTGAGTGGAAGATTTAGGTGACGACAGATGTGATAATCCCAGAAGGGGATTATATCATCAACTTGTTGGAGAGAGGACCTGCACTGTGATGAAATCATGGGTCAATCAAGAAATCTATCAACAAGCATTTATTAACATTTACTATGTACCAGGCATGCATAAAGGAATGCTATAACAACCCCCCCCAAAAAAAAACCCACCCAGAAATACTCTCTACCCTCAGGGAATTTATATTCTAATGAGGGAGACAATACATACATGAATGGGGACATACAAAAGAAATGCAGAGGATTTACAGGAAGGCTATCTTAGAGGGGCAGCTCCTTTGAAGTCCTTAAGTACCTTAGAACACAAAGAGCCATATCTATGGAAACTACACTTAGGTATGATTAGGAAAATGCTTTAAATAAAATCATTACTAGATTTTTTTGTCTACCTTGTAAGGTCTTTATGAGCAGCCTTTATGTGCATTGCAACGCCAGGGAATTTGACTTATAACTCATAAATCCAGAACTGGAATTTGTTTGCTTTGGAAGCCTACCTTAGAGATCATCCAATCCAATCCCCATTATTTTATAGATAGCACATATTCACCTTAAAACTGGTTGAATTTTGCATCATGTAGCCTCATCCTTAGAGAATGCCAGAGGACCAGCCTGTAGGGTTCTGTTGAATTGCCAGTGCAGCTCACCTCATGGTACAGGTGCATTTCAGCTTTCATGGACAGTGCATCTGGATGAATTAAAAAAGACCATCAATATGTATATCTTGGACAATAACCTGAGCCCAAATTTGATGAGGAGGTGATCAGACCAAATTGCATTTTGGAAATGGTGCAGTACTCCAAACTAGTTGTTGCCACAAAAAGCTCATTTCCTTAACATTAACACTCTGCCAGTGGTGCTATGTGGTTGTAAGCATGGAACACCATGAACTCACAAGTATTACAACTGCAAACAACTAAAAAGGTGATTCAAAGATTAATTGGAGTGTTGAAGCATGCTACAATCTCATACATAAGAACCACAACAAAAGGCATAATATATAGCGTATATGCCTAGAAAAGGAAGGGTACAGGTCAGACCGTGAGATTGAAAGACAAAATACAGGCAACTTAAATGCTACAATAACACCTATTTGGAAGTTGTGGGGAGGTAGATTTCAGACTAGCATAAGAAAATAAATAATAAGGAAAAAATGCAGCTCTTGCCATAGAAGCCAGAAAATGGAAAGTAAGGGGGAGTTGGCTAAATTGGGAAATGGCTAAATAAATTGTAATAGATGAATGCAATGGAATGTTATTATGCCATAAAAAACAACAAAGTTTCAGAGGAAAATGGGGAGACCTCTACACGTTGATGCACAGCAAAACTGCAAGAACATTTTATACGATGACAACAACACAGATTAAAAAATTTTAAGGCTTTAAAACTCCAATTAATGCAACACATCAGTCCAGAGTACTGAAGATCAATTACGCTATCCACCTCCTGCCACAGAACTGATAGACTTACAATTCAGGAGACGTATATTTTAGGACATAGCCAATGTGGAAATTTGTTTTTCTGGATTATGTGTTTGTTGTGAGGGACTTGTTTTTGGTTTTCTTATTGCTCAGTTGGCAATGGGGCAACTGTGATGGAAAGATAATAAAAGCTTGTAAAAATAAATAATTTTGAAAACAACTAGAGTTATGCAAAGTAGATTAGGTCGCTTTAGTTGGTGACAAATTCCCTCTCCCTGGAGATCTTCTAGTGAAGGCTCATTAACTACTTCTTGCAAATACTCTAGATGTAGATTAATTTTATTGTGATTGCAAAGTTGCTTCTAACCCTAAGATTCTATAAACTTTACAAAACTCAAATTTTTCTCATTTCTTTCGAATAAGCCATAAATAACCTTTTGGATATACATTCAAGTCAGGGGTCTGATCCCACCAAATTTTCATGATTTTTGCCACATCAAATTTGTTTTTTTGTATAAGAAGTTTTAATTCATTTAGTTTATAAGACACTTTGTACAGTTGTATACAGACATCTAAGGCCATGGATTTTATTCCTGGCTCCTTTCTTTAATTTTTGTACTCAATGAATTTTGGGGTGCCTCTAATGCTTTTTATCTTCCCATATTTTAATTACTTAGTAGTTTATCTACCTTGCTAGATATATATAGGCAATCTTTTTCATCTCTCTTTTTAGTTTATCTTGATGAGATTTGTGAGACTCCTGAGAAAATACCCTTTTACCAGACCTCCATCCCTAGTCAGCAGTCTGTTACTCCTATTCTTTAAGATGATGTCCAGAAATCCAAATCCTGTTCTTATCAATTATTTATTTCTCAAATGTATCTTTCTCTTCTAGAACTTTGCCTTCAATTAACAGTGGTCAAGGAAATATTATTTGAATTCCTAAAATCTTCACTTTCTTATCAAGGACTTCATATTCTTTAGAAATGTTTTCTGTAATCTATATTGGATTGCATGCCACCATAGGGGAGGGGAAGGGAAAGGAGTGGAAGGGCAAAAAAATTTGGAACTCAAGGGATTGTGGAACTGAATGCTGTAAACTAAAAGTAAATAAATATTTTTTAAAATGTTTTCTATATTTCTTCTGGAAGTATCATTTTGGCTACATAAATAACCAAAAGGGCTTAGTATCCCAATTTGACAAGATATAGTATGTACTGTGCCACAATTTATGTTATATATGCCCCCAGAAAATAATTGACATAATTTTTTATTATCCAGTCAACAAATTGCTGCCTCAGTACCCCTCAGCAGGAAGTCAACACCTAACATTATCAATTCATCAACAAGCATTAACTGTTTTCTATATGTTTGAGACTGTACCAAGCACTGGAGATACAAAGAAAAAAGTCCTGCCCTCAAGGAATTTACTTTCTAATGGAAAACAAAACATCTATTACATACAGCTATATATAAAATACATGGAAAGAAGACCCAAGGTTACATTGAATATGAAGGCACTAGCAGTCTAGGCAAACAAGAAAGGCCTCCAGCAGAAGATAGCTCTTCTGCTGATTCTTGAGAAAAAAAAAAAAAACCGAGGTTCTAACAAATGAAAGTATGAAAGGATAGAATTCTAGGCATGGGAGACAGTTAATTCAAAGTTTTGGAGAAGGAAAATAGAGTGTTGTGTGTGAGAAACAGCAAATAGATCAATATGACTTGACAATAGAATTATACGGAATAGTATAGAAAATATACAGAAAATAGTAGTATTTAAAAAACTGGAAGGGTAACGAAGGGACCAGGATATGGAGAGTTTATTTTTGATCCTAGAGATAAAGGGAGCTACTGGAATTTATTGAATAGAGGGGAAACCTGATCAAATCTGAACTTAACAAAAATCACTTTGGTGGCTGCAGGCGGGGAGGGTAAATATTTAACAACTGGCTCTCTGAGGGAAAAATATATGTGACATATTTTTAAGTTTAATCTACATTATTAACATTTCCTCTTTCATTTTTTTAAAGTCTGGACAATCAACAAAACAAAAATCAAGCTCTGATTCGTAGAGTTTGCTGATTTCCAAAGAGTAAATGCTCCAACTGAAAATTTAATTATCTCCAGCTTGTTCACGCTGGCTCCAGCAAACCCTTGGTGGTTGTATGGAGGACGAATTGAACTGGGAACAGACCTGAAGAAGGGAAACCAGCTAGGAATTAATTTCAATAGTCCCTACAAGATATGAATAGAACTCTTCCTCTAAGGCCTAGTTGTGTCATGGAAATGACCCTGGGTTTCTTGAAGGTTATTCCAATAGAGCGCAAGCTCTGACAGTTTCAATTAAAATGGAAAGATTCCATGTATGGATCTAGCACCAGACTGTGTATCTTGAAGAACATGATAGAAAGGTTTATCCACCACAAGATTGTCCATCAAGTGACATTTTTTTTTTACCAAAGCAACTTATGAAGATTATCTACTCAGATAGGAAGAACTATGCTCGTCATCAGAAAGGATTGTATACATGAATGAAATCGTAAATCATTCAAAATATCACAGTGCTCTAAGTTCATGATTCCAGAACCGAAATTGATTATGAATTAAGATGACAAAATCCATAATAAATACGGTTAAAATGAATATACTGGTGGTGCCACCACTTATATAATTGGTGTGTATAGATCCAATTCAAGGCAGTAAAAGATCAAAGAGCAAAAAGAAAAATCATCCCTCAAGTTCCGAATTTTCTTACTATTCCAGTTTACTATCACTCAACAGCAATAAAACCAACATTAAATATTAATGTCCCCACTTTATTCTAATGTCTTTAATGATAATAGATGCTATTTGTTAGCCAATGTAGTGCCTGGAGAGCAGAAAGTTATAAACATAATTTCTTAGTTTAGTTTTACGATTATAGGTGTTAGTTGGTCTTAAATCCTAACTAGTCGACTTCAAACCAGCAGTGAAAAGCATCAGACCCCAATAAGAGGTGTCCTAAGGGTAAATATATGTTAGAAGCACATGACTAAAACCCCACTAAATAAGACAAACATGCTTCTCATCCCCATGGGATCCAAACAGCTAACTGTGTTAAGGAAATATAAAACCATCTCTAACAATGACAAATCCCATTGCTACCTTCTTTGACACCACTGGAAAACAAGCTCGCTTAGCAGGGAATATTCTGGGTGAAACTCAGGAACAGATCAGGAATCTATCAGGAATAAACAGCACTGAACAATGGAATGACTCCATGAAGGGGAAAGAGAGGGGAGGGAGGGGAGGAAGGCTAGCAATCTGTGTCTATCTCCATTGAACACAATGAGCTCCTTCAAAGCAGCCATAACAGTTCTATTAACAGCTGGACAAAAGAGAGCTGCACACGTGTGCTTCAGACACATTCAAATAGTGCCAACGTTGCTAAAATTGCCCAGTCCCATTTAGAGAATAATGATTATAACTCACAATTCCATAGTGCTTTAAGGTTTACAAAGCATTCTCCTCACCACAATCCTATGAGGGAGATAATATAAACATTATTTCTCCTGACTCCACAGATACCACTCTTTTTTGCCTCCTACAAACAAGCTAGGCCATATGATGAGAGCATGAAGGAAAAATAATATTGAGAAGGAAACAGGACATAGTAGCAGTCTATTTCCCACCGTAACATTTAATCTACTGGGGATTAATTCATAGAATCAAGTGATTTAAAACCAGAAGGGATCTTGGAGATTGTCTAATCTCAATCCTTTATTTTATTGAAGAAAGTAGACACACAGGAGGAAAATGATTTGCCTAAGATCACATGATTGATAAGGAACAGAACTGTAATTTTAACTCATGTCCTCCAAATCCAAATCCAATGAGATTTCAGTCACATCACTCTACTATGTCAATTCAATTTAATAAGATCCTGCATTACACCAGTTAATACTTAACACAGCAGTTAAGCAGCCCTCCCCTTCTTATGGCAGAAACACAAGGTAACTCACAAATGTGGAAAGATGCCCATCTTGGGATTCCTCTCATTACCCAGTGACCATCAGAACTCCTCAATCACTCAAGGAATAGCAGAAAGTGATTCTGCCCAGTCACATGTAGTTGAAGCAGAAGAAAAAGGTGGCGGGGGGGAGGGGGGGGGTGTTACCTTTTTACTAGGGCCAAGCCTTAGGTTAGGAGCCTCAAAAGTTTCAGAGGTAGGGAGGCTAGGTGTCACAGTGAATAGAGCAAGAGCCCTGGAGTCAGGCAGACCTGAATTCAAATCTGCCCTCAGACACTTAATACAAAAAAGTAGCCTGTGACCTTGGGCCAGTCATTTAACCCCAATTACCCTAACCTCCCCCCCTCCAAAAAGAAAAAAAAAAATTTCAGAGGTTCTGCTCAGAGTATCTACACCAACTTCTATCTACCTTCCCACTACCACCAAAAAAAAAATTGTATCAGAGCCATGAGAAAGGAGCACCAAGGTTGGAACCAAGACAGAGGATAAATGTGGGGAGCTGGTTTTTGTCCTTTATTCTCAGAAAGGATCAAAATGGCATCACTATGTTAAAGTCAAGTTACAGTGTGTCCAACTGCGGCTGATCAGACCAATATGAGCTCAGAATGCTCTGCCACAGGTTGGGCACAAATAGTCCATGCAATTATTTGGAGTGGGTTTCCTAAATTTGTCCATTACACAGTGGTAAGCATTCACATGGTGGTCAGAAAAAGAAATACAAGGACACTCTCAAGGTCCCTCTTAAGAACTTTGGAATTGATTGTGTGACATGGGAGAAACTGGCACAGGACCTCCTAGCATGATGTGCCCTGGTCAGAGGTGCTGTGTTCTATGAGCAAAGCAGAAGTGAAGTAGCTCAACTACAAAACAAAAAAAGTGTGGAGAGTTATGCCATGCCTGAAAGAAAGGGGAACTTGCTAGAATTAGCTTTGTTTCCTTTTTTTAATATTTAGAGTAGATATCCAGGATAGCAAACCTTATACCGTCCACCCCAACATGAAGAAAATGAGGAAGTCTTCATCTCAGCTTCAGAGATTTGTTCACCAGGAAGGAATGGGGACCACATAGTGATTAATAGAGAATTTTTTTAAAGGCCAAACACCAAATATTTCAAGAGAAAAGCCTCAATCAAATCCTAGAACATAAGCACATAAATCAATATAGAGGATCCTAAAAAGAAAAGGAAACCTTGAAGAATAAATCTTCAAAGAGAATACAAGCTTTCTTAACAAATATTATAAGATAAAGGAAAGTGAATCAATACTTTACCAGATGTAAGATTCTGTGGACAGCCAAGAAAGCATGAAACAACAAGAGTCTACATAATGATGCAAAAGAGAAAATAATTCCATAGAAGAATAAGCTAGTAGTTAATATAGCTCAAAACTTAGAGCTTTCAATGGAGAATTTTAAATTTTGGTTAGGAAATTTAAAACAATCTGACACAACCCTGGAGAATCTCTTTAAAGAAGTAAAAGTGAGATTTAGAACTCAAAAATGCTGAAATAGAAGAAAATACGGCAAAAGAGAAGCAAAAGGCAAAAAATGTTAATAAGAAAAAATGAACTTTATAAAAGTCAAAACAGCTGACCTTGATGATAGGACCATAGATAAAATTTAATTCTAGTGGACATACGTCCACCAGAAGAACATAAAAATTCATAAAGTATGAATACTATCACAAGGTAAATAATACAAGAAAATTGCCAAGAACTTCTGAAAATGTACAGTGAAGCATCAAGAAAGAGCCCCATTCCCTCCCAATCACTTTCATTAAAAAAAAATACTTGCTTCAATTCAATTGAACAAATTACCTTTAAATTAAGGTGGGGTGGTCCTGTAAGCAATTACTCACGTGTAACCTGGGACACAATAGAATAGATACAACTGAGGACAAAAACTCTTAGGACTTCATTTCTCAATATACTTTGGGGACCAAAAAACATTATTCGTTGGGAGAAATTCCAACTCTGAGGACCTGGAATATTGATTATTATTTTTTAAAAATCTTTTCAGGTCTCTCTCCCATCATAAGAATGTATTCTTTGCTTAGATCCCAGGTTTTAGCTCCTGCAGTATTTCTATCTCTGAAGGCACTTTATCTGGCCACAGAGGAAATGCTACCAGTCATGGACTCTGATTGGCAAGGAGTCTTCTTTGATGCAGAAGATTTTAAAATGCACCCTACTGGATACCAGAGTCACAAAAACAAACAGGGGTAGAAAGAAAATTTTCAACAAGTCAGTAGCAGGAAAGAAGAGGAGAAATGGAAGAAGAATCTCATGAAACTGTACTGCCTTGGAAACCCAAAATCCAAACATCCCAACAGGATCTTTTTATTTTATTTTATTTTAAATTTATGGAATAAACAAGCATTTCCATAACACAATACAATAAAAAAGATGATTGTACATAAAACTGCAAATCTACTCTGCACAACTTGCTATTCCTTTCAAATATACAACAAAATTATCATGTAAATTTATTTTTTTCTTTTTTTCTTTTTCTTTTCATTTTATTTTATTTTATTTCTTCTTTCCCTCCCCCACTTCACCCTAGAGATGGCTACCATTAGACACAACAACCTCAGAGCTAGGTAAGAAGTTTCAAAAGTTCTCCCACTTGTGTTGAGCAAATCTCATAAAACTCTTCCAGGCAGGCACAGCTTTAACTTAGAGATTTTGATCTCTGATGACTATAGCTTTGGAGTACCTTGCTACTTTTCCCAGGTTAACTGTGGCTGTCTGAAGTAATTAATTATGCAAATTACAGCCTGAGCTTTCATCAGTACAATACTCTCTATTACCAGATCATGCAAGAGATAGAAATTAAATACAAAAGCATTCAGTTAGTATATTAAAACAACGTAATTAACAACAGGGAATCAAGTGATAGAATCATCACAATAATGAAATGTCATCTTTTCTCCACCTAGCCCTCAATCAGCACTTGAAACATTTTGGGAGATAGCAGCCTTTGGATTATGTGCAGGTACTGCCCAGTCTCATATTCTATACTCCTGAGTTCTTCATGCTAATTCTTTAGCTTCCTCCCACTCCTTCTTCTCCCATTCTTTCCATCATCTTTGGCACAGTTGAAAAGCTCTTTAAAAGAGATCACTAACCCATCACTCTGAACCCTCTTATTTTCAAGATTATCTGTTATCCTGTACTCTGGGTTCATTCAGGTCAACATCTTAGTACAATCAGAGAACCATAAAATGACAGACCTGTAAGAACTTTAAAGCACAGAACATGCAATTTCAGAGATGGAAGGACATTAAATTTAGAACACGAAAACCATAAGATGTCTTAAAATATAGAGATGGAATATTAGGAATGAAAGGAACTTTAAACAACAGAACATAGACTATCAGAACTAGAAGGGTTATTGTTGTTTGTCCTTTATTTTCAAAGAGGAGCAATGACATCATGAATGATGTATTGGCTTGCATGTGAGTTGGATTTAAGTGAGGCAGAATTGCACAAGGTCATCAGTATTACACTCTCTCCCTGAGTCATCAAAGTCCACTGGCAAGACCAAAGTCAGGATGACTGACAATGGCCCAGGATGCAGTGGATTATTTTGGCATCTTCAATGTATGACCAAGCTCTAAGTGTTCCACAGCACCTGCCTCAGCCACAAATTGTTCTCATCCTGGGACCTGGGAGAAAGTCTTTACATGATTGGGGTAGGCATATGCCTAATTCATCAACAGGTTTGAGGCCTGTGAGTTAGCCTCAACCTGATCTAACCCATCTTCTGAGACAGTTTACTAGGATATAACTGCTGTGCATATTACAGCTTCTTGGAGTCATAGTTGAGAGTTGGGTGAATCAGGTGGATACCAAAGGTAAATGAGCAGCCCTGAAAAAGATTCAGCATGCCCCTAACACCAGAGATGCTAATCCTCCTGAACAACCCATACACCCCAGAACAGGTATTGGAACTTAGGACCAAGACTGTCAGAGGAGTAAGGAGTCTTAGAATATGGGACATACTGTTAGATCTTAGAGGGACCTCAGACCATAGAACTCAAAATGTTAGAAATGGAAAGACTATTAGAATGTAGAACAAGGATTGCTGGGGGTAAAGAGAATATGGAACATGGACTGCTAGTTACCATTAGAATTTAGAACAAAGACTGTCAGAGAGGTAAGTAGTCATAGAACAGTGGTTCTCAACCTTCCTAGTTCCACGACACTTTAATACTTGTATGTGGACATATCTGCATGTGGGTGGACCCGCCTGGAGACAGATAGAGGAGCAGTTTCTCAGTTCCTAAGACCATCAGAAATATGTATTTTCTGATGGTATTAGGCAAACCCTGTGAAATGGTCATTCAACCCCCAAAGGGGTCGCGACACAGGTTGAGAACCACTGTCATAGAAGGACATACTGTCAGACTTGAAAGGGGCCTTAGACTATAGAACACAGAATGATATGGAATGTCAAAGATGTAAGGGATCTTTGAATTAATCTAGTCTAACTCTTTTATAGGAGAGAAACTTGGGGTGCAAGTATTGGAAGTAGTAGAGCCAAGGTCATCTTATTGTTCATTCATTTTAGTCATGATTGGAGGGCTGCAGGGTGACGTATCAAACTCCTCCCAATGCATACCTTTATTCTTGTTGTTCAATTCCCCTTTTATAGATGAGAAAACTGAGGCTCACAGAGCTTAAGTGACTTGCCCAGGGTCACACAGGGAAGGGAAGAGGAAGGGAAGAAAAAAGAATAAGCATGTATATGTATATAAATATATGTATATATGTATGTATAGAGGATACACAAATCCTATTATGTGCTAGCCACTATGATAATCACTTTTTTATTTTTATTTTATTTTTCATTTATGGAATAAAATAAGCATTTCCAAAATATAGCATAATTTTTAAAAGATTACACATGTAACTGTAAATCTGTTATGTACAACTTGCTATTCCTTTTTAAAATATAATAAAGTTATCATGTAAATTTATTTTTTCCATTTTCCCTCCCCCTTCCCACTCTAGAGATGGCTACCATTAGACAAATACGTGTGTGTATGTATATGTAAAATCTATTTGTCCTATTTGTTAGTTCTTTCTCTGGATACAGATAACATCTTCCTTCATATGTCCTTTGTAGTTAATTTGGGCATTTATAATAGTCAAAATTACTTAGTCACTCCAAGTTCTTCTTAAAACAATGTTCCTGTTACTCTATACAACATTCTCTTGGTTCTGCTTATTTTGCTCTTCATTATTTCGTGAAAGTCTATCCATGTTTTTCTAAAGTCATTGAGCTCATCATTTCTTATAGTACGGTAGAATTCCATCATAACTTTTTTGGTCATTGCCCAATTGATGCGCCCCTTTACAGATGGTTTGTCATTTCCTACTCCAGTTCATTTTACAGATGGAAAAACTAAGGCAAACAGAGTGAAGTGGTTTGCCCAAGGCTGCACAGCTACTAAGTGTTTACAAAAGATAAAATTTTACAAAAGATGAAAGAATTAAGTCCCAGAGAAGTTAAATGGGTTTCATGAGGTGAGAAAGTAGAAATATTAGGATTAAAATGAAGATCTTTTGACTTCAGATTCAGTGCCCCTTTCACTCTACCATGTTGCCTCTGGGATTTTACATCATCATTGTAATACTTGGCAGTGACCCAAAATACCTTGGATTCTAGGAACATGCTATCAATCAGGATGAAATGCTCCCTGACTTCCTTTCTGATGTTAATCAAGAGCAAAGGAAAAAAAAGAAGATTGGACTTGGGTCGCAAATCTGCCACTTTCTACATGTGCAACCTCAGGCAAATCACTTCAGCTCTATAGACCTCAGTTTCACCATCTGTGAAGTGGGAGTAAGAAGGGAGATGTAAATTAGACTAGGTGACCTCTAAGACCCCTTCCATCTCTAAACCACAATCTGATTCCAGATGACCTTTCCAAGCTTATTGAATATTATATCCCTTCATGCACTTCATATTACAGAGAAACAGGCCTTCCTTCTGCTCCTCAAACATGATATTCTATCACCTGAATCCACACCTTTGCATGGGTTCTCCATACTCTTGGAAAGAATTCTTTCACCTTTGCCTCTTAGACTGCAGCTTCCTTCAAGGCACAGCTCAAGTACTGCCTCCCACAATAAGCATTTCATCAACTCCCTGCCCCTTATTTTAAAACTGCCTCTCCATATGACTTTACATTTATTGTACAATTTTTCTTTAATCCACTCACTGGTATCCATATGAACACTCCCAGATCCACAATATGTAAGCTCCTTTAGGACCTGGATTAGTTCATTTTTGACTTTATATCTCCAGCACCTACCTAGCATAGTGCCTGGCATGAAGTAAATGAGTAATAAATTCTTGCTAAAACAATGAATATATCTCTTATCCTATGATCTAATAATCCTATGTCACTTCAGAATATATTGCACTTTTCTTACAAAAGTCAAACGTTCCTTTGGCTGAAAAATTAGGCTTCTAGAAAACTGAACAAAGTCAGGGATGACTAACCCTTTCTGCTGCAATATTTTGCATTTTAGACTAAATATGTCTGTACTTTTATCAATTTCCCACTTCCACCTTTACACAATTATAAGGTCTTGCTCATAATGAACATAGTTTTTATACATTCCTTCAGTAAGTGAAATTAGCATTCTCACATGAACTGTAAATGCTAAGATGCTAATAGCCTCCCTAGGGTTCTCTTCTTGCCATAATGCCTTCAAGGATTTCACCACAGTTTAGCGTATTAAAATATCACAATTTATGCTCTTAAGTATAATAAACTCTCTAAAGTCTGATCTATAAGAAGTGAGCATATAAAAAAGATAATGTGCTAAAACATGGTACTAAAGTGACATGAAGCATCAAGGAACTCATATTTTTTTAAGGCAGATGATAGATAGATACTTCTAACAAAGCCTCAAATTCTGAGCTTCCAGATTGAAACCCCCAGACAAGAAGCTTTTTTAAGCCCTCAGAAATAATTTTTAAATAACTTCCACATGCTAATTATTGAACCATCTATTTGACACAGTGAATAGAGCAGTAGACCTGGAGTCAGAAAGACCTGAGATCAAATCTGGATTGAGACACTTCCTAGCTGTATGACCCTGGGCAAGTCTCTTAACCTCTGTATACTTCAATTTCCTTGCTTATAAATGACGATAATAGCAGCACCTACCTCCCTGGATTGTTGTGAAAATCAAATGAGATAATATCTGTAAAGCATTTTGTGCAGAACCTAGCACACTTTTAAAAATGCTTGTTTCATAACGCATACACACACCCCTTATAGTCACCAAAGACCGTAAAAAACGGAATTCCATGCCTTGTCATAAAATCTCCACATATGGTGCATCCTTGAAACTAATGTCCATTCCATGCCTTACAAACCTCTAGTATAGCCTTACAACCATATAATCCAAGGTCTGGAAGTCACCCATTAGCTAAGTAGAAGATATATCCTTCCCCTCTAGAGATTTGGTTGTATATTTGTCCCTCCTATTACTTTAATATGGATTTATTGTTGCCCCTTCTCACTTTACACTCCCATTCCCATACCCCTGTGTGGCTCAGTTTATACCAAAAGCTATGTACTGAATAAAGACTTTTAGTGCTGTCAGTATCAATGGCTCATTCCTCTTCATCTGTGGAAATCTCTGAATCCAAAAACAGATATGAAAAAAAAACTAACTGCAATGAATAGGGAAAGCAGTTAATTCAATATAATCTGTACCCTAATCTGAGAAGATACCCCACTGTTTTCAAAACTTTTGTAAGGCTAAAATCTGTTATCAGTGACAGAGAACCAAAGTATGTGAGGCAGCAAATATCCCAGCTTCTTCTTCCTTCCTGATTCTTAGCCCTGCTCTACCTCCCTCCCCAAAATCAGCTGAGTGACTTAGTACATGAAGAGAGCTGAGGTCAAATCCAACTTCAGACATGTACTAGCTCTATGTCCCTGGGCAAGTCACTTAACCTCTGTCTGCCTCAGTTTCCTCAACTGTAAAATGGGAATAATAATAGTACCTACATCCAGGCTTGTTATGAAGATCAAATGAGATAATATTTGTACAACACTTAACACAATGCCTGGCACATGGTAGATGTTTAATAAATGCTTTTTTCTATCCTTCCTCTAAATATATATCAGAGGGGTTATTAAGCAACAACACCCATGAACAAAGAATGCAAACCTCAGGTTGAAACAATCACAGTAAACTTCATCCTAAGGGATAGTAATTGCATGAACTGTATTTGATATAAGCACTAACAATTTGATCCTGCTTATCATTTCAGACTGAAAAATGTTTTGCAGGGATCTTTTGGATACTATTTAGGAGTGGAAGTTGGAAGATATTCCAGACTTTGTATGCAAATGTAGGTCACAGAACATTGAGTTTTCTAGACCCTCATTGCTTGCATGAGAATTTTTTGTGACTTCCTGGTGGTTTGTTTAATGAGATGAGAATCCCTGAGAAAGACTTCCCTTTTTATATGTAGGGAGAACGGGATTCTGAAGAACTTCTCTGGTTTTTTTTTTCTATCCTTGTGCCACAGAAATGACTTAAGTGGGGAGATAGAGTTAGTTACCTTCATTTGGGAAATATCTATGACAGATTTGACTTTCGATGCCTGATGTGTCCCCTAGTGATAGGGTCAAAAGACCATTAATAGACCATTGGTCTTGAGATCCTTAGAGGTATAGCTGGCCATTGAGGCAAAATATCAGTACTAAATCCATAGGGGATGATCACAGTTGCTGTATTCAATCAAACAATCAGCCAACAAATACTAAATGCCTGAGGTTTGCCAGGCAAAATGCTAGGCATTAGGGATTCAGAAACAAAAGGGAAAGTGTCTGCATATTACACACAGATGTAATGGTTAGAGGACAGGATACTAGCATCTTTGAAGATCAGTAAAAAAGCTTCAGGTAGAAGGTGGAGCTTGAGTTAGTACTTGAATAAAACTTGGGATTCTAAGAAATGAAAGTGAAGGGTTAAATGTGCTCCAGAAAAGGGGGTCAACCAATGCAAAAGCACAGAGATGAGAACTTGGCGCATCATATAAGAGCAATAGTAAGAAGGTCAGATCAACTAGCCCACGTAGTATATCGGAGGAGTAATAAGGCTAAAAAGGTAGATTGTAGCCAGCTTATAAAAGTTTTTTAAAAACCATGGCCCTGGATTTTGCATTGGCAGCTATTACCTTGGCCCAACGATACCTTCAGTCTCTTCTGATATCACAAAAGGCCCAGATTCTCATATTATAGCTGCCTTATTATGCCTGTTCCTATCATGAATCCTTGTTTATTATCAATTATAGTGTAACATAAAATAAAATATTTAGAGGACCCAGGTTTGAAATCTCAGCCCCACTTCTTGTCTGCATTACCTTGAACAAATCATTTCTCTCTGGGTCTTAATCTCCTCATCTGTAAGGAGACATCTGAACTACATCCTCTACTTTAGTGGCACAAAATTTAAAAAGAAATGGATCTCTAAAGGCTGTATTTTGACTTAGAAAAACCACGAATTCACATTATCTATGTTATATTGTACTTGTATTTATTTTGCTAAACATTTCCCAATTACATTTTAATCTGCTTCCAGACACAGTCAGAAGTAGATTGATATCTCTACATCCTATTATTCTCATCTATAGTAGCACAGCGCAGGCTTTAACCTAAGTCTTTTGCTTTCAGATCCACAGTTCTTTCCATAATACCATGCTGCTATAGTTAGAAAACTGTCTACAATCCTCTCACTTCAATACCTAATGATGCTGCTTAGTCATCAGTCATGCCCATGCCCACACCGCCGTGCCATGCCTAATAAGGTTAATATTTCTGTTACACTTTCCTTCATCTTTATCAACAGCTTTATAAAGGATATTAATTAATAAGGCAGGCTGATAACCTGAACAGTCCACTTAGCTAATTGTACTTCAGTAATTAGAAGGATTTGGCCTGGAAACATCTCCCATTTACTATAATTGACATTTATATGGCGCTTTAAAATTTGCAAAGGTCATTCAAGCTTCACAACAAGCTACAAAACAGGTACTACATTTATTATTATACCCATTTTACAGATGATAAAACTAAGACTCAGAGAGGTTCTAAGCTAATAAGTAACTTGCTCATGATCACAGAGCTATTGTGCATCAGAACGTCAATCTTCCTAAGTCCAAGTCCAAGATTCTATCCGTTATGCCATGCTATCTAATAGAGCAAAATAGAACTCACAGATCTGAGTCAAATGCCTTGATGAAATATTTTGTAAAATTCAACTAGTTTCTTTGTGAAGAAACAAACACCTAGGCAATGCTTGATTTCTTCTCAAAACACCTGCTTGCTGTCATGGTGATAGTACTTTTCCCTAAGCCTCTTTCAGAGCCAGGAGGCAAAATTCTAAACCTATTAGGTAAAGAACTCCAGTACAAGAAAATGTGAAAAATCAATAAGCATCTTTAGAAAGCTCTAAGGGAACAATTCAACAAGTATAGAATGGTGGACTCCCACACTCCTGGCTCCCCTGTTACACTGGGGAAGGAGGGCCACATACATTAACATACCACCTTAGCCCGCAGGGCTAGTTCATGTTTAATGTAAACTACCAAGTCTGAGTATGAGAGAAATGGATATGTGTATATTTCCGTGTATATGTTGCATACACACACACACACACACACATATATAGATACATATATAAACATACACATATATGTAAATATATGTGTATATGTGTACATATAGAGAGAGAGAGAGAGAGGAAGGGAGAGGGAAAGGGAAAGAGATGTTCTTTTGTAGTTGTCCATAGCCAGTCAAGGCAGTATAGAGTCAATAGATCTGGATTCAAGTCTCAGGAAAATCATTTATTCCCCTGTTAAAAATGAAAAAGCAAGGGGAGGCTAGGTGGCGCAGTGAATAGAGCACCAGCCCTGGAGTTAAGGAGGACCTGAATTCAAATGTGACCTCAGACACTTAACACAAAAAACAAGCCACGTGACCTTGGGCAAGTCACTTAACCCCAATTGCCCTCCCAAAAAGGAAAAAAAAAATGAAGAAGCAAGATGAAAAGTTTACTATTCTGACTACTTGTCTTACAAACAGAACTGAAACTGATTTAGGTCATCACAGTCAGAGGTAGGCACAGGACAGCGATATGGGGCTGATGGACAATGTTGCTTCTCCACTGTGAAGCACATGCTGGCAGCCCAGTCAGTCAATCAATCAATGCCTAAGTACCTACTATGTGCCAGGTATTCTTCTTCTTCTTCTTCTTTTTTTTTTTGCTTTTTGGAGGGGGGTGGGCAGGGCAGTTGGGGTTAAGTGACTTGCCCAAGGTGACCTGGCTAGTACATGTTGTGTCTGAGGCTGGATTTGAACTCAGGTCCTCCTGACTCCAGGGCTGTGCTCTATTCACTGCGCCACTAGCCACCCGACCAGGTATTATTCTAGGCACTGTGCTAAGAGGCAAAAGACAGTGACTACTCTCAAGGAGCTTATAACCTAATGGGGGAGACAACATGCAAACAAACATATACAGAGGATGCTGTATACAAGATAAATAGTGGCTAATTAACAGAGGCAGAAAGCGCTTAGAAACAAAAGGGACTGGGAAAGGAGGAATTTTAGCTGGGATTTAAAAGAAGCTAGAAAAGACTGAGCAAATCTAGGGAAGTTCTGTAGGCTGAGCCAAGGAAAAAGGACATTTCAGGCAAGGGGGATAGACAAAGAAAATGCCCTGAGCCAAGAAATCAGATGTCTTATTTGTGGAATAGTCAAGAGGCCAGCAAAACTGGATCAAAAAGCATGGGGAATAAGGTAAGGAGGCTGGAAAGGTAAGAGGGGACTAGATTATATAGGGCATTGAATGACAAACAGAACATTTTGCACCTGATCCTGAAGGTAATAGGGAGCCACTGGAGTTTACTGGGGAGGGTGGAAGTGGTTGACATGATCAGGCCTATGCTTCAGAAAAATCACTTTAGTGACTGAGTGGAGGATGGATTGGAGTGGCGAGAGGTTTGAAGCAGGCATATATATCAGCAGGTTATTACAATAGTCCAGGTATGAGATGATGAGGGCTTGCATCAGAGTAGGGGTAATGTTAGAGGAAAGAAGGGGGCATATTTAAGAGATGTTGTGACATCAATGTGCCTTGGCAACAGCTTGAATATATGGGTTGAGAGATAGCAAGTCCAGGACAATTCCTAGGTTTCAAGTCTGAGTTTAAGATGCCTAGTGGACATCCAATTTGAGAAGTCTGAAAGGCAGTTGGAAAAGAGAGATTGGAAGTCCGCAGAAACCCCTCCTTCCTACAATGCTTCTCCCTACCAGAACACCATGGCCTCTGTACAGCACTCCCAGAGCTCCCATCCAGAGAATCCCTATCACATCTGCTTTCCTGTAACCTAGCCCAGGGACCAGCATCACAGGAAGAAACCAGAACCAGCAAAGTAATGGGATAGCTCTGGGCAAGATCAGTGGCAGAGAGGTAATCAGTGGCAGAGCCCAATAGCAAAGAGGGTTATCTGCCCTCCTGCAGTAGTTACCTGTTGTAAAATGGGAATTGTCGAAGACTTGAGATCTCTAATCAATGTAATAACCACCCCATGATCCCAGAGGACTGATGATAAAGCATGTGATCCAACTTTTGACAGAAAGATGATGGCTTCAAGATGCAGAATGAGAGTTAGACTTTTGTACATGGGCAAGGTGGGAATTCACTTTGCATGACTATGCATATTTTTATGAGAATTATTGTAGTCAGGGAATGAGGAAGAAGAAATAAATACTTATCAACTGAAAATTAAAGTAAATAAAAAGAAATAAATACTTGTACTATCTACCTCAGAGTGTGGTTAGGAGGAAACGACTTTGCAAAGTGTAAAGCAGTGGTGTCAAATTCAGAGATGGGGACCACTAAACCATACATGAGAATCCCTGCAAGTTGCGTATTGACTTAGAAAACCAGACATGTACATATACACACATACATATGTATATATTCATATATATACACACATATATGTATGTATGTATGTATGTATATATAAAATTAATACATCAACACATTAAAATCAGAGCAGAATATTTTAATCTGGTTCAGGTCACACTTGGAAGTATTGTGGACAACATGCAACTGCACAGGTAGTGTGTCTGACATCTCTGATGTAAAACACTATGCAAGTGTGCATAATATATTATATCCTTAACTGGTACCCAAAGACTCATTGAAGTCCTAGGGATCAACCTAAGTAAAGAAGATACACAACATGCCTATTGTCAGAAAGGGGCTTCTCAGACTCATGAGTAGCCATGAAAATCCTTGTAATTTACAGATGGACTTTAGATATCATCTAGGTCCTTGGGTGTGGTCTTTTGACTGAGCCCAAGTTTTACAGAACAAATCCTTTTATTAAAGGGATTTGTTCTGTGAATTTTGGATTCAGTCAAAAGGCCCCATTTGAGGACCTAGAAGGTCACATGTGGCCTCGAGGCTGCAGATTGCCCCACCCCTGATTCTAGTCTGACTCATTTGAAAGATGAGTAAACTGGGGCCCAGAGTAGTGGCCTGACTTCCCAGATATCATTCTGTTAATTAGAACATTTAACCTGAGACCCAGAACACCCAAATTCTATTCCTAGATCTGCCAGCCCTGATGTCAGCCCCAAACAAATGTCCTTGTGAGGTCTCTATAGCCAGCTGCCTTATCCTTCAGTTGTTTTTGTGCCTGTCATCTCCCCTGCATTGTAAGCAGGATCAAGGCCTTGCACATAGTAGACATACATTAAATATTTGTTTGATGAATGAAACTGGATGAACAATCAAATATTGTGCAGTCAGTCATTTCTTTCAGTGTTTGTAAATCCCCTGAAATAAAGAGCCTCATCTGACTACTACCAGGAGAGAACTTAAAGATGATGAAGAAGTGACTGGAATTACCTAGAATGGAACGGGTCACCCCTTTTCTATTGTGTGAGACAACAGGGGAAAAAAAAACTGTCCTTAAGAGTGAGATGAGTTATTCTTCACGTGTGGAGTTGTTCTGAGTTTCCTTTGATATAACTCTGTATTTCTTTCTTTTTCATTGTTTGTGTCTATTACTAAAGTACTGAGACACTGAGATGTATATATAAAATTAATACATCAACACATTAAAATCAGAGCAGAATATTTTAATCTGGTTCAGGTCATACTTGGAAGTATTGTAAGACCCATATATGGAAATGGAAAAAAAGTGAATAATGGAAAATAATGATGGGCTCATTAGGTGGAGTATTTACTGCAACATATCAAGGATTTACATTTTCATTAATGAGGGTATTCTTTCACACAGCTCTGATCAAAAATGCTCTAGATATTATGTTCTTAACATGGAGTCAAACAATCCATTAATAAATATCACGGGTTCCATGAACTTGGATGGGAAGGAAAAGTCTTTATTTCCACTAATCTCTAAGTGAAATTTAGGATTTCCTTAAATTACTAATTTTAAGCAAAATAATTATTCTGAGAAGGGGTGCAGAGGCTTTACCTCACTGTCAAAGGGGCCCAAGAAACATACAAAAAGATTAGAATCCCTGTTCTAAATGATCTTTGACAGTTATTGGGGCCAAAATTTTGATTATGCTACAGACAACCTGGTCTGTCTAAACTTAGCCAAGCTTGTCAGTCCATCACTGGGATGTCATAGTTTTGTCCTATTTGAATGTTTCATCATGGTGTGGTGGTGACCCTGGACTCTCAAAGGCCTTTCCAGCCAAGTGCAAGCTCTGAATGATCCTAACAAAGGAGAAAAGTTTCAAATATGGCCCCAGTGATGATTAGCATGACTGTCTGACTAAAGAAAGCTTCCATGACACAGTGACTAGAGAACCTACCTCAGAGTCAGGAAGGTTTAGCTTCAAGTGCTACTTTTGACTCATTGGTCCTATGACCTTAGGGAAAGAACTTAACCTCTCAGTGCTGTGGGCAATCTCTAGGTCTACGTGTTGCAGTGAAGGTGCTGATTTGCATGGTAGAGAGAGTATCCTGATCTCAGAGTTCCCCATATCAAGGAAATCATGGGTCTAGGTTACTTATTCTATCTGATTAAAACTTCTAGGATCACTGGGTTGTTTAGAATTTTAGAATATATGCCTATTCTACTGTCTCATACCAAGAACTTTGCATCATAAGGTCACAGACTTTAGCTAGAGGGGACCTTGGGGGCCATCTAAACCAACCCTTCATTCATATTACATTAGACATAGACAGGTTAAGTGCCTTGGCCAAGGTCATACAGGGAGCAATTGACAGATACAAGATCTGGACCTAATTCTACTCTACTCTTTGTAGCTAAATTCCTGGGGAAAGCATCTACAATGGGTACTGCCATGTTTCCTCCTCTTACTGTCTTAACTCCTTATACTCTGGCTTCCAACCTTATCATTCCCTCAAAACTGCTCTTCCCAAAGTCACTAATGATCTCTTAGTTGCCAAATACAATGCCCTTTTCTCAGCTCATTCTCCTTGACCCCTCTGCAGCCTTTGATACTATCAATCACTCTCTCCTCCATGATATTCTCTTCTCTCTAGGTTTTTGAGACAACATTCTCTCCTGGTTTTCCTTCTACCTATCTGACAATTCCTTCTTTGTCTGCTTTGCTGGATCCTCTTCCAGATCATGCCCTCTAACCAAAAATGTCCGATAGGGTTTTGTCCTGGAGCCTCTTCTCTTCTCCCTCTTTTCCCCCTTTTTGTTATTTTCTATTTACCCTATATGTAGCTTGCTTTGTATATATTTATTGTCTCTCCCATTAGACTGTAAGGTCCTTGACAACAGACATTGTCTTTTGTCTCTTTTTGTGTCTCCAGCACTTAGAACAGTTCTTAGCACCTAGTAGGTGTTTAATAAGTGTTTATTGCTTAATTGATTGACTTTAACTGTCCCATTCAAAAGACATCTCTTAGTTTTTAAAACTCTGCAAGGAGAGACTCTACGGTACCCTTTAGCAATCCATTACTATTGCTACATAAAATCATCCATGATTCAAGACAATATGAGATTCCATTTTAAGAGTAGGAGATGGGAAAAAAAAAAGAATTGGGACAGCTAAATGGCACAGTGAATAGAGTAGCAGCCCTGGAGTCAGGAAGACCTGAATTCAAATCCAGCCTCAGACACTTAACACTAGCCATGTAACCTTGGGAAATCCACTTAACCCCAATTGTCCTGCCTTCCCCCCTGCAAAAAAAAAAAAAAGAAAGAGTGGTAGATAGGGAGGAGGGGGCAATTCCATGTGTACATTAGCAAAAGAAAATGAAAACTGAAGGGAAGAGATAAGTATAGAAAGGAAGAAAGGGAACTATAGAACTAAGAGAAGAGGTTGCTGGTAAGCATAAAAAGTAGTTTATTTCTTCCAGATCCTTGTGGCTATCATCTGTGGATAATGTTCCATATCCTCCCCAATACTTTCTGCCCTCTTTCAACACCCTGAACTCTGAGATCCATGGTGTCATGACCTCTGTCTCTTTTCCACCCCCCCCCCCAATGTATCAAAGTGGTCTTACCGGGGTCCTCCCCAACCTCTCTCCTGCGTCATCATCAAATGAGCTTCCCCAGGTGTCACAATTCCTAGTTGTGGTTCTGCACACAAGATTGCTATTTAAACGAAGTAATATCTATGACATTCTTTGCAGCTACATAGCACTTTAAAAGTATAAACAACTTACACATATCATTTTAATTATTATAAATAACAACAATAATTTACATTGATATAGTACTTTAAAATTTGAAAACATCTTATGAATATTAAATTATTTGAACCTTACAACCACCCTGGCACTATAGCTGCTATTATCTTCATTTTATAAATGAGAAAACTAAAACTCAGAAAGGTTGGGCGACTTTGCCCTTTTCACACTACTAGTTAAGTAATTATAGGTCAAATTCTCTTGCCTCACCTTTACCACCAGAAATCTAGCTTCTATAAAATCTGAATGCCCCCTAAAATTGGGAGGGGGCAGGGTCAATTTATATTTACATTTTTTCCCTTTTCAATGGATCTCATATGAGAGAAGAAGTTTATATTCACAAGTGAAGTCTATTTGTTCTGATGTAGTATTATATCAATGTACCTTTCATTTCATCATTGTACCTTCCCTTATTCACTTAGTAAAATTAAATAGTTCACCCTCATTTCCCTTGTGTTTTGATTTTCCCTAAATATTGAACAAGAATCAGTCATTAACCAAATTTAATGTTAGGAATTAGCTCACTGTTAAACATTAATCACATGTGCACACGTACACTGAGATCATGAAGTACTGTGATCGATTTTTTAATAACATCCCAGAAATCATATATCACTGTGGGAAATGTTCCCTTCAAAGGACACACCTTATAAGAAGACAGATATCCATTTCAACTATGTTTCTCAGGGCTCAAAATATTTTGGGGACTCCACTTTTAGAAATGCCTTTCAAAGCTCATGTCATGTTTTTAAAATGTCCTTCAATGATGAAAAAATCTTCATCCTTAGAGATCTGATTTTTGGAAACAAACAAAAATAATTTTACATCAAGCCTTATCAATAAAAGTGGGTCATTAAAGTGGAAAATATCTGCTGTTCCCCTCAATTGGGAATTATGGCTCATCAAATAAAATGGGGAGCCATCTTGCTACCTTCTCCAGCTCAAAACATTGATATGTAAAACTAAGAATATGAATGGAGCCTAGTGCCCCAAGGCTGTGTAAACTCACTTGTTTCTGCCTTCAGCCCCACTGCTATAATGTGGGAATGCTTAAAGGAGAAACAGATGTGCACTCAAGGCTTCCAGATTGTAGCCCTTTCATTGGTGTTAGTGATGGGGGAGAAAACCTAAGCAGACATGTATAGAAGAAGGTCCAAGGAGAAAAATACATTCACAAGAAGTAAAAATAGGAATTTTGGAATAGTAAAAGTTAACTACTTTTCAGTAGAAGAACCTGCAGGAAAAAATGAGTTGAGTGAGAAGAGGAGCCCTGTATGTGTGAGAATATTGAAAGCTTGAATTCCCAGTTCCTGGTTTAGGAGAAGTAAGGATGGGGTTTGGCTGAAAAAGTGATAGGTGTTTGGTGATTCAGGGGGAACATCAGAGTGCACATGGCATGGCCACTGGGCTACCTGGGTCCTAGTGCCCTTTGTACAGTGATACCAACACTGGGGAGCTTGAGAGGAGGAATCCTGTCAGACTGCCTACTAAACAGCATTATCTTTTTAAATTTTTTTTAATAACAAGCATTTATTTCTCTACTACTCACCTTCCCTCATAGGAAGAAAGGGAGGAATAAGGAAAGAAAGGTCAAGCAAAGCAAATTCTTTCATTGGTTAATGTCATATTCTGCATTTTAATTCTATCACCTTCCCTAGCAGGAGAAGAGTAACATGTTTCATTTTTGGTCCTCTGAAATTACATTTGGTCATTACATTGAACAGAATTCTCAATTCTTTCAAAGTTGCTTTTCTTCATAATGTGGTTTTTATTGTATAAATTGTTCTCCTGGTTTTACTCATTTCACTCTGCATTATTTAAATAGCAAGTTCTAAACTTCCTATATTCTCTATCCAGTGGAAGAAGCTTCAGTAACAACAAAGGGACTGACTTCCATGGGTACTTAATACATGCTTTCCTCTGATCTCCCTATTGTTGACTCTAGTATTCCTCACCAAGATTGTAATTCAACCCTGTTCAAACATCCTACTAACCATATTCCTTTCTGGCCTAAAGGATTTAACCTTTAAGGCATTGAGGGATATCTGTATGTTTTGGCTTGTGATTCCATTTATCAACAACTCTTTTTTTGCCTCTAGTCCTCTGGTGCTATTAATAGATTCTTTCCTCACCCACCTCTTCCATTCCCCAAGCCCACTTCCCTCTCAATAGGTATTGCTGCCTGCCTTTACCCCCAGACTACCACGGGAAAATGGGAAGATGGGATAGGAAAAAATAATCTAGATTTCAACCAAAAACAAATCATATCTGTTTCCAGCAACTAAATGCTTGTTGTCAAAAAAAAAAATATCACAGTACTTTGGAAAAAAACAAAAATAATTTGGTCTTGACAACAAACAATGTAGTTGTTTTGAAAGGACTATGATATTTTCTTGTGTGATTTTAAACTGACTAATGGCAAAACCAGAATGTTTTGAATATGATCACTTCTTCAAAACAAGCATTTAGCCTCAAAGGTTCTGATTTTGAAAGGCAATGCTTATTTGGATATGTAAATTCTGGTAAGCCCATCAAAAAATCGGACTCATTACTTTGTAATCACAACTCATTCGTGTTTTTTTTTAAGTGCCATCTCAAAGACAGGCACAAATATACATCAACTTATGTGTACTCAAATATTTACACATGGATAGATAGTCAAATGCACACTCACACATATTCTTTTATAGTCGGGAAATGTTACAGCAAGAAGAGATCTTAGAAAGCACTTTCTCCAAAGCCCTTGGTTTTCAAATGGGGAAACTAAGATCCAGAGAAGTTAAATGACTTGTGTGAAATCATATAAATTGTCGATGGGAAGACCAGGTCAAACTCAGGTCACTTGACTCCAAGACTAGTGTATTTCCACACTATCAAAAATTACCTCTCAGAATCTATTCCTGCCCTCCACCTATATGTTATGATAACCTCCTTGATTTCTTCTCTCTGCAACTTTCTGTGCTTGAAATCTAGAGCCATTTAACCTGGGATTCTAGGACCATTCTTACATTAGACAAAAATGTTTAAGAAATGCTTGCTTAGTAACTCAGTAGATTAACCTTGTGCTGGTCCTGCTCTGACTTCTTAAATAATTTCAGAAATAGGGCTTTTAACTTTCTTCTGATGTGATCATACCCTTCCATGTTTTGTAACTCAATTCTAGGAAATGAGTTCTCTCTTGCCATCCCATTGTAGGCTCTCTCCTGGGTCCTTGCTTGGGACCCTAGTTCCTTCAGGGCTGGCTCCTTACTTTGCCTTTAAGGGACTGTAATCTAGTTTTTGAACCCCATTTTCATGGATGAGTTCAGATAGTTGCCATCAGAGCTCCATTATGCCATGCCTGCCTTCCCACACGTACATCTGCCTATTTATTGTCTATTCTTAGATCATCCTAATACTATCTACTCATCTGCCTCTGCTTCTTCTTTTTGTCACCTATTGAAACCACTCTTTAATGTCTGTCTGCCCTACCAAGAGAGATTCTTCTGATTTCTAAAGCCTAACCATTCCCAATCTGATGTCACCTCCAACTGTTGTGACCCAAGCAATGAGATGGCAGTGTGGTACAGTGAAAAGAACACTGGATTTGGAGCCTAGGATGTTCTCCTTCTTCCTTTCCACCACCTGGCTTCTCTGGCTCCCTTTAAGTCTCATCCTGTCTGTATCTTGTGTGCAAATAGTTGTTTGCATGCTGTCTTCCCCATCTGATTGTTAACTCTTTTCAGATAAAGACTGTGTTAGCCTTTCTTTGAGTCTCCAGCACTTAATCTAGTGTTTGACATATAGTAGGTGCTTAATAAATATTTGTTGATGACTTTGGAGTCATAGGACCTGATTTGAAATGCAGGTGTCACAGTAGATAAAGCACTTGGGAGTCAGGAAGACTTGAATACAAATCCTGCTTTATCAGCTGTATAATCCTGGACAAGTCATTCTGTGAACCTCTTCTTCTTCTTCTGGAAAACTGGTATAAGAATATCATCAATTTCACAGGGTTGTTGTGAAGTCCAAATAAGAAAACATATGTAAAAGTACTTTGCAATCCTTAAAATATTGTTTAAATGTGAGCCATTATCTTGTCTCTGCTACCTTGAACAAGTGGGTCACCTCTCCTTTCTGGGTCTTGATTTTCTCATCTGTAAAATGAAGCACTTAGAACAAATAATGTTTAAAAGTCCTCCTATTTGGGGGGTGGAGCCAAGATGGCAGTATAGAATCAAGAAAACTCTCTGAGCTCTTCCCATAACCACCTCAAATACCTATAAAATATGACTCTAAACAAACTTTAGACCTACAGAACCCACAAAGTGACAGAGAGAAACAAATCTCCTGCTGAAGGCACCCTGGCAGGCCTACAGGAAGGGTCCATTTCAGTGCACAAGGAGCTGAGCTCAGTCACATATGAGCCCTGCCGTTGTAGCCTGAGGGCAGTCATGACCAGCAGCAGCTGGAGCAGACTTTGAGAAAGTGGTCACCAGCAGCAGTAGTGGTTTCCAGAATTATCAACCCATAAATGCTAAAGACAAAGTAAAAGGTCAGTGTGGGACTCTGTTGGAATTGAGGGAGACAGAGTATAGTCCAACCCCTGCCCCTGGGGTGAAAAGTGGCTGAGGCATGGGGCGGCAATGCAGCTGCTGCCACCACCCGTGGCTGCTTCAGAGCTCCTGGACTAGAAATTGTAGGGGGACCAAGTGACCATTCAGAGGGTAATCGCTCTTTCTTTAACCTGCTTGGATCTGGTTCGCTGTCTTTGGCAGAGTTCCTGGGGTGTGCAGCCAGTGGACCAGTGCTTGTAGGGTCTGCAGAGAGGGCAATCAACTAATAGCTCCAGCAGCTGTGAAAACCCCAGCAATTTGGGACAAAGCTCTCCTCTCTGGTAGCAGAGTTCTACTGTGGCAAATAGCTCAATAATCAAGTAATTTAGTGGCAACATGAGCAAGCAAAGGAAGCAAAGCAAGCACAGAAATCAAACCTTAGATTCCTTTTTGGGGAACAAAAAAGATCAAAGCATGGAATGGGAGGAAGACAACACAATCAGAACTCCTGCATCAAAAGCTTCCAAGAAAAATATGAATTGGTTACAGGCCATAGAAGAGCTCAAGGAGGATTTTGAAAATCAAGTAAGAGAAGTGGAGGAAAAATTGGGAAGAGAAATGAGAATGATGCAAGAAAATCATGAAAAGCAAGTCAACAACCTGACTGAAGAAAATAACACATTA
>CM053585.1:100191440-100223412 GCA_028646515.1 Pseudochirops corinnae | reverse complement strand
GATCACCTCTTTAAAAAGATCCCAAAAAGAAAACTCCTAGGAATATCATAGCCAGGTTCAGGAGTTCCCAGATCAAGGAGAAAATATTACAAGCAGCCAAGAAGAAACAATTTTAATATTGTGGAAACACAATCAGGATAACACAGGATCTAGAAGCTTCTTCATTAAGGGATCAAAGGGTTGGAATGTGATATTCTGGAGATCAAAGGGGCTAGGATTAAAATGAAGAATCACCTACCCAGCAAAACTGATCATAATGTTTCTGGGGAAAATATGCTTATTTGATGAAACACAAGACTTTCAAACATTCTTGATGAAAAAACCAGAGTTGAAAAGAAAATTTGACTTTCAAATACAAGAAGCAAGAGAAGCATGAGAAGGCAAAAAAGGAAAAAAATCATAAGGAACTTATCAAAGTGAACTATTTACATTCCTACATGGAAAAACTATAATTGTAACTTACGAAACTTTTCTCAGTATGAGGATAGTTGAAGGGAATGTAAATGTGTGTGTGTATGTGTGTGTGTGTGTGTATGTATATGTATACATACATATATGTCTATATAGGAGGGTATATGTGCTTATGAATACATATGTGAATATGTGTGTATATGTATACAGGTATATATAGACAGAGGACACAGGATCAATTGAATAAGAAGGGATGATATTTAAAAAATAAAATTAAGAGGTGAGAGAAGAATATAATGAGATGAGACAGGGAGAGACAGAATGGGGTTAATCATCTCATACAGAAGAGATTAGGGATAACTGTTAACAATGGAGGGGAAGAACAGGAAGGCAAAAGAGAATGGGTCAACCTTATTCTCACTGAATTTGGCTTAAGGAGAGAATAACATACACACTAAACTAAGTTCTACAGCAAAGTAAGTGAGAAGGGGATAAGACAGGGGATGATAGAAGGGAAGGCAGATTGTGGGGGGAAGGTAGTTAGAAGCAAAGACTTTTGAAAAGGGACAGGGTCAAAGTAGAAAATAGAACAAGTGGGGGGTGGGATAGGATGGAGGGACATAAAGTCAGTCTTTCACAATACATCCACTATGGAAATGTTTTGCCTTACTACACATGTACAACCTATATTGAATTGCTTATCTTCCCAGTAAGGGTAGGTGAGGAGGGAAGAAGGGAAAGAATCTGCAATTAAAAGTTTTAAAATCAAATGTTTTTTAAAATATTTTTATTATTATTTTACATGCAACTGGGAAACAAGATATACAGGCACTGGGGTAGGGAGAGCCATCTCGCCCTACCAGAAAGTCAGAGGGGAAATGGGAGAAGATATAGAAGAGAGCAGATTGGAGGAGGGATTATTCAGTGAGATTGCTGTTTTGGTGTGGTGGGTAGGAGAAAGGTGGGGAGAAAATTTAACTCAAAATCTTGTGGAAATGAATGTCGTAAACTAAAAATAAACTTTTTTTTTAAAAAGAAAGTAAAAATAAAAATAAAAATAATTTTTAAAGAGTCCTCCTATTGTAGTTCTAATCCTATGATCCAAGATGTAGTAAAGACACATACTCCGTTAGCATTTTCACGTTTGCCCTTACTCCTAAAGACTCCCACCTTTTTGCCAAGTTCTGCCCCTTCCTATTTAAGGCTGAAAGTCTTAAACAGGCCTTTTGATCAGAGCTGATTCTATCTCCCTGTAGCACCCCTTAGCCTGAGTCCAACATGAAAAAAGAGAACAAAAGCAGAGAGTACAAGAAAAGACAGTATTTTTCCTCCTGCTAGCTGGTTTCCATCACATAACTATGTTATTTTTCTGAGGTCAAGTGGCACAGGAGGAAGATTTGAGCAGATGCAATCCAATTCTACTTTTACAAGAAAGAGTAGTAGCAGAATCATCTTGGAACAGCAACATTTGGTTAATATTGGTATCTGAAATGGAAACCAAAGTTGGAATCTTGGAGCTAAATGGCACGGAGAGAATATCACTGTCTGAAGAAGAGGCTAAGTCAAAACCAGGAGAACAAAGATATCAGAGGCAAAGGCAGATGCAGGGTTTCGAGAATCAAGATGGAAGCAGAGTACTCAGCTATTCAGCTAGAATAAGAGAATTCACTTTGTTCCACATGTGAGTCTACTCATGCAGGCAGTCAGGTTCTAGCCTTCCCAGAATTCCCCTCACTTAGTGAACTTTCACTGTTACTACCACCCTCATGGTTGTCCCAAATAATAGAATCTACTAAGAAAAGATGAGGGCAGCTGGGTGATGCAGTGTGCAGAGCACAGGGGTTGGAATCAGGAAGATTTGAGTTCAAATACAGTCTCAAACACTAGCTGTGTGACCTTGGGCAAGTCATTAATGTCTACTTGCCTCAATTCTTCATTTTTAAAATGGGGGAATCACTGGAAAAGGAAATGGCAAACCACTCCAGTATCTTTGCCAAGAAGACTCCATGGACAAGAGTCCATGGGGTCATGTAGAGTCAGACACAACAGAATGAACAATAATAACAAAGGAAATAGGAGATAGCAATATAGTTAGTGTTCTGTCCCCTTCTACCCAGTAAGGGCAGAATTGTGAGATGGCTTCTGTGATTGGGTACCATGAGGTGGAAGAGGACTCCAGGCTTCAATTCCAGGGCCAAGATTATTTGTCACCTCCCCCCAACCAGTGCTACTACTGCCACCCTCTTGACTACTGTTATTTCTCTTATACCTTAGTGATTCTATACAACCCTGGCATACCTCTCCTAGTTGATCTCTATGTAACAGGGAAGCTAAGGCTGTAAGATGATTTCTCTACATCATTTCACAGATTTACCAAGCATTAGTAGACACTTTGAAAGATTTCAGCCATTTCTATGGAAAATCCCATTCCATATTCTTTGCAGCAAATTCTTTGGGGAGTGAGATACTCTGGCTAGGCTTGAAATTAGATGCTTAGAAATCCTATGTTAAACCACATCAATGGCATCTCATCGTTAGTCATCTGTTCTCTGGCACCTAGCAGCACCTTGCTCTCCTCATTTGTATGACAGCAGTATTAATACAAATGTTACCTAATTCACTCTGATGTTCTGCATTTCTATAGCCTTTTTTAATATTCAAAGAAATTAAGTCACTTTACAAACATGAACTGGGTTCTCTACGGCAGAACAAAGGGAAGAAATAAGGGTTGTGGCTGCCTAATCTCCATGAGACTTTCTAGAACTTTCCAGCTTCCTTTATTTGTGGCCTTGCGAGGCTTCTCATGCCTAATCTTAAAACTTTGCTTTTACTTTCTACTTCTGGCTGCCTCTCTCAATAACATTTGGTAATTTGGTGTTAATGGCATATTTTCTACTGTAATCTCCATTTCACTTACTTGAAATACATTTTCCTCCCAAAATTCTCTTGCCTTCTGTTCTGCTCAAACTACAAATAATAATAATTTCCCCAAAAAACTCCCATCTTGATGGTTCTTTTGTGCACTCCACATTATTCCCACCTATATTCAACGCCCCCCAAAAACCCAGACTTGGGAACAAAAACAACAAAAAGAAAACCCCAATTTTAGAAGAAAACTGAGCCCCTGTGCTATATTATTTCACCCTCTTTGCTGTGTTTATCATGTTCTAATGTGCCATACTTCTTGGCATCAAAGAACATTGCTTTATTGTGACATTTTCAAATGAAAACTACATGACAGTAACAGCTTCCAAAGAGGTCTCATTTACCTTGGCAACATTTATGAGTGGTGGGGGGAAAATACATAAAACCACCGCTTTGAGCAAAACTCTGCAATGATTATTTAGCAAACAAGCTCACATATTAGAACGGCAGAGGGGAAGATTGCATCTACAGACTTAAATTACACTTTACGCCCAGGCGCTGCTGAATGGCTTTCTGCAGAGGTTACGTTTAAATTATAGCTCTTGCTAAGCAAACATCTCACGGTTTATGTGTGAATTTGAATTATGCATCTAACAGGCAGCATGTTTATGGGGGGAAAAAAGGCAAGTCGATAGATTGCTAAATTGCCGCCGCATTTGTAAAGGACAAAAATAGCTGTGGTGTAGGACAACGCAAAAGCTTGGAGAGAGATCCCATTCCCCTTGAGCAAGAAAATGGCTTGGCATTTCTAGGCCACAGTGAGAGGTCGACTTTTGGCTTCAATCCAAGGAGGCATCTGAGAAAGGGCTTTAGTGCTTTCCCTTCCCACCTCCCCCCACCCCCTGTTTGACAAGCTATGCTCAGAAGACCTGTTAGGAAAGAGAGTTTGGAATGTGAGTAAAATATAGCTCAGGATTTCAGGTGAATCTTACAAAGTGAGCTCCCAAACAAGCCCTTGGGATGAAAGAGCAAAGTCTCAGATCCAACAAAAGTTGTTTCTTAGAAGTTTCTTCAAAGTTTAAACCCTTAACAGAAAACTGACCACTGGCTACTTGTCACACAAGGATGGTACCAAATGCTGTCATAAGCTACCAGACACTCTAGGAAGGGACAGAGACACATGCTTTCCCTCAGTTGCTTCCTGAGAAAGAAAGATGCAATTTGCAAAGAACCCCAGAAAATACCTCTCCAAAAGACTGAAGACTCAGCAGGGGCTCATGCTCAACTGAACAATATTTCATAGGTCTATATAATCTCATCAATGTGTATACCATCACCTTCTGGCATTATTGTCCAGTTCCTTCCTAGATGCTCCACAGAGGACAACCCAAAGCCCAGTTATTCTTTGTATTTTAGAGTTCACCAGGGAAGCACTTGAACCCTCCACCTTTCATTTCAGCCCTTGCTCAGAACATAATTTGTCCACAGCCTTAATGAAATAAATGCATGTCGCTTCTTAAGTGTAAGACATCAATGGAAATATATCATAGTTTACTTTCACTTTTATCTCCCCCATACATTGCCCTTTGCGTCTCCTACAAATTGAATTCTTTAGAGATTATGGTGTCCTGAATTAGGTGAACATGAAACATCACTTAAGAGATAGGTATTCTCATCAGAAAATAAGTTGAGATGATGAAATGCACCAATTTCCCAAATGCATAGTAGCTCACTCATTTCCTTCTATCCAAGACTGCATCTAATTCATTGTGGACCTCTCTGGGCCCTGCTCCTGATTCTCTTAACTTCACCAAGGCTTCTCACCCAGGAATTTTGCCATTGTGCTCCAGTATTCTTCTCATGCTCCGAGATCCCTCATTCTCTACAGCCTTCTTTTTTTTTTTGAGGGGCAGTTGGGGTTAAGTGACTTGCCCAAGGTCACATGGCTATTAAATGTTAAGTGTCTGAGGCCAGATTTGAACTCAGGTCCTCCCATGCCCTATTCACTGTGCCACCTAGCCGCCCCTACAGCCTTCTCATAGTGAAGCTCCTTCTGCCTCTGCCTCTGCCTTTGATTGCTAGGACCTCCATTTTTTAAACCAGCCATGGCCAACTATATTCACTTCTTTATTCTTTTCTTCCCAGCTCTCCAGATCTCTTTCATCACCACTTTCCACTTCTTTTTATATGTTGTCTTTCCCCCATTAATGTGTAAGCTTCTTCAGGGCAAAGGATTGCCTTTATTTTTAGTTTCTATTTATATTCCTGTCACTTAGCACAGTACCTGACCCATGCTAAGTCATTAAAAATCCTTGTTGACTTGACAAAAGTGACTATTGACCTGGAATTGCCCTCCTACATACAGTCTAGATGCATTAACTGCATACCACAAGCTGGATGTTGGGCATTTTTTACAGATTTTTTTTCCTCTAAAGATTATTAGCATCTCAGATGAATAATGAAGAGCTCGGTGGTGCAGTGGTTAGAGTGCCAGGCCTAGAGTCAGGAAGACTCATCTTCCTAAATTCAAATCTGGCCTCAGATATTTACTAGCTGTATGACTCTGAGCAAGTCATTTAACCCTGTTTGCCTCAGTTTCCTCATCTGTAAAATGAACTAGAGAAGGAAATGGCCAATCACTCCAGCACCTTTGCCAAGAAAACCCCAAATGGGGTCACAAAGAGTCAGACACAACTGAAAAAATGACTGAACAACAACAGCTAAATAGGCATAAATCTCAGTGAGGGCCTATAAAGTTCTGGGGTCTGATTCAATAAGCACAGTGTGGGGGTAGTGGCAGTAGTAGTTTTACTAGTAGTAGTATATAGCCCTTTGATGTCTGCAAAACACCTTACAAATATTATTTTCTTTAATCCTCATGACAATCCTGGGAAGTAAGTACTGTTTTTATTCCATTTTACAAAAGAAGAAAATGAGCTAGACAGAGGTTAAAATCTGCCCAGGCTCACACAACCAGTAAATACATGAAACATGGTTTGAGCTTAAATTGCCCTGAATCCAGGTCCCAAAGATGTCTTGAGGACCTCACAATCTATGGAGCTCTTTTATTTGAAACTGACAAAAGTCATTTCCATGAAGACTTCCAACATCTTTGACAACCATACACCTTGAGCTTTGCACCTCACTTGACACTAATGAGAGGGCCATGGAACAGAATTATTACTGTAGTTGTATTTGTCTTGGAATTTTAAAAATGCATAATCATAATCTCAACATATGCATTAAAAATTCCTTGTTGGAAGAGAGCTTTAAAGGCTGTATTTTACCATATCCACTCAAATAGTTTTGAAAGCAAAAAATAAACTGAGTGGGAATTTGTATCATCTAAACTTTTTAGTCAATTGTGACAGCAAAGATGTGAGATGTTATAAAGAATTATTTCCTTAAACTCTGCACATTACCTTCTCATATTTTCATTGAAGAAACCCTTAATGGACATATATGTGGATATATGTATGTATATAATCTTCATGAATCCTGTATAAAGAAAGTTTGTATATGTAATCGTATTTTTTGAGGGTCACTAGAAAGCCTTTTTTGGATATTAATATCAGTTGGGATTTTTTTTTCCATTCTTTTGGTACCTTCCCTTCCCTGAGATGCCTTGTGAAGTGATCCCTTGCTGTTTTCAAGATTTTGTTGTCTAAGGTAAGGATTTCCTCAGTGTATACTATGTTTGGTCTGGTTACTCTTCTCAGCTTTGTCTTTTTAAGTGTCATTTCTACTTCTTCATATAATATTTCAGAGACTGATTTTTCATGGTCCCAATGTAGTGGCCCCTCTATGACCGATGACAAAAATCAATCATATGAAAACATTGACAAATTTGTCCAATTTTATGTCTATTTGTTGCCCTCCTACCAATGTCATCTATAAATGATTATGGAATGATGTGGCTCATTTGGATCTCATACCAGGCTTTCTTGAGGCAATTTTTCACTTCCACCATTTTTCACTATTTTATAAGACGTTATTGCTCATCATTTTCCACCATTTCCTGCCATAGTGTTTTAGAAATGATTTTTTTTTTTTACCAGACTTGTGATTTTATTGTTATAGGGAGCACCCAGTGTGGAACTTTCTCTATCAACACAGATCTGTACCTTCTCTACAGCTTACAGGCTCAAAGAGTTGCCTGGAATACTTAATCAACAGCAAGTATTTACTAAGCCCTACTATGTGTCCATCACTGTACTGAGTGCTGGGGATATAAATACCAAAAAAATGAAAAAAAAATCCCTATTCACAATGAGTTTGCATTCTAATGGGGAGGTTAAGTGCATATAAAATATATAAAGTTGATAAATACAAAAAATACACAAAGTAGCTAAATGCAAGGTATTTACAAGGAAGGAAGGCACTAACAACTAAGTGGAGGCACCTTCAAGTAACACTTGAAAGAATCAGAAAAGGCTTCAAACAGACTGAGAGGTTTTTGTTTTTCAAAATCAGTTTTATCCTGACTGCTGCTTGTCTCATTTTGTCCAGGAGATAAGTATTTACTGGCTAACATGATTTTTGGACCCTTTGGGGCTCTTTTGCATGGCAATTCTTACGTATCGGTTACTTTTCAGGAAATAATGACAATCCTAATCAATAAATATGTCTTTTTTGCATTTGTCACTTTTGGCATTGTCAGCTCATTCAAAGAGTTTGGATTGACATTGCTGTCACTGTTCAGTGTTATCTCATCTTTAGTCTTCCTTCTAATTCAATGTTGTGTTTGACTATTGTTTTAACTAATCAATGGTCTTGCTGTGTCACAGCTAATTCTAATTACTCCTATATTGATAGATAGGATTTTCCTGATTTAAGACATAGTTTAGTTCCCCTTGTCTTATGTTGTTCAATGCTCATCTTAGCTAAGCAAGGCATCCTAATCCTTGTTATTGGGGTGAGGGAGGCCTGAGGTTGGTGGATCATTTTCGTTAAGAATTTCTGAACTGAAGGAAAAATAAAGCAGATTGGATGTCTGCACTGTCTTGTAGAATATGGTAAGCTCTAGGATCAGAAGTGCATCAGGATACCTAAGAAGAGAAAAACTGGTCCAGTTGAGAAAAAAATACTAGGTTAAATCTTCTGTGTAAATCAATATTAAGATCAGGCATGCGAGTAGATGTTGAACTTACAACTTATATGAGATAGGGATACACTCTTAAAAAAATGATGTCTCTGCCCCACACTTTCTCCCTCATCCTGGACGAAAGCATTAATAATACGTAGTCATGAAGCTTCTAAGTAGTCTATAAGCCTTTAACCTTTCAAGGGATTCTCAAAACTGAGTCATATTTTCAAGGCTATTTTTCTCCTCCTCTTCTATGCTCATTTTTTGTATGAAAGTCAGAATATTAATGAAAACTCCGTGTGGGTAGGCATTTCATTCTTGTATTTGTATACCCAGTGCATAGCACAGTGATTGGCACGTACTAATCACTTACTAAATACTTGTTAATTGACTGAGCAAGGTATATGCTTTGTTTGGAGGATTAGGTCCGGTCTTTATAGGATTTCTCTACATTTTCATCTTCTGAAATATATTAGTTTATAAGATGCAATTATCTTTATATTCTTTTTTGCATATCCTCATATGATCTCAAGAAGATGAATGACTAAATGTTGCATGAAATAATGTTTCCTATTGCCTTGAGCACATAATGAAATCAACTCCATCACTTCCTTTACTTACTTTCCAAGGAGAAAAATCTATGAATCAGCCATACCTTATACCTTCAAGTTCTTCCAGTAGGATGTCGATTCATTGAATGATCATGACAAATGTGGTTGGCCACAGAAGTTCATCAGTATCGTTTACCAGTTCCATGACAACATGCTTATATGTATTCTGGATAATACACAAGGCTCTCACACTTTCCTAATCACCAATGGAGTAAATTAGGTCTGTATGCTTGCTGCCATGGTTTTTAGTATGATGTTTTCAGTGATGTCAGATGCCTTCAACAAGGATAAAAATGACATCAAGGTCAACTATTGCATTGGCAGTAAATTATTTAATTTGAAAAAACTACAATCCAAGACTAAAGTAGAGAGAGAGTTGGTGCACAACTTTTTATTATTCACAGATGCTTGTGCACTCAATACAACCTCTAAGGTTGAGATGCACAGAGTATGGATTAATTCTCTGTTGCTTGTGCTAATTTTGACCCCACAAGAGACCAAGAAAAGCAAGGTTCTCCACCAGCCAACACCACACCATACACACAACAAATGTTACCATTGATTATAGCAAATGGAGAAATTTTGAATGCCATGGATAAGTTCACTTACCCTGGCAATATACTTTCCAGAAGATGAGGTTGATGCATGCATTGACAGAGCTAGATCAGTATTTGAAAGGCTCTGAAGGAAAGAGTGGAAGAGAAGAGGTATTAGACTGATGACCAGACTAGATGTGTACAGAGCCATTGTATTGACCTCATTGCTATATGCCTGTGAAACCTGAAGAGTAAATCAGCGTCCTGCCAAGCAACAGAATCACTTCTAATTGTCTTAGGAAGATTATGAAGATCACCTGACAAGATAAAGTACTGAACACTGAGGCCTTTCTCAAGCTGAGCTGCCAAGTATTCAAACTTTCCTTAGGCTATTTGCCTAAAAGGCTATTTCACGGAGAACTCACATAAGGCAAGCACTCACAAGAGGTCGGAAGAGATACAAGGACACTGTCAAGGTTTCTCTGAAGAACTTTGAAATTGAGTGTGAGACATGGGAGATACTGGCACAGGACTACCCAGCATGGCATGCCTACATCAAAGAAGGTACTGTGCTCTATGAGCAAAACAGAATTTCAGTAGCTCAAAAGAAATGTGAGATGCACAAATTTAGAGACATCTCCACTCCAAATATTCATATGGACTATTTGGGGTCAACCTGTGGTAGAGCCTTGGGAGCTCCTCTTGTCTGATCAGTCAGAGTCAGACTCACTGTGCCTTAACCCAGACATAGTAATGTATTTTTTTGCTCCTCTTTGAGCATGAAGGACAACAACCAAAAAAAACCAATCAATTCTTTAGTCATTTTATCAAGATCTCACATTTAGAGTACCTGCAGTTAATGTTTAGAGATAATCTAAGAACTATAAATAGCACAGATTGCTAATAGGCATAAAATTAGGCTGGCCCCATTAAAAATAGAATCCCCACGAACAATTCTTTCTCCTCTTTAAATATCCTAAGACTACTCTCACACTACACAATGATGGCAGAAAAACTCTACTATGAAAGGTTTACTACTGTCTACAATCTCAGTGCTGAACAGGGTTCTGCATAAATTTTGCCCATGGTGCTGACAAGGGCAAATCCATGCTAACTATTCCCAGTTCAAGGGAAATACTCAGACTATAAGGCCTCTTTTTCTGCCTCATCTCACACTGTTGACAGATACATTCCTAAATCATTGAAATTGAACATGTGTAAGCAAGGCATGCAATCCAATTACAGTCTCTAATGCTCTATTTTAATTCTACCATTGAATGGATGTATAATAACAGTGTGCAGGCATATTTGGAAACATCAAAGGATCTGTGATATCAATGTGAGTATTTGTTCACAATACAAATCAAAATCACTCCAAATCTTAATAGAATAGCACATTGTTTCATGAATTGGTTAGGCAAACAAATTTATAATCACCAAATTTGGCTAGATTTGTTTTCAGATGACAGAAACATAGTCCATAACCACTCCCCTATTAAAAGCTATTCCAACTTCTTACAACCTCCCATGGCATGAATTTAAGCACTCAGAATTAAGGAAAACATTGTACACAGTAACAGCAATATTGTGAGATTATCAGCTGTGAAAGATTTAGCTACTATCATCAAGACAATGTTCCAAGACAATTCCAAAGGAATCATGATGCAAAATACTATCTCCCTCCAGAGGCAACTGATAAACTGACTGCAGAATGAAGCATAGTTTTTTAAAATTTTATTTGTGTTTCTTGCCTTTTATTGTTGGGTTTCGTTTTGTTTGTTTGTTTTGCAACATAGCTAACAGGGAAATATAGTTTGCATGACTTCACATGTATAATTGATAACACTGTTTGCTTTCTCAATGGGTGGGAGAGGGTAGGAGGGAGAGAATTTGGAAATCAAAAAATATTTAAATAAATGTTAAAAAACAAATAAAGAAATTAATAAAAGAAAAGAAGGAATTCAAGGTTAGTCATACACTATAAGGAGTCATTGCAGTAGGACTCTAGCACAGGTGAAGAGGTATAGCCATTATGACATTTGGATGGGATATTAAATTATATGACCTCTACATTAGATACTACAACTAAAACTCTATGATTAGATTATCCAATCTAATAAACATTTATTAATCACCTACTATGTGCCAGACACTGTGATAAGTGCTGGAAATACAGTTAATAAAAAAGACAGTCCCTGCAATCAAGGAGCTCACAATCAAATGGGAGGAGACAACACAAAAAGGAGACAGGAAAGTAGGGGTGGGAGGAAACAAGAGGGCATCTAGGGCAAGGGCATCTTGTTCCATCTCGAAATTAGGCAGAGCAGCAGATGCAGAGTGAGCTGAAAGTCTCTCTTTCCTGTCCTCCTAAGAAGGTGTTAGGAGAAATTTGGTACTCCATCTTCTAGCCCTCCATTCAGAGAAAGAGGTGGTTGAGAAAGATGGTGTCGTTCAAGGTTTGAACTAGCAGCATGATGATGAGATTAGAAGTGAGAAGCTTATCCTAGGAGAGAATTGTCCACATGAAGGTCTTACATGTCTCTATACTTTTTAGCCAAGAATACAGTAATGAAGAGTCTTGCCAATAGCCAGCACCCCTAAGCACTGTCCAAATTCCAGTATGATATAGGAATAATGAAACAAAGTTGCTAGGAGCTAATATATCTGTTGTTCCACTCCCTCTACCAAGCAGTTATTCACAATGCAGACTGTAAGGACCCAGTAAGATAAAGAAGATTTTCCTGGTCATTATTTATGTCAGATCCTCCTAAGGATCCCAGGATTTATCAGAAAAGACTCTGGGCATGAGTATTTCAAGAAAAGTATAACTAGAGTAAGATATACCTCCTCTTGCATCCAGTCTAGGATTCCAGATGCCCTGACGGCTACATAACAATAAGACCTTCTTTAATAAGACATACCACCTCCTATCTCCTCTGCTTCTAAAATGGACCAGAAGACCTCATATCCAACTAACTAGGCTTCTGGTCACTTTCTACCCATAGCCAGATTGTGGAACAGCAGGATATATCACCTCTTCATTTTTGCTAGGCTTCCTGACATACCTGATGGCTAAAATCTGGCAAGGACCTGATTCTGACTAGCTTCAGGTAGGGGAGAAAGGACATACCACCTTCTGCCTCCTTCAAAGGCTTGCCAGTGTCCTCAGAGTCATGAAACCAAGAGACTTGCTGCTAATCAAACCTGGGACCCTAAAACCTTTTGGCCCAGAATATATCACCTCATCTTCTTATATGTTATGATTCAGGCTTCCAGATACCTACTAGAATAGAGCAATTCAATGGGTCCAGCAGTTGAGGCTTTTGCTGAAACCTCAAGGGTCAAGTTTGAGCCTTCTAATTACCCTCATCAGAAGATCTCACTGATGCTCTACCTTATGTCATGCTCTACTGGTTAACATACTCCCATTTCTTATTCTTCAAATCCCTATGACACTGATACCTGAAACACTAAAAAAAAAACTTCAGGTGTACACCCTTTCATTCTCATGTACATCAATCCTCCCCACCACATATACACACACACGATGTCTCACTACAGATCTACCTGTCCATTCCAGTCTCCTCTGAAATACCTGCTCCAGCACTGGCCTTGGAATCAGGAGGACTTGAGTTCAAATCCAGCCTCAGACACTTGACATACTTCCTAGCTGGGTGACCTTGGGCAAGTCACATAACCCCAATTGCCCCCTCCAAAATTTAAAAAAAAAAACCTTTTGGGGCAGCTAGGTGGCGCAGTGAATAGAACACCAGCTCTAGAGTCAGGAGGACCTGAGTTCAAATTTGACCTCTGACACTTAACATTTATTAGCCGTGTGAACCTGGGCAAGTCACTTAACCCCAATTGCCCTGCCTCCCCCCCCCCTCCAAAAAGCAAAAAGAAAAAGAAAAAAAGAAATACCTGCTCCATAATTAACAAAATTTCTTTCATATTTCACCACTTCCTCTTCTATTCCTTTCATATTTTAGCATTGATTGAACCCTGGATCACTCAAAATGGCATTGAATTCCTTTCCACCACTTTCACTTTAATCAGAATTAGAATACTCTTTGTTCCCCACTGCTTTTGCCAGATTCTCTCTCTACCACTTTCACTCAGCAACCTTTTTTCTTTTGAGGTTCCACAATCCAAATTTATCTCTCAACGCAGCTTCTTATAGCCTTTACATACCAAACAGAAGACTTTTTTTCTAGGTGAATCTTGTGTCTGGTTCACAGACTTTCTCTCTACCCCATTTCCTGTCCTTCTTGCTATGAGACTCCAATATACATGTTGCTGTTCTTTCAAACACTTTCAGTTTCCTCTGCTCCTATGAACTACCCCTCCATTGCATCTCAGATACACATAGGGATGGTCACACCCTAGATCTTGCCATCACCCACAAGGGTTCTATTTCTATGTTCAATATTATGATACTCTTCAATCTGATTATAATTTTCCATCTTTCCATTTCTTCCTATGTCTCACTCCTCCTAAACTTAAACATATATCCTCATTATTACTTCCAATCACCCCATGCCATAGTAGTATTCCTATACTGGCTAAATTCTCCTCTTTTCCCAGTCTTGACATTTTGGTGAACTAGGTCAAATCTATACCATCTTTTCCCTCAAATCTCTTGTTCTGTTTCCCTACTACTTATCATGCCTTGCAACCTCAGATCTGTTTTATCACCATCTGCCTCTTTTCCTTCTACTTACATGCTACTAAATAGAAAAAGAGGAAATTGCAAAACTTTGCTGATTTGGAGCCACTAAAAATATGTTCTATTTAATCTCAACTGGGCCAAAGAAATATTACTATTCCACCCTGAGCCCCTACACCACTCATCACAGTAGCTGTTGCAAATGTTCTCATCTTTCCTCAAGTCTTCTATATCACCCATATTCCACATTCTCAGCTGAGGACCTTACTTCATACTCTTTTGAAAAAATAAGGTTATTTGGTGAAAGCTCCCAGTTTTACCTTCCTCATTTCACATCTCTCTAAAATCATCACCCACCTTGCTTGCCAAAGCCAATCCATTGATCTCATTCCCTTCCACATTTTCCAGAAGATTATAATCACTACTATCTCTTCTCTTCTCTATCTCTCTTTCCCCATTCTTTCTTTCCTTCCCTTTTCTCTCCCTCTTTCTCTCCCTCTTTCAACAACCTTCATCTACTGGCTATTTCTCTGCTCACTAGAGTAAACCCAAGTCTCCCTTATCTTTAAAACACCTTTACTAGACCTTACTATACCCGCTAAGCCATCATTCTATATCTCTCCTGCTCCTTCTCAACTAAATTCCTTCAAAAAGCTGACTGCATTCACAGCCTCCACTTCTTCTCTCACTCACTTCTAAATTATGCAATCCAGCTTCTAACCTCATCAATCAACTTAAAGCATTCTTACCAAATTAATAGTCTCTTAGTTGATGAACCTAATGACTTTTTCTTAATATTCATCCTTCTTTACCTTTGTCCAGCATTTTAAACCATTGACAACCTTCTCTTCCTGAACACTGTCCCCTTTTCCTATCTTTTCCTGTCTCAGCTCTCCTCTTACCCTTCTGGTGGCTCCTTCTTAGTCTCTTTTGCTAGATATTTATCCATGAATTTCTCACTACTTGTAGGGACCCTCAAGTCTCTGTCCTAAGTCTTCCAAATGCAGATCATATTGGCTATAGGGTAATTGAAATCAGGTTATTCTCCATCCTTCCTCAAGGAGTTCAGTACCTGGACTACTGTCTCTTCATCCCCCAACCCATCATTCTAGGGGACTTCAACATCTATGTTAATGCTCCCATAAACTCCAAATTTCTAAAACTGAAATTGCATGAATTATTCTTATGTTCTTATATCTACCTTAGCCACTCAAAGAAATTGCCACACCCTGGATTTCACCATTACCCATAGTTTCTCTACTTAACTGATCAAAAAAAATCAAGTGTTCCCTTATATGACCATACCCCCCTATCATTCCATCTCTCCTTTTTCCTCTTGTGCCACAAAATTCCAATCTTCAATAAGTCACTAAGACAGAGCTCTAAGCCTGATCAATCAATTTATTAGGAAGATCAAGGGTCCCTAATCAATTGAATCCAAAACCTTATTCATGGTCAGGGATCCCAATACTAAAGGGATTAGAAGTTTTATAGACCTTTGAAAGTTCCTGGGAGGTCCCTTAGTTTTGGGGAGATTCCTTCAGAAGCGTTGAAACTACCATAACTGGCTAATCTTCAGAAACTGGAAAGCTCCCATGCTAAGCTAAGGGCAATTTCCATCAATAATAACTACTTTGTCAACAGGTTTCTCACAGGTCATTAGCTATAGGTCATTAATTACAGGCTGTCAACTGCCAGTCATCTCAGCAAGGGCTTTCCAAAGGTCATAAGAACCTGTCAACTACATCTCAAGACCTTCCACAAGTCATAAGACCCTAGTGTTTGACCAACAATATTCTAGAGTTCTAGAAACTTGGGGTGGGAAGGTTTTAAGGTGGTTGAGGTTAAGTGACTTGCCCAGGGTCACACAGCTAATAAATGTCCAGTGTTTGAGGCCACATTTGAACTCAGGTCCTACTGACTTTAGGGCTACTGCACCACCTAAGTGCCCCTGAAGTTGTGGTTTTGGAGAAAAAGTCAAGGGAGTGGGCAGCAGTGATTCATGGGATAGAGAGGACAATAAACCTTATTTTAAACACTACACTTTTTGGGGAGGGGGTAGAGTAGTGCGGCAATTATATTCTCATAACAGACATAACTAATAGTATGAGTCTAGCTGATAAATCAAATATAATTAATATAATCATCAATACATGGAGGATTAATTCATCATAACTCTTATCCTAATAGCATTAACTAACACAACTAACTCAAACTTAATCCTATTTGTTTAATTCACAAATATAATGATTGATACCCGTCAAATCACAAGAAACTAAATAAATGCTAATTTAATTGAGTAGGGGTATCTAAATTATCTTCATAGTCTCACCCCTCCTAAATCTATTCTTAGTTCTCATTGAAAACTTCAGTACTTTTTTGGGCCATTACCTCTGCTATAATTTCATTTTTCTGCCTTCCCAATCTCTATCCTTCAATTAACCAATTAAACTCCACACTGTTGAATGTTGGGGTTTTTTTTTTCTTTAGCATAGAACTAAAAGGAGTCATATAGTGTGTTGATTGTGTACGGTCCAAATTTATATTATCCAACTTCAACTGACTCTCACTGTGACAAGGCAATCATTTTATTCCTCCCGAATTGCTTTCATATCTCACTCTCCATAAAAGACTATTCCAAAATTCCAAACCTTATATTTTCTTTTCAATTCTTCCTCCCTCTCATTTGCCTCCTACTTTATTGAGAAAATTTAAACTATTTGCCATTAGTTCCTCCTTTGCCTTAGTTTTTGGGAGATTCCTTCAGAAGCATGAAAACTACTGCAACTGGTTAATCTTCTTAAAGTTTTTTTGATGCTATTTGCCAATACTTCCTTCTTTCCTCCAGTCTCTGATAATGAAATGACCCTTCTCCTTTCCAAGGCCAACCTCTCTAAACCTTTTATTACATTCCCTTCAGTCTTTTCTAGCATACTGCTCCCATTACGATATCCTCCTCCTCCTCTCTCTGTCTCTCTCTCTCTCTCTCTCTCTCTCTCTCTCTCTCTCTCTCTCTCTCTCACACACACACACACAGAATACACACACACACACACACACACACACACACACGCGCACGCACGCACACACACACACACACACACACACACAGAGCTAGTTTCTGAGGTAGGAATTCATCCCATGTCTTCCTGATTCTAAGCCTATGCAGTATATTGGGCAATCTCTGCCTTAGTTCAGTCCTTCAACAATTTTCACCTGCACCGTGCAAAAGCCTTCTAATTAGTCTAGAATTCTACAATTAAAGAGATAAAGGGAGAGATCATGAATCTAAACTAGCAGTTCCCAGTTACACACTATGATTCAAGGCTCCAAACCTCCCAAAGAGGTAAAAGTGTCAGAGGAATCAAGAGGGAATAATAAAGGGTAGTTTGGTATTATGGGCACATTTTAGCCCAAAAGCAGTAGTGAAGGGTGAAGAAAATCACCTGATTCTGGAATTGAGAATGGTAGCTTTTGGTTAGAATAGGAAAGACCGTCCTCTTAAGGTTATTATCAAAGCATCAAGACATTACTAGAACTGGCATTGTCTCTTTCCACACCAAAACATCCTTCAAACAGCTGGCAGAGTGACTTTACTTAAGTGACTGTGTCACTCAATAAATTCCAGTAGTGACAGACTAGAGGTTCAATCATTCAATCTAACAATAAGCATTTATTAAGTAACTAATATATGGCAGCAAAATGAGCAGAACTAAAAGAGCAATTTACACTATGACTACAATAACGTAAAGGAAAACAACTTGGAGGATTTAACTTTGGTCAATTAAATTATCAAATAGTGGATAAAAAGCCAGTCGTGAAACTTTAAAAATTCATCCAGGCACTTACATTGATTGACTCACTCAGGTCTTAAAAGAGATGCTCAGGATCAAATATAAACTTCTCCATTTAACTTTTAAAGCCCTTCACCACCTGGCCACAACTTATCTTTGCAGCTCCATTATACATTATTGCGCTTTCTGAACTTTATGATCAGGCCAAATTGGCCATCTTTCTCTGGATCATACATGGCATTCTTTCTCCTATCTCTGTGCCTTTGCACTGGCTATCCCCCATACCTAAAATGAACTCCCTGTACATGTCTAATTTATAGAATCTCTCTCCTCTTTTGGGATACAGCACCATCTTCTTCTTGAAGACTTTCCTATCACCCTTAACTACTAGTGCCCTCCCCCCCAATCTTGAATTTAACTTTTATTTGTTTGCATTTATTATTTTTACATTATTCTATACATTCTTGTTTATGGCCCTGTTGTCTTCTCCATTAGAATATAAGTTTCAAGGTGACTAGGTGGCCCAGTGAATAGAGCACCAGCCCTGGAGTCAGAAGAACCTGAGTTCAAATACAGCCTCAGACACTTAACTTACTAGCCATGTGACCTTGCAAAAGTCACTTAACCCCAACTGCCCTGCCCTCCTCCCTCCAAAAAGAAAAAAAGAAAAAAAGAATATAAGTTTCTTGAGAATAAGTGTTATATATTTTTATCTTTTTTTTTAAGGCAGGGCAATTGGGGTTAAGCGACTTGCCCAACGTCACACAGCTAGTAAGTGTTAAGTGTCTGAGGCTAGATTTGAACTCATGTCCTCCTGACTCCAGGGCCGGTGCCCTATTCACCGTGCCACCTAGCCACCCCAGGCATTATATTTTTGTATCTGTATCCCCAGTACATAGCACATAGTCAGTACTTAATAAAATGCCTATTGCTGGATTGCTTGCACCTCTGGTCCATCACTCTCTGAAAGAGGTTGAAAGTATACTTCATCATCAGGCTGGTTATGACTGGTTACTGCATGCAAAGTTCTTAATTTTTTTATAGTCTCTTTTCTTTACATTATTGCACTGAATATATAAAATATTGTCCTGGCTCAGTTGTAAGAAAATCAGATATTGATTTTATTTTTTATATTTGATTCCCTTCTGTAATTGCTTGTGTTCTCTAACTGCCTAAGCCATGTTTCTAAGTTCAGAAGTTCAGTTTTCTTCTCTAAGCTAAATTGTCCCCTGAATCACCTCACTTCAAAGACGTTTTTTCTCTACACATCTTACTGCCCATGCACAACTGAGGGAGACTTGTTATCTTACTAATGAGCCTTGCATGCCCATATACAAATAAAGGATATCTGTTATCTCACTAACAAGTCTTTCAAGATGCAGATGGACACCAGAAAGTCTGTTATTTGCAGCAATGGCTATCCTTCAGGAAGGTTTGTTCTATCAGCACTGTGACGCTAACTAGCCATTCAGGTGAACATCACCAGTGAACTTTCCATGGCAACAAGATGGAAGGCAAGGTTATTGCTAGCCCTGTATCCTATACTTCCATGCAATCATTCTGTTTTCCGTCATCTGTGATACTTTGGAAATCATGTTATTTTCCATCTCTGATACTTTCTTCTCTTTGCTCTCCTGGACTTCCCCAAATTACATGAATGCTAGTAAACCCTATCTCATGGTGTCCTGATAGGCCGAGGAGGCAAGAGAATCATTTTATTGGTAACTGCTGGCCTTACCAATAAATTGAACATGCTTGGAACTTTGTGCCTCAGTTTGCCGTAATTTCAATCATGACAGTTCATTTCAGATTGCATCATTCCATATAAGCTTTCCCAAGTTCCTCTGAATCCATTATTTTAATCAATTCTTATGGCACAAAAACTATTCAATTACATTCATATATCATAATTTTTTCAACCATTTTCCAGTTGAAGGGAATCTACTTTGCTTCCAGTTCTTTGCTACAAAAGTGTTGGTAAATTATTTTTGTAAATATGGATTATTTACCTCTCTTTTTTTGCCTCTTTGGAGTACATGCATAATTGTAGTATCAATAGCTCAAAAGCCAGTCATAGAACTTTAAAAAATCCATCTATGTACTTAGATTTAACCACTCAGGTCCTATAAAAGAAATGTTTACCAAAGAGTTTCAATCTATGAGTGTTATTTCACCAAATTTCATTTCATTTAAGTATTAAGTACGAGAACAATTGGACTATGGGGGGAAAGGCAAGGAAATATTGCTTCCATTGTTTTTGTTGGTTGTGGATGCTGCTGCTGATATTACTGTTTTCCAAGGGGATATCTGATATTTTAATATCAATATTCTCAGCCTGGAATCCAAGACCCTCCACAATCTGACTTTTACCAAGTTTTCCAGACTTATTTAATACTGTTCCACTTAATGTAAGCTCAGACAAACTGGTTGGAACTCAAAGAACTTGGATCTACTTTCACCATTGTTCTTCTCTGTAAACTCTCCACAGAAAGCCCCCTGTGCCTGATCCAAATCCCTTTACCTTCCCATCTATTGAAATCTTTCTCTTCCCACAAAGACCTTGTCAAATGCTACTCCCTCTAGGGAAAATTCCCTAATCCTGCCAGATAAAATTGGTCTCCCCACTCTAAAATTGTTTTAGGAGGAGTTAGAAGTTCAACAATTCAATTAACTTCAATAAGCATTTATTGAGTGCCTGCTATGGATTAGGCACTGAGAATGCAAAAACAAAAAACAAGACAGACCCTGGTTTCAAGGAGGTTACATTCTATTGGAAGAATAAAACATGAATAATACTACAATATCAGAGCAAGATGAGATCTGGCCAAGACCTCTATAAATATCTCAGGATGGAGAGAAAACTAATGATTGGGAGGATCAGGGAAGGCTTAGGAGGCAGTTAAGTTAAAGATCAAAGGAAGATAAGGATTCTCAAAAACTGAGAAGAGGATGCATTCTAGACATTTGTGACAGCTTAAGTAAATGCACAGAGACAAAAAGAGGCTTATCAAGTTTGGAAAAGAACTAGTAGAGGTTGACTGGAACATAGAGTTCATTAAGAGAAAAGATAAAGAACTGATATGGTTACCCACAAAGAGGGTTAGGTTTGCTCTGGAGACCCCAAAATACCCACATGCTGCCTCCCGCTGAAAGAATTCAACTCAAGTCTTCTCAGCCAAAGAAAGGCAAAGTTTATTAAAAGTTTATTAAAAGTTCGCCATATGGGGTAGACTCTTAGGGAGCCTAGGTGTCTGTGATGCTTGCATTGGGCAAGCAAGACAGAGTAAGTCTGACACAGAGTAAGTCTGTGCTGCCTCATCAAGTGGGAAGATTCAATCAGACTTCAAGGGGTTTCCCAGAGCCTGTACCTCAAAGATTCAAGGAGAGCTCAAGGGGGCTCCAAGAGCCTGCACCTCATCAGTACAAAGGCAGAAAGGTAGGTTAGTTAGTGGTGAAGTGCTCTATCATCTTGTATCAGGTTTGTTTTTGTACACATTTTGTACACGTTTTGTACACATTTATCCACCAGTAAATTGTTAAGACTTTTGAGTATAAAGATTGTGTCCTCGGTTATTTTTAGGACAGCCTCACCAAGCTACTTGATGAGAACAGATGTAAAGCCCTTGGCATAGGTTCTCAAAGTGAGTGATACTGCCCCCCCCAGGGGGGTGGAGTGTTGGAATGATGGGGGGAGGGGCAATAGTAACCTTGGGTGCAATTGTGGAGCATTGAATAAAAATAAGGGGATGGTGTAAGCATAAGGAAAGAAGAGAAGAAAATTTTGAAAAATCAAGTTGTACATGTTTCATCTGTTGTGTATCAGAGTTAAAGTCATAGTGATTACATTGTTTTCCAAATAAATGCACAAAATGCAAGTTATAATTTGATCAATGGTCTGGTCAAGTCCAAGAACAGATCTTAACAAGTGTCGACAGGCCAGGGTGTTCACATTGTGGGGAAGTCCAGCACGCATCAGCAGGGATGTGTGTATGTAATAACTTGTTTACAATATGATACCATATGGTTACATGATGCAATATTGTGTCATCACAATTTCAATGCAGGAAAGAAACACAAGTTTACATTAAATTTAAGATATGTCATTTTTTTAAATTTGCATTTTTTGAAATGACGTAAATTTCCAAAAAACAATGAAGGGTTAAAGAAAGCAGATTTCCAGGGGGGCATCGAATAGTTTTGCTTTGTTTTTTTAAAGGGGGTGGTAGGTCAAATAAGTTTGCGAACCCCTGCCCTAGGGATTTGAACCTTTTTGTCTCTGGAATTTCTGTTCAGGGAACCCACTTTCTTTATTGGTGCCTGTCTCTCTTCACCTATTTCAGGAAGATCAGATATACTTCATTTCACTTCTTACTCTCCAGTCATCTTCTCAAAAACCTCTCCAATGACCTTGCAAATGTGAAAATGCATAGGCTTCTCCCCCACCCCAAGCTCTAGAACCACAATTAAATCAACTTCCACATTGTTCCTGGAATGGGTAAAACAATCTACCCACCCACTTTGTATGGCTCCAGTCACCATTCCAGTCACTTTATAGAACAAAGTACCCCTCCCTGGCCAATGTTCCCCAAATCTTTTGTGTCCTTCTTTTAGAATTTAGGCACATTTATGACAGGGATCATCTTTGCTTCTGTATTTTTATCCTCAGAACTTAGCACAGTGCTTAACATTTGAAATAGGAAGTGTGTAATCAATGCCTTTTAATTCACTTATTTTCTTTTCATCTTTGTTTATTTTCTATGCTATGCGAAACTGCTCAGTTGAGTTCCTGATCTGGCTGGTCACCTGAAGCAGCCGCTATTTTGTAACCTAGCTATCCAGTATGTAGTGGGCTCATTACAAGGAGAGCCTGACCTCTTTTGTAGGGTTGGGCACTGTGCTCACATATCCCTTGGCTAATCATGCCAACCCTGGTTTCTCTAAGGCAAGTTCTATATTTGGCTCTAAAGTAGGTTTTCTCTTAAAAAAAAGGAAAAATTGAGTACTGGATAACTGGTTTAATCCTGCTCAAATAAAGCCATGATGAGCCCAAAAAACATATTACTCTTTGCAGAGTGACCAGAAAAGAATTCAGTAGCTTATCAATTTCTACTAGGATAGTCATCTTGGTTTTCAAAATTTAAACCTCATTAGAGCATGTAAAAGTCCCTGCAAAGCCACTAATTTAGCCACTTCTCATTTTGCCTCTGCACTGAGCATTTTTTCCCAGTCAAACTTGGTCTACCTCCTCTTTTAACAGATGAGGAAATTGAGGCCCAAGGAGGTTAAAGTAATTTGTTTAAGATCACACTATGGAAAAATCAAATTCAGGATGATGAGCACCTATTAAATCATTATAAAAGTATGGAATACTTGTGCCATAAGAATTGGACTGGATTTCAGAGAAACATAGGAAGACTTGTATGAACTGACACAAAGTGAAGTGAGCAGACCCAGGAGAACAATTTATATAGTTACAATAATATTGTAAAGATAATTTATTCCTTTCTTTTTCCTTTTTTTTCTTGGAACATGGTGGGAATTTGTTTATTTTTCTTACTTTCACAAAGAGTAGGGAATGGCATGGGGAAAGAGAGAATCTGGAATGGAAACCAAACTAAAATTGAATTTTTAAAAAAGAAAAATGTATAAACCTGAGGTAGAACTTCAAGGAGGTATTTCTCTCCAAATCACACATAAAAATGTTAGGGCTTATGTGAGCAATCACATTTTAATTGCATTTTAAAATGAAAGATCAGACATGGAGCTAGTTGTCAATCATATTATCAATGCTGGGTGGGTTCATTGTAACCCTCTCTGTATACAAGAGTGTTTGTGTAAACAGTGAAATAGAATAGAAATGTTGCAGCTCAACTGTAAATCTGGAAATAAATGCTTCCAGGGCCAAAATACAAGCTTTGTCTTTGCTGGACATAGCAGAAAAATGGGGAGACAAGAATAAAATTGTTCTAGGCTCTGAATGTGGATCGGGGGGAAAAAAATAGTAAGAATGCAGTGATACTGCTAACCTGAATTAACAGTTTTCTTTCATAAAAAGTTTTATTAATACATAAATGGCAGGTTTACCCAGAAAGATGGAATAGAGGACAGCAAGAAGACTAATGAAGCATTTGTGATAAGGCAGTTGAAGAACATGATCCACTAATATACATCAGTTGCTTGATTCTCCTAAGTCAGATTTTAAGAAAAGCTTTTCAGTCTCATGGCTTTCAGTGGAGTATGAATGAATCACCTTTCTCAAAGTATGATACCCTTTTAGAAAATTAACTTTACTGGCCAACAAACTCAGGCTTGCAAGTCTACTGCCCCTTGGGGTGCAAAACCACAAAGCCATTTAAATACAGAATACCAGAAGCTAGAAGTAGATAAGGGACTTTCAGCACAGACTCTTATGGGTATTTGTTTTCACTAGCTCCCTGGTTGGAAGCTCCTTGGTTTAAACTGAGTTGACTCATAATAATTGTGCTTGATGGAGAGTAAACTCAAAGGTAAATGGGGCAGAAGTCAATTGGCCTCTCATTTTGCAGCTTCATTGTTTATTGATTCATGCCTCATGTCAAATATAATTATTGGGTATTATATGATGCCCCACATGAAACAAAAGATCCAGAGATGTACCCCGGTGTTTGTTTAAGTTAGAAAAAAAAACAGTGGACAAGCCTAAGCTGTCGCTTTTTAGCACTGGGAAAAAAGTCAGACAATTATACTTGTATAATTATGAATTCAATCTCAGTTTTCATACTCTAGAGCACAGGCTCCAGAATACAATTCAAATAGCAATGCTGCTATTTGCAAGAGATATTGTTTTTTCTCTCCCTCAGATGTACCATTAGTCTGATTTGTGTATATGTGTTTGTGTGTATGCATTTTTTTTAAGTGGAGTAGTTGTGGCCAAAAATTAAAAATGATACCTCAGGAGTAAGTGGTACCTATCCAAAGAACTCAATTCCATTCAAGAAAGATTACTGATGTACCCACTGTGTTCTGAGTACTGCACTGGATGCCTTAAAGGATATAAGAAAAGCAAGAGAATTTTTTTCTTACTTTTAAGAAATCAGTCTATAAGCAAGTATATTATTACATATGCTAGACTAGACTGTGAAGAACACTGCAGAGGGTGGCCAGGCAAACTGCAAGGTAAGGGTTAAGTACAGAAGATTTCTTGAAGGATCTCAATTGCGTACCCACATAGTACAGTGGGAAAAGTGCTAGATATGGAATCAGAAAAAACCTTCTCAAGTCTCAGTTCTTATCGCTTACTAACAAAACTGGTTTGGAGGTTGTTTGTTTTTGAAGTTTCAATGACTCTGAAAATCTTGAGCCACTGAAGAAATTATGAACTCTGATTAACATATTACTATAATGAGAAGTAGAATTGTTCCAACATGTTAGAAATTCTCCACTGGGAATGAATTATTGCTATCCAACTTTGATATATCATATCAAGCCACATATCATGAAAAGTTTAGAAACTTTTTCCAAGATATTGAGATAAATATGCTTAGATGACGTAGAAATTTCTCTAATTTAAACCCTATTGAATGCCTATGTGTTATTTGTTCGTCATGACTAAACTTGGAAAAATTAGGCTAGTCCTCAAAGGTACATTTATCCAACATGATACCTGCAAATCCATCATGAATTAAAGAATATGTGTCAAAATCTTGTGAATCCAGTGCCAAATCATGTAAAAAACAAATCAGTACAGCAAAGAGGCATGTGTTGAAAATTTTTGAGATACAAAAAGTTGTTTATTATATAAATCAATTTAATTCTACTTTGTTCCAAGTAATTTGCACATCATTGCAGCACTATACAAAGTAGAGTATACTGCCTTGAGAGGAGATGGCCGCCATCATGAAAGTCTTCAAACAGAGGTTCAACAGTCACTTGTTGGAGATATAGCTGAGAGCATCCCTACTTAGTTATTTGCTGGAATAACTCTACAATGGTGTGCAGAATACTTGGGATAAAGTAAAATAAACTGGTCTCTAGAGTTCTAGTCCAGGGGTGGGAAACTTGCGACCTCAAGGTCACACATGACCTTCTAGGTCTTTGGGTGCAGCCCATTGACTGAGTCCGATTTTGCAGAACAAATCCTTTTATTAAGGGTATTTGTTCTATGAAGCTTGGATTCAGAGGGCTATACTTGAGGACCACATGTGGCCTCAAGTTTGCAGGTTGCCCACTCCTATTCTAGTCTATACTCTATTAATACAAAAATTTATAATATATAGTTGTGATGGTAACTATAGGTTTTCAAAAGCTATTGCCAAAAAATTAAAAGTTCTAACATATCCTACCAAGGTGGAAAAGCTTTGAGGATGGATTTGGCCACAGACGAGGCTACTAATTCAAGTGATACAATCCTAGTTACAAGGGGAGAGGCTTATCACCAGAAAGCTGGCCATTAGGCCACCAAAATTGTGATCTTAACCTCTGGAAAAGCAGCCATTTCAACAATATCATAGGGGCTCTTTTTTGAAAGATTCAAAATAAGTAATATTAACATTATATTATTATTATCCAGTTTAAAGGAAGTACTTTATTTGAATATACAGAGTTGGGTATTTCACTCTTTGGTGGGCAATGAGCAGCATGTGTAAAGGCATAAAGGGTGAAGAACCATACAAATGGGAAGGTGGTATTGATAAGATCAAGATTTAAAGTCAAATAGATAAGATAGGTCTAGTAGGTACAGAGCATTGAATTCCAAGTTGAAGAGACTGGATTAGAAACCAGGAATAACAACAAATAAACACAAGGTCATTAATCTTCAGAAAAGAGGGAAAAACATGATTATTACAGTGCTTGGAAAAAAATTCATCTGATTTTTTAAGCATCAACAAGTCTTGCTCCCAATCGCCACTCATCCTTGTAGTATTTCTATGATATCTATAGATATCATCTGCATTGGCTTTGCCCAAGTATCCAAAATACTGGTATAATCACCAAGAAGAATTTGTGGGTGAGTTCAGGTTCTGATTGCATTGGTCAGTGCTATGATAGTATTGTAAGGATAACCACATGGGTGCAGTTGTCCTCACTGCACCTCACCCTTTAGTGTTAGGTTTTTAGAAATGTAAGCAGGAAGTGCCCAAGTCCTTCAATGGAAGTTCCAGCTTTTATTCAAAGCCCATGGACTTTCCAAGTTCATCATTTCTTTTACAAAAGAAACAGAAAATGAGGTTAGGGTTCTGTGAGGTCAGGGACTAAACAGTTTGGCTCATGTTTTCTATTGTACCAATCACCGTTCTCCTTCTCTCTGGCTCCCAGCTCAGTTTTGCTGAGCAAAGAAATACATGTTCCCTTTGAAAAGGGAAGTCCTTTTCTTTTTTTTTTTTTTTTTTTTACAAATTGTATGCACAGCAACCAGTTAAAAATTAGTATTAATGGCTACTAGGATTTATAGACACATTTTAGGTAACAGAGACATTGAGAAATAAGACAATTAGAGAGCCTGAAAACTCTTCCCTCTGACCGTCAAAAGGAAGCCTCTGTAGGGTGAGGGACAAACCAGAAAATTAAAGAACTGTTGGCAGCAGGAGAATTGGCCTTTCCCTGGGTGGACAGAGAAAGGGCAACGAGACGATGTTAGCCAAGCTGAAATCCCTCACCAGAACTTTGGCCTGCCACTTCAATATGCATGCTGTCGTCTGCTCATTCCAATTTCCATCAGTCCACTGTGGCTTCTCAGTCCTCTGTACTGCTACCCATATGTCCCATCCCCAGGCCAACACAATCCTGCTCCACTGTCTTAGCCCCAGGTGAAAATATTCAATTATGGCTCTCTTGTTGCTTTATCAGGTAACTGATCCACCATCACCAGAAAAAAAGACTAAATGATCCCTTGTGAGCAAATGTCCTGGCAGCTAGCAGGTGTTCAATAAATGCTAATGGATTGATTGAGTATAGTTTTACAGGGGGAAAAATGACCTTTAGTAAAATAGCAGACTTTCAAGTATTTCTATATTAAAAAAATGGAGCTGATTCAAATCTTTGAAATGCAAACACAGAAGAGAAAAGAAACCTTTAAAAGCTCAATGCCTTTAAGAAATTGGAAAGGGAGAAAAATCACAAAGGGAGGATGAAAAGGAAAGAAAGAAAGTGTAAGAACCAATCATTGAGATGTAAACTGTGTAAAAAGAGGACCAGAGGAGTGGGATTAGAACCCTTCAATTATAGATTAATATTGACTAGCCCACCTTTTTCCTCCCCGCTTTGTTTTTTTTTGTAAAGAGAGAGATGTAAGCAGGAAAAAGAAGAAAAACTAATAAGATATGATGCAGGGGGGACACAACAAACATCAAAATGGTAATTAGTCATTTCTGTGTTTTTTATAAATCCCAGAGCTGTCATTGCTACCACCCCCCACAGGCTCCTATTCTCCTTTTAACCTGCCTTCAACTCCAATCTTCTGCCAAATTTTGCAAAACTAAACCAAAGGGAATGAGATTAATTTTTAGTCAAGTCAAAAATATTTACTTACTGCTCACTATGTGGAGAATTCTACATCATGTGTGATAGAAATATCTTTCGGGATTTTTTTTTTTGGAGGGGGGAAGGCAAGGCAGTTGGGGTTAGGTGACTTGCTCAAGGTCACACAACTAGTTAAGTATCAAACGTCTGAGGCCAGATTTGAACTCAGGTCCTCCTGACTTCAGGGCTGATGCTCTATTCACTGTGCCACCTAACTACCCTGGAAATATGTCTTTAAAAACACTGTTCTGTTCCCACTTTCAACATCTACTTATGCTTCATGATGCCTAGTAAGTCACTTACCCTCTCTGTGCTTCCATCGCCTCATTTCTCTGTGTTTGTTTGCTTTGAGGGGTTGAGGGAGGCCCAGTTGGGTTTAAGTGCCTTGCCTAGGGTCACACAGCTAGTAAATGTCTGAGGTCTCCCTGACTCCAGGTCCAGAGCCATTTCCTCTTTTCTACAGTTGAGATGATAGGACGCAAACCACTTCTGAAAGAAAAGTTCTTGGTGAATTTCAAAATGCCATATAGTATACATATACCTACACATTTATATCCATCCCTAAAATGTCAGCTCCTTGAAACCAGGGACAAGCAGTTGTTCGGTGCTTGCTTCATTTGTGTCTTAGTCTCCTCAATGGTTAACGCAATGCTTTACACATAACGATACCATTTTATTGCATTGAACTGTTGAATTGACAAAATGTTTGTTGAATTGAAAATACTTGTGAGTTATTATTATAGATGAGGAAACAGAAGCCCAGAGAACGTCTGACTTGCCTATGGTCAGACATCTGTCCAGTAGCAGAGCCAAGAAGGGAGACCAGTTCTTCTGAAATCCAGTTCAAAATGCCTTCTGCCATGTTATACTGCCTCAGTGCCTGAGTTCCTTTAGGTCTGATTTCCCTTTGGTGAGGGCATGTGAACTGAGGCTTATTTTCAGGATGGGATAAAACAGCCTTTCAAACCATCCTTTGATTCTCTTTCCAGGATTACCCATCACAAACTGAAGCTGAGGGTTGGCAGTCATCCAATAAACTGAGCATTTGTAAAGAGCCAATTTGGGTAGTTTAATATCCCCAAACCTGCCTTTTTTTAATTACCAGAGTCTGCCAAATCAAAATAAGGCTTTCGTATATTGAACCTGAATTCACAATTTCACTGTAGCTTTGTAAAGCCAACCTATCATTCAAGTGTGACATTCATGAGACCAAGGCTGACAGTCAGATTCTCATCTAAGAGAGTTGGCTTGGCTCTGTTCTAGGACCACATACACCATACCTCCTGACCCAAACAGTCTCTCCAAAAACGTGCATCACTGGTCAAAAAAAGGGAATGGATAAAATAATATGGCATAAATTAAATCAAATTTGAAGTCATCCCATATTGATCCAGTGATCAGTAGTATCAACTTCTTGTCTAAAAGGCAGTAAATTTTTGCTATAATAAAATTCATTTATTTAATAAACACTTGAATAATATTAATAATGTGCGATATTATTTAGTTCAACAAATTTTTTTTAGGACTTCTCATATGCAAGGTCATATATTTTGCACTGGTGAGACAAAAATTTAAAAAACCACACAGTTCCAGTTTTCAAAGAGCTGACAATTAACCGCTAGAATATAACTCCTTGTGAGTAGGGATGGTTCTATTCTCTGTATTTACCCTCCCACAACCTAGCACAATGCCTGGCATATACTAGATTCTTATTAAATGCATATTGGTTAATGGTTATATGCTCAAAAAACTACAAGTACATTAGACACTTATTAGCTATGTGACCCAGGGAAAGTCACTTACCCTCTGTCTGCCTCAGTTTTCCCACAAAATGAGTAGAATAGCATCTGCCTCCTACGATTGTTATAAGGATGAAATGAAATATTTGTAAGAGGTTTTGCAAATCTTACAGCACTATATAAATGCTATTTATAAGACAAGTGAGAGTAGGATCAGTGAATATGAGAGATTAATAGAAAGGGGCAAGAGAACTTGAGAGGAAGCAATCATTGCTACCTGTGGTGATTGGGGAAAGGTTAATAAATGAGATGTCAGCTGTGTGAGACCTTGAAGGAAAAGAAGGATTTAGACGGGAGGAGTAGAGGGGTGCTGCTTTCCTAAGGCATATAATGATCTGGGAAAATACATAAAGATAGAAAAAGAAAAGGTAAAATAAGAAAATAACTCATTGCCTAGTTTGGGTATATCATAAAGCATGTGAAGAGGTACAGTATGAAATAAGTTTGTATGAAATAAGTTAGAAAAAGATTATAGAAGGCACTGAATAACAACCTAAGGATTTTGCATTTTCACAGTCACAGAATTTCAGAACTGAAAGCGACTCAGCAGCCATCAAGGCCAAGCCACAATTCAAAAAGACACCCAGTAAGTAGTGATCCAGCTTATGTGAAAGACCTCCAGTGACCTCCCAAGGCAGTCCAATCCACTCTTAAAATATTTTATCCCACAGCCACCTGGGAGCAGCAGGAATATTTGAAATCATCTGGGAAAGACATTAGGAAGATTACTTTGAAAATAACATGATGGGGGCGGAGCCAAGATGGCAGCATAGGAGCAGCAAGATATCGCAGCTCCCACACAGCCACCTCAAAATACCCATAAAATATGACTCTAAACAATTTCTAGAGCTCTAAAACGCACACAGATATACCTTCCGCTGAAGGCAGCTCAGCTGGGAGGGACCATCTTAGCGGCTGGGAGATGAATCCAGCCCAGCCTGAAACAGTGCCTGAGCTCTGGGGGCAGCCTGACAAGCTGAGCTGAGATGCAGCTGGAGCATCAGAAGAGCAGATCTGTGGCAGCTGCGGCAGTTTCCAGAAATATCAAGCCATAAGGAAAAAAAAAAAAGGACTAAGTGAAAGGTTAGTGGAACTCAGATTTTCAGGGGACAAAAGTGGGTCTGGCCAAACCACTTCCAGGTCAAGGAAGTGGCAGAAGCGGAGGTCCTGCACCCGCCTCCACATTCCCACTTCGGAGCTCCTGGCCTGCAGACTGCAGGGGGGCCAAGCGATCATTCAAAGGCCAAGTGCTCTCGCGTTGAGCGGCCTGGATCCAGATCACGGTTTTGGGGTGGTGCTGGGGTCCCTTTTCAGTGTGCCAGAGCTGGGGAGGGCCCCAGCAGCCTCCTAAAAGCTCTGGCAGCTGGAAAAAACCCAGCAATTTGGGACAGAGCTTTACCCTCTGGAAGCAGAGTTCCACAGAGCTAAAAAAAATCATGGACTAGCCAAACATGAATAAACACAGCAAGCAAAGTAAGAACAGCAACCAAACCCTAGATTCCTTCTTTGGGGAAAAGAAGGATCAAAGCAGGGAATGGGAGGAAGACAACATAGTCAGAACTCCCACACCAAAAGCTTCCAAGAAACACGAAGATTGCCTAAAAGCTAGAGATCAGCTGAAGAAGGATTTTGAAAACCAGATGAGAGAAGTGAAAGAAAAATTGGGAAGAGAAATAAGAATGATGCAAGAAAATCATGAAAAGCGAG
>CM053585.1:100132514-100190940 GCA_028646515.1 Pseudochirops corinnae | reverse complement strand
CCACCCAGAGTTAAGATGAAGAAAAGGCCTCCCCTTGGATGAAATTGAGGTTTTCTGGATACTGAGGGGTGGAGGGTTTGTGTGGTTTTCTAATGACTGTATTTGTGATTAGTGCTATTTAGTAATTGTGAATCTAGAATAGTGACTGATTAAGTTAATGGTTGCCCCAAGAGTGGAAGTTTGATTATTCTATTGTGAATTGATTGGATGATTAAGTATTGAGTTGCCTCATGAGTGGAAGTTTGATTGTTCTATTGTTCTTTGTTCTAAATATTGTGGCCACTGTAGTGAAAACTGTGTGGCCATTTTCTGTGATAAGATGTAATCTTGTGAATATTATATTGTAATATATTGTGAATGTTTGTCTTGATTTGTAATGGAATAAACAGAGTGTTCACTATATTGTGTAATCTGAACCTTAAAAGCTATTCACAGTAGCATTCTTTTGGGAATCTGCTGATGCACAGCATTACAATAACCTGACTGATGTTTAATGTGTTTAATATTTATAGATCCTATATTTGACTCATGCTGCCATAGGGGGTGGGGGGAAGAAAATTTGAAACTCAAGGGATTATGGAACTGAATGTTGTAAACTAAAAGTAAATGAACAAATTAGTTTTTTAAAAATACTTATGATGGAAGGAGGGAAGGAAGGAAGGATTTACTAAGCATATATGCTAAGCTCTTGACAGATATTAATCTCATTTGATTCTCACCTGGATGGTAGGTGGTAGGTTTTTTGGTAGTTTTTTGTAGATGAGAAAACTGAGGTTAAGTGACTTGCCCAGGGTCACACATCTACTAAGTATCTGAAGCCATATTTTAACTCCTATCTTCCTGACTCCAGGCCTAATGATCCAACCACTGTACCATCTAGATGCCACAAAGAATATGTAGCAGGAGTAGGACCTCTATAGTTCTTAACACTATGCCTCTCTTTATGCAGGCTAAGCTCATTTCAGTTTTCTTGTCTTCCATGTAATACTGTGTTTACAGTGCTGCTTACATATCCAGGGGTGGGAAACCTGTGGCCTCAAGGCTACATGTGGCCCTCTAGGTCCTCAAGCACAGCTCTTTGACTGAATCCAAACTTCACAGAACAGATCCCCTTAATAAAAGGATTTGTTCTATAAAACTTGGACTCAGTCAAAAGGTTACACTAGAGGATCTAGAAGACCACATGCTCCCTACTCCTGTGAGTACATATTCAAGGCCCCAGGTTCCCCAACCCTGTAAGCACTCTGCAAATATTTGTGGATTCAAGCCTGCATTGAATGAAAGTGTTTAGAATGCAACTTCAATTGGCATGTAATAGGAAGAGGAAGATGGCCCATCGGGACATGTCTACGATCAAAATCATAGACTGTTGAGATGGGAAGAAACCTTAGAAAACATCTAGTCTAAATCCTTCATTGTCAAGACTAGGGAACTAAGGTCCAGAGGGTGAATAAGAGCCAAGCCTCAGATCCAGATTTCCTGACTCTCAGTCTAGTGTTGCTGGGATTTCCCCCTACGGCACACAGGGCAAGATCGTTTTCCTGTGCCCTTCTAGTGTGTAACACGATAAAATTTTATAGATTCATAGAATTTAAGAGTAGTAAGGAACCTTAGAGGTGAACTAATACGACCCTTTCATTTTACAGAGGAAGAAGCTAAGACCCAGAGAGGGGAAACCATTTTCCTAAGATCATACAAACTAATAATAATCGGTGAAATTTCCAAAGCCTTTTCAAGTTTACCAACCACTTTCTGCACAACCACACTGTGAAGGTTTAAGCTTTATTATCCATATTTTATAAGGAAGACAAGGCATAGTAAGATTAGATAGCTTACAAAGGTTGTAAGCTAAAAAGCGTTAAAGCCTAGAACTAAACTCTCATCACCTGAACCCCACATTCTTTCTATTAAACAAGTAGCAGGTGTGGGATTCGAACTTTGTTCATTTTACTTCAAGCCCAGGGCTCTCTCCATTCTTCAGCAACAATAACTTCATACTCATAGTACTTTGTGGCTTTCCTTTTTCATTTCATATGCATCGGCCATTGTCTCAAACTTTGGGTTCACAAGGACCTTGTCCTATCTCGGGGACTGACCTAGAAAAAAGATCATTCTGTCCATGATGCATAGAGATAATTCTCGAGTCAAAATCTATTCAGAAAATTTTCAGAAATAACTTCACATCTAGGTTTACATAGATGTGAGTAGTATGATCTCTCAGATCCTTTATGAAGACTCAAGGTGATTAAAGTATATCAAGTTCAGAATAATCTTTATTTCACCCCAAGAAAAATGCAGAAGATGCAAGGAATTCAGTCAATTAATAAATATTTACTAGACATCCATTATGTGCCAGGCACATGGATTTTGGGAGCCGAACTTACAAGTACAAAGAATCACACAATCCCTAGGATTTGTCTGCTTCTTCCATAAGGTAGACACTAATGGATTTCACAACCCCCACTGCCACTGCCACCACCTTCTGTAATAAGCACCTCTATGGAAAAAAAGAAGAGAAAAGGTTAAAAATATTCTGATCCTCTATGAAAACTTCTTTTAGAGGCCAATGAAAAAAGAAAGTTCCTCTGGAAAGAATATAGTCTTCCTAAAAGTCTAAATCAAATTGTTTATCTTGAAAGGCAGTCTTAAGTAACAGAATCCTCAGAGTGCCCAAAGAAATGTCCAACTCTCTATAGAGAAATGTAATCAAAGGTCCCAAATGATCAATGCTGGGTAAGCTTATCAAATTGTTGGGAAAAACTCCTTTCATCAACCTTATAAATATATATTCTTTCATTTTTTCTTCTTTCTCAAAATTCTGGCTTCCATATCTTAAGGCCTCACAAATGAGGAAACTGAGGCCCAGAGAGGTTAGGTGACTTGCCCGGTTTTATAGCTAATAAGTGTCTAAATCAAGATTCAAATGTAGGTCTTCCTGCTACCAGCTGCCTTTTAAACATCTCTTTCATCTCATATCCACTTGCCACCTCTCACTGTGAGAACTATAATCAAAAGAATATTAACATTGCTTCTCCAAAGGATTGGTCAGTTTACCACCCTCCTGTTACAATGACCATCCTTGTGACTTCCCAGACCAAAACACCCTTCCTTCACAACCATTCCCCAGTATGTGTAGCTTTTCCCCATGAGGTCAGGGACTGTCTTGCTATCTAATTTTTATCTCCAGTACTTAACATAGGGAACAACCTATAGACAAATAAATACTTTTTCATTTACTCCTAACTTCCATTCTGTTGTTCAGTCTGGTATATTACAGCTGTCCATCGCATGAGGTATAGGAAGGGATGAGGGTATGAATAATGCTACAGGCATGTCAATCCTCTGTCCAATCAAGCCACGAGAACAGAGCTTGTTCAGGTAGAACAGGAGTTGTAGGCAGCAGGGGAAGGAAGAATAGAAGCATTAATAGAATAGTAGGTTGACCTGCAGTCCTCTGGCTCTCTGAGAAATTTTGGAGAGTGATAGAACAGGAGTAAATGACAGAGAGGAATGCTGTCTCTCAGTAGCAGAGGTGTTATAATCATTGCCCTCTCTGTCTACCACCAGGATGCCTATTATAGATAGGTCACAGAAGAAACTACGCAGTCACTCACAGTCCCTGATCATGGAGATTCAATAAACCCCTCCTACGGACACACCAAGGGAATTATTTCACAGTGTGATCACTATGTACTCTACAGAGTTGAGAGTGGCTCCAGTAGCTCAGAACTGAGTCTTGGAATTCCTTTTTGCCCGCAGCAGTCACAGGATCATTACTTTAGAGCTAGAATGGACCTGAGAGATCAAGTTCAATCCTCTCATTTTACAGATGAGGAAACTGAGGCCCATAGAAGTTGTGACTTGCCCAGGATCATATAGCTAGTAAGTGTCTAAGGTTGAGTTTGAACCTAGGTCTTTCTACTTCCAAATCCAGAAGCCTAATTGCTATGTCACACTCCCTCAGACTGGGTATGCATTTCCCTTTGGCATCTTCTATGTAACCCTGGGATCTATGATAAAGGTTTGGGCCTCAGGGTAATTATTTGTGTATATATATGTGCTCTCATGGAAAGCAGAATGCTTCTTCCATGGCTAAGGGGCTACGATTTGGTGTGTGTGGACAATGGAGTGAGCAAAAGTGGAATTAGTTTGGTGTGGAAGTAGTCACAGTTCCTTCTTGTGAAGTCAGTGATCAGATGAACTCTAGGGAGCATGTGGTTGATAATGTTTTCTAAGGTTTCCCTGTTGAGCTGTCATCTTTTTTTAAGTAACATGTCAATGACAGGGACCTCCTCCCAAAACAATCAGTCTCCAGAACAGGAAAAAAAAAGAGGGAAAAAAGTTTCTCCTTCTGTGAATTCGTAAAGAACTTATTCTGTGAGCTCTAAGATATGACTAAGATATCCAGAGGAAATGGGGTGCCCCAGATGAGCTAAGAACTGAGACATTGCATCAACTATCTTTACAACAAAGAGTTGATTTTAAAAATATTCCAATGACTCTGTGATTACCTTTATGTAGCAGCATAATGTGTGGATGGAGTACAGGGTCTATTAGACTAGAAAACCTGGGTTCTGATCCCACTTCAGATACATAATAGCTGTGTGACCTTGTACAAGTTGCTAGAGCTCTCTGTGATCTCAGTTTCCTTATCTGTAAGACAAGGTTTTTGGACTGGATGGTTCCTAAGGTCCCTTCTAATTAACTCTAAATCTTTGAGCCTATGATCCCTACCACTGTCATCTGTGTTCTTGTTATTGTTTAGTCATTTTCAGTCATGTCCAGCACTTTGTGACTCCATGTGGGAGTTTTCTGTGTAAATATACTACAATGATTTGCCATTTCCTTCTCCAGTTCATTTTACAGGTGAGAAGACTGAGGGAAGCACAGTTAAGTGAATTGTCCTGGTACACACAGCTAGTAAGTATCTGAAGCTAAATTTGAACTCGGGTCTTCCTGACTCCAAGCCTGATGCTCTAACCACTGTGCAACCTAGCTGCCTTCTCATCTGTGTCCTCCAATAAATTCCCCATGGGGAAAAGGTCAAAGTAAATTCAAATTAAAAGAAAAGGTAAAGATGAAAAAATGGCACTCTACTTCCAGGTTCCCATTCACTTGGAGAATTTTCAAAAGACTGGCTCTGCCTGACTACTCCCCTTAACATCCCCAAACTTGGAAGAGATATAAAAGTACTTTGAAAAGAAAAAAAGTGTAATTCAAATACAGCATTTTTATTGCTATTATTGTTCCAAGTTACTATATTTATAGGCACATTGTTGGGAGAGAGTCTTTAAGGCTGCATATTGCTTGACTGAATCAAATGTCTTTTTTATAGTCAACAAACAATAAACCCAATAGGATCCTGTATTCTCTGCACCTTTCAGTCAATTGTATGACTGTGATGATGTGGCCTGCTGGAGAATATTGTTTGCTACAGCCTGCCTCTTCCCATCTCATATTTTCCATCAAAAATGTCCTCCGCACATGTGTTGTTAATTCTTATAAAGATTTCATACAGCTGAGAAAGCGGGTATAAGGATCAGTCATTTCTGATGTCCTCTTCATCACCTTTTTTCAATAGTAATACCATCTGTGATTTCTTTTCAAATTGTTCTTGTCTTCCTTTCCAGACTATGTCCAGATTTTGCGTATAGGTTTAAATGAACAGCCTGAGTTGGTCCATCAATATATTTGCCCCAGATGGACTCTGCAGATGAATAATGAGCACTCCCAGAATCAGTAAAGAGAAAGAGAATGGACTGGACTGGATTGTATTTGGAAAACTATAAAGCACTTTCAATAATCCCAAATTACTCCCTGAAACAAAAGCTCTTCTTTTTAATGCCAAAATCCTTGTAGGGACATTGAATGGCTGCAAATCAAGGATTACCACAGGCTCTAAAGAATCCAAATTACAAGTGAGCCAAAGGGCAATGAAGAGATAGGTAGCAGACATAAGTAGGCTGAAGTGTATTAACAATAACAACTTATGGGCAAGAAGTAGCAATAAATTATATCATTCTGAAGCTCTGTGATCCAAAAAGAAAATGAACTGGTGATGTCTCAAGAGCAAGAGCTAATAGATGATAACCCATATGTCCCATTAGTACCCACATCATGTTAAAAGACTTAGAATATGGTTTTATTGTGTTTAGTAGACTCCTTATAAAGAATGTGTGTAATTCTATTAAAGGGAATTTATTAGAGTAAGCAATGTGGTACAGTAAAGTACACAGGATCTGGAGTGAAAGGATTTCCATGGGTTTAATCCTGACCCTGAGACTGGAAAGCCATGTGACCCTGGACAAATTATTTAAGCTCTTTGGGCCTTGATTTCCTCATCTTTTATTTGAGGAAAGTGAACAAAAAGACCTCCAAGTTTCCTTCCTATTCTAAGTCTATGATGCTATGACCTATGACATGAACAAGAATTAAAATTTACCTTAATAAGCATTTATTAAGTGCCAACTATATATCATGCCCTTTGCTATGTGTGGGGGGGGAGGGAGAATATACACAGCAGAACATATACCGATAGGTAAATTGAAGAGATATAATGTATGCATATACTCATATGATAGATGTATGTACATTAAATATAAGGTCATTTCAGCATTTCAGCATTAGGAAAAACAACCCCTTCTGATATGACCCACCAGAGAGTACACCTTGGAACTGGGCTTTGGGGATAAGAACAATCCGTATTTCTATACTGGTTTAAGTATTGCAGAACACTTTCATCACAACAACCCTATAAGGGAAGTAGTCATAGAATGGTAGAGTGTCACTCTCTCCCTTGTACAGATCAGGAAACTGAAACAGCATGCAAAGGTATGGATAAGTTCTATGTAACCTGCATTATTTGAGGGAGTACCCACCTTATTGAGATCATAGACTACTCTAATATTGAAGGGTTGCTATATTTAGAAAACAAGGAGTCTCTAGTTTCAATAGTCAGTCACTGGGACTGACTTCAAGGCAATGTCAAGATGCCCTGACAATTCATAATGAGGTCAAATTGTAGGAGAAGATATCACATTGGTCTACTTACAGGGCATTCCCTATGGTAGACTATACTCCTAAGATGAAATGTCTTTGAAAAAGAAAATATATAGTTATACAGTCCCAAAAAAGCACAAGATATATTATTCAGATGTGTTATCATAAAAGGGGGCAAATGAATCATGAGGCAAAAGCAAAAGATAACCAGTGCACAATGTGATCTGCACAGGAACCTATGGAATATTAAAAAGCCTGGAGAATGGTCTCCAGTAAGTTGGGCAGACCACTTATAAAGGCTCTACAAGAAGACACGGTTGAGAGTTGAAAAGCATAAGAAAGAACAGATCAATTACAATCTGCCAAAATCAGAGAGACCATAGATTCATTGGCATATCCTGAAAAAATTACAAGAAATCTTCATCAAAATTTACTTACTTTAGAAGGAACTTTAGTGTGACTATTCAATGGTTCTGTGACTGGGGAGAGGGGAGAGGCCAAGGGAAGGGTAGAAACCAACTCAGAGTTTTAAAGGTAATATAGACCAAATTTCTATTTTTTCAGATGAGGGAGCTGAAGCCTCAAGATAGTAAATCACTTGCCTAGGACAAAGAGTTCTGGTACTAGAGACATGTCTTAGAGATCCTAATCCAATGAATTTGCTCTATATCACATACTTGTTTGAGTTGAAAATAAGGATTATGTGAAATTACCTTTGTACATGTCTTTCCAATTTTAAGGTCCTATTTTTTGCATTTACCTGAGAAGAGAAGAGATGGTCTGATATTAAAAACAAAAGGTATCTGATAACATGGCATCCAGAAAGTTGAAAAGAAGGAATTGACAATTTTTATTTTTCTCCTTGCTTGTTGACACAGTAATATTCACATGGTGGGTTGAAGATCTATACCAAATAAATACTATCTCTAACAATTAGCAACATTTAATTTTAAAAATGAGCTAATATAATCAATTATGTTTTTAATTTGCCAGACAGCATTTACAGGGCCTAATTTTCTGCTACTACACCTTTCCAATTATCTTCAGGTGGTGTTTAGAATCCAATCAGGGAAACACTCCAATTTTATTAACACTATGTATGCTTAATCCCCTGTTCAAATTTCTTCTTGTGCAATTGTCCTCTACCCTCCCATTCCTAGAAGTGGCATGTATATGACATGATGGAATAGAGAGTCACAACACATTCTTTGTCCTCCTATTTCATACTTTTCACAAGACCTTTTGCAGTTTGCTTGGAATGTTATACAGTCATGATAATAACTCAAATTTCCATAGCATTGTAAGTTTGAAAAGATGCTTTTGCCATAACAACCCCATGAGGTAGGTATTGCAAGTCTTATCGTATAATAAAAATCAGTTGCCATAATAACAGGCTCTCATACAGAATACCACCATGGTAGGAAACCTGCCATGCAAAATTTGTAGTTCTCAATAATAGAACAGGGGAGGGCTTCTAAGAGTAACCAATGGTGGGTTTTTTTGTTGTTTTTTTGTTTGGAAAGACAATTCACTCGGGAAGCACAAATGGAAGAAGTCAGAATTCATTGATTTTCTTTCACTGGCATGAAGAATTAACAACAGATACTAAATCAAATGAGCAAATGCCCCTAACACAGATTCACGTAGCCTCTGATAAACACATTAGATAGATATATTTGTTTGCCTTTAGTAATAATTCAGAGAAAGTATGGTATAATAGAAGCCAAAAGAGAACTGAGCGATATTGAAGGGCAAAGTCAACAAATTACATTCCGTACACTGATGGAATCAAAGAATTTAGGTCTGGGAGGGTCCTGAGAGATTACTTTATGTGACTCCCTCATTTTACAAAGGAGAAGCTTGAGTCCTGTAGCAGGGAAATGACTTAACTGAAGGTCATACATGACAGGAAATATCAGAATGAAGATTCAGACTAAAGATCTTGACTCTAAATTCAGTACTCTTTCTACTTTATCATGCTGCCTAGAATCCACACACAATACAGGAGCTTGGTACCATTGGCGGGAAGACTGTGGAATTAAAGTTAAGCATTCTAGGCTCTAGTCATACTTCCGGCCTTGAACAATTGTGGGCAAAATGCTTAGTGTCAGTTTGTTCTTCTGTAAAATTAAGGGGGTTATGCTCAGAAATTCAAAAGTATCTGTGATCTCATTAATTCTGGAGGTTCTGATGTAGATCAGAACTCATCCATGTCATTCCATGTGATATTCTTGTCCATTCTCTCTCAAAAGTTCATCCTAAGGAGTTACTGTAACATACTAGAAGTCTTCCTCAATGTCCCTCAATATCAAAATAGTACCAGTGGAACTCTCTAGCTTTCCACCTGTCATCCTCCAATCTTCTATCATAACCAAACCATCTTCTCTTCTTACAGTATAATTCCTTGATGATTCTTGATGAAGAATTCATCTTTGAATTCATCTTTGGAATTTCCTCACTGAGTATATGCTATAACCTGTTCGTACCTACCATGTTCCTCTCCATTACCTACCATATGATATTCATCTTTAATTCTCTGAAGGCACTTCTATTCCACACCATATAACACTGGCAAAATGGTAGCATTAAAAAGTAGGATTTTTCTTTTTATTGAATACTTACAGTTAACAATAACAACAAAACTTTTCAATTCCACAAAAGCAATCCATCTCCTTCATCCCCCTTTTCATTTCTGGGCCCAGCTCACTACCCATCTGTATTATCTGTCCCAGATATGCATATGTAATGGAAACGGGAATTTAAAGATCTTCCTTGCCCCTTGTATTGACAAGCTAACAGGCACTTAGCACTTAGTTTCAAGTTCATAATTGTGTAAAGTATTAAAACCCAGAGCTTGTGAATTCCATAGTGAGATGGACTTGTTGATGTAACAGGAAGGGGCAGAATAGGGAGGAGCTAATACTGTATATAAGGAAAAGCCCAAGCTGAGAGAGGCCAGAACTTCTGGGAGCAAGCATCTGGAGTCTGGGCTGCTACTGCTGGAGGGAAAGAAGAGAACTGAGAACTGAACTGAGAACTGAGAAGAACTGAGAAGAGAAATGAGAACCAAGGACTGAGCTGAGAATTTAAAAGAACTGAGAAATGAGAAGAGAGGAGAACATGGAGGATGCATGTCTGTGGTGCTGGTACTTTGTTTTGATGTTACTTTGTCAGATTCATCTGCTGACAGAGGATGGTGCTGTTGTTACAGAAGCTCTGGGATCTTGCTGCTGGTTCAGAAGCCCTGAAAGAGGATTTTCTTGTTGCATGTTTACAGAAATCCTGGAGGAGGTCTTGCTGATGTTTTCAGAGGTCCTGGGACTATACTGATGATTTGTGTTGATTCCTCAGACCTTGTTATTGGGTCTATGTTGATTTCACAGGCAGAAAGTGAATTGATGAGAATGCTGGCAAAGTCTGTGAATGTTATTGTGGCTTTGTTAAGCTTTGTCTTCCCAGGAACAGAAATTGTAAAGGACTTGAGATGGCCCAGACACAATGAGCTTCAGTATCGAATAGGAACTGCACAAGAAGCTGGACAAAGAATTGAAAACTGTCTGCCTTTGAACCTAGGTGGCAGTTGGATAGATTTGGGCAGGAGCTGGGACCATGGAAGAGTAACCATGGAAGCTGAGAGCCTGCCTTGAGTCAAGATGAAAAGACCTCTCCTTGAGTATTTAATGCAAACTGAGAAAATCATGACTCACTGTGGCCTAGGGGTGGAGAACTCTGACCTTTATATGTACATGATTGAGTTAAGGACTTCTCCAATTAAGAAGAAAGAGGACTTTTTGATTGAAGATATTAAGACAATGTGACCTAAGGGTGCAGGACTTTGACCTTTGTACTTTGTGTCAGTTAGGGTGGAGGACTTTGACCTTTGTATTTTGTGTCAATCAAGGAGGCTTGTTTCCTTAGGGCTGGTTGAATTAAGGACTTACTAAATGAATGTTATCTTTTGCTTAAAACTATGTGACCACTTTAGTGAAAACTATGTGGCCACGTTAGTGATAAATTGTTAAATTATAACATTGTGAATGCTGTACTGTGATTTCTGTGAATATTTTGCCTTAATCTGTTATTGAATAAATATAGACTCCACTATACTGTGTAATCAGAACCTTGAAGCTGTTCACAGCAGCAATCCTCTGGAAAGCTGCTCATGCTTGGCTTTACAGAATACTATTGGACAAACTCTAAAGGGGACATCCTTAAATTGTATATTGAAATCTGGTTAATAGGCATTCTTAGTCATTAGTCAAGATACACTTAGTAATTCTTCTGTGGAGAGGTAAATAAAACCAGTTTGTAATTACATATATCTCTTTCAGGAGGCTGTGTAATAATTATGGAACTTAATGCAATCAGTACAATGTCATCAGAAGATGGGAGTATCTAGGGGACCTCACCATCTGCAGGGAATTTCTCTTTGCCCTGGACTTTGTTTTGCATTTTCTCCATTGTGGCAGTTCAGTTGTTTTGAGGTGTGTCTGACTCTTCATGACTCCATTTAGGGGTTTTCTTGGCACAGATACAGGAGTGATTTGCCACTTCCTTCTCTAGCTCATTTTACATATGAAAAAGCTGAGGCAAATATAGTTAAGTGATTTGTCCAGGGTCATATGGCTAGTATATGTCTAAGGCCAAATTTTAACTCAGATCATCCTGACTCCAGGCCCAGCACTGAACCACCTAGCTACACCTCCATGACAATGGCAAATACTTCTGGCAAGTATATTTCTCCCTGTTTTATGCCTTGCTTGATCTGATGTTCATTTTCAGAGTTGCTGAACATAGTTATTTCTGTTGTTACCTCTTCCAAGGAATCTCAGGTGCTCTTTACACATGAACAGCAAACCACTTGTTATAAGAGAATCTATAAGGCAATGAATGTTTTGTTCTACTTTTTCATCATCTATTTTCTTTTCTTCAGTTAGTTAGTCAGTAAGCAGGAAAGAAGGAAACAAGGGTTTATTAAGCACCGACTATATGCCAGGCACTGTGCTAAGCATTTTACAAATATTATATCTTTTGATGCTCATAACAACCTTGGGAGGTAGATGCTATTATTATCCTCATTCTACAGATGAGGAAACTGAGGTAGACAGAGGTTAAGTGACTTACTCAGGGTCATGCTGTCAGAAAGTGTCTGGGGCCAAATTTGAACTCACTTGTTCCTGCCTCCAGGTCCAGTGCTCTATCCACTGAACCACCTGAATGGCTGTAGTTATTAATGATCTCCCCATTATTTTTTTTTAGTATTAATAAACTCTGAGATTTTTCGTATCTATGTCTCTGCCTTTTGTATCTACCGTCCATTAAAAACCTTTTCTATTAATCCCTCAGTGCCCTCAAAATTTTACCACTCCCAGCCCAAATCTTCTCTGTAATCTTGCTGCTTTTCCCATCTTTGTTCTCTTTGTTGGTACTTCTATCTCCTCTATAGGCTTATCTTGAACTGTGACATTAGGGTCTAAGTGCAGTGTTTCTACTATTCTTGATGCAGAAAACAGTTTCTCAAAATGCTTTTTCAAATCTTTTCTATTTACAATCCTTTTTCCATTTCCATCCTTGAATACACACACCCCTGGATTGATTTTGCCTAGTTGGCTATCTTGCCAAGTTTTCTTTAACCTGGTTTTATGAGATGAAACTGTTCATAGAATTCCTAGCTTCCTCTAAAGATCAATCTGTAGGAAGTGTCAGTTCCTGATCTCCCTAAAAGTGAGTGACTCCTCTGTTTCCCCTCAAAAATCATCTCATATTTTTCCTGTATGTATTTTGTATTTATTTATGTAATGAAGACCTGACACATGTGCAGACCTCATAAGTTTGCTTAACTGATGAAACTTGCCCATGTGAAGAACCTGGAAAACTTATTTCAGGGGAAATCACAATGATATATAAGTATTTTGGAGAGACTGTGGAAAGTGTGTGAACTTTGTGTGACTGTAACATGCTGGTTAGCTAATCATATGATTGGAAAGAGGATTTTTTGATTGACTGAATAGTTGTGAGGGTCTTCAAAAAGGCTTAGGTCAGCCTTGGCTTTCTCTTTGTTCATTCAAGACTAGGGGAGTTTGGTCACTTTCTCTTACAGCATCCTGTGACAAACCGTGTAGCAAGGGGAAGGGCATTAGTCTTCTTCCTCTTCTGAAGCCATATAACTCTCAGGAAACAGACCTTGCTTGATAGACTTTTTCATGCACTCTTTGCAGCACCAATGTTACCATTATATTCTTTTCCACTCAAGGTGAAAGAATTGGATTCTCTTAACTTATGAATCTCAAAGGGTCAGAGGATTGAGCCACAGGAATTCAGGGGTTGACATTCAAGCCAGGTTTTGGTACCAGTGCAACAGCTATCCCACCGGGAGCAAGGAGACATGCTTAAGAGGGACTTCTGGAATCTCAGCCCAGAAGAAACTCTCATGGAACATCCATGTTGCATCTGGACATGAACTTGGTGGGACTGATATCACGTAGGCACCAAGCTAAATTTTGAACCAATTCCCCCTGAAACTGAGGCTACACTGTAGGGGAAATATGCTTCAGAAGTATTACAGGAAATGTTCACATTTTTGCTCTTATTATGTCTTTGAAGTCAGTATTGCTTTGTAAATCTATTCAGTGTTAATTGGTTAAATGGAACTTATTTGTTACTTACAAGCCCCTAACAAAGGGAGGTGAGGGGAGAGGAATTGAGGGGAAGGAGAGAAACCCAGACAGTGGGGGCTTGAGTAAGTGATAGAGAAAAGAGATACTCCAATCCCCAAGGATACCAGATCACCTTGAGGGGGTGATACAGCAAACCTGACCCTGAGAAAGCGAGGCTACAACATACTTATTATACTTCCATATGTACAGGTTGTTTCTTCAGATGGAATATAACCTCCCTGAGGGTAAGGACATTTTTCTTTTTGTCTTTGTAGGCCCAGTACACCTGGCACAGTGCCTGCTAAGTGCATAATAAATGCTTGCTGATCAATAGACTGGATAACCTCTAGTGTCCCTTACAGCTCCAAAATTTACAGCCTATGAGTAAAATACTTTCCCCACAGGAAAAGTCACACTATAAGATATCCAATATAAGGTAAGAGTTGTAATGATAAAAGATCCTTGTTAACCAGGAAGCCAAGAAGGATTTTTAAAAATTGTAATTGATATCATTTCTTTTTGACAATCACCTTCTTTCCCAAATATATTCCTTCCCTCTCTACCCACAGGTAGTTACCTCTTGTAATAAAGGGGTAGGGAGGAAAGGAGTGGAAAGAAAGAACCTGTCAGTATCCAATCAGCACTCTCCAAGGGAGTAAGACACTTTATCTAAGGGGGTATGAATATTCTAGTTACTATTCTAGAAATACAGGCATAATCCTTCAGGCTCTACAACAACCTGAATAAAATCTCCCACAAGACTATTCCCCTCCCTTTGCTCTGATTCTGTCCTCAAGGTTCCTAAGCAGATTTCTGATTGCTAATTCATTTTCCCAGCTACAAGGAAGAGAGGATCCAGGAGAAGAGATACAAATGTACTTCCTAAACAGCATAATGTAAACTCTAGACTGAGAGCCAGGAGATTTAGGTTCCAGCTCTGTTTGGTTTCCTCATCTGCAAAATGAAATGTTGGACTGGATGACTCATCTTATAGTCTGTGACCCAGGACCTCAAATGACCTTTCCAGCTCTAAAATTCTAGCACCCCTCTATGCAATGGTGGGGTTTTTGGCATAAAGGTAGGATAAGAGAAGAAAAGCATCACAGAAAGTAAAGAAGACAGGGCAACAGACTATTGTCAGAGTACTGGTGTCTGTCTTAACACCTGGCAGCATAGTGGCTTCAGGCTTCCCTTGCCAGAGCCAGCTGCTCAGCCCACAAGCTTGCTCCACAAGCAATAAGAGATCAGTGCTCTCTATCAAGGACAGGCCATCCAAGATTAATAATAACAGTAATGAACCCATAATGATGATGATAGCTAAACATTTATATACCACTTACTACATGTGCCAGGCACTATACCTTCACAACAACCTGGGAGGTATAAAGGTTGGTAGATAGGAAAGAAGGAAACAAGGATTTATTAAGCATCCTGACTCCAGGCCCAGGCTCTAAGAACTAGAAAAGCACCAGCTGTCTTGTCTTGAGTTCAGATTCTGGTCTATGTCTCCAAAACAGAAGAGCAGCTACAAGTTGCAGATGTGTAGTTCTTGCAGCTTGTTTGAAAGCTGGCCCTACAAGAATCAGGATTGTACATCAAATGAGAACTGTGAATTGTCTACAGTCATTCCTCCAGCCACCAGAGGAATATCATGGAGAAATAAACAAACCCAAAGCATGCTATTTTAAAAACTCTTAGATTTGCAACAGCTTACATACTGCCTAGAGATTGCTGGGATCTGGGAGAGATGGACGGTTCCCACTTAGTAGATGTTTTATTATGAGTTTCTTTATTGTCAGTATTTATTGCATATCTGCTTTTATTGATTCTATGCTAAGGTAAAATACTATATGCAGTTCAACATATTTTTTCTATTTATGGGAGGAGTTGACTCCATTTTGCCAAGGCTTTCTAACTAGAGTTCTATTAAATATAGCAAGTTCAGAGAGGAACTTCAGGGCAGCTAGGTGGCTCAGTGGATAGAGCGCTGGACCTGGAGTCAGGAAGACCTGACTTCAAATCTAGCCTCATACACCCACTAGCTGTGTGACTCTGGGCAAGTCACTTAACCTCTATTTGCCTTAATCCACTGGAAAAGGAAATGGCAAAATACTCCAGTATCTTTGCTAAGAAAACCCGATACAGGATCACAAACAGTCAGATGTGACTGAACAACAACAGCCAGGGAAGAAGCAGATTTTGCCAGAAGAGGTGTCTCAGAGCTGTTACATAAAATCAACTACAGTTCACACACCCCAAGAATAAACTGGTGCTGCCAGGCAGAAAGTGGCAAACTGAGGCAGAGATGGTCATCTCCTCTCTGAGATACATGGAAAACTTCACTCTCACTCAGAACTTCTGTCCAGTGGAATATTTACACAACATGCCACTACCATGCTTATACATGGTAACACCCAGATCCTGTTGAAAAAGATCAGAACAGTGGTGAGTAGGGCCCCAAGTGGCTAAAGCTAAGTGTCATTGAGATCACTGGAAAAGTTTATTCTTTCTATAAGAATTTCTAAGCTTGGAGAAATCTTCTACCAATGCAGATCTTAACTTAATTGGTAAATCTTCAAGAAATCCCTAAGGCACATAGAAACTAAGTGACTGAGCCACAATTACACAGCAGGATTTGAAGCCAGATTTTCTTGACTCTGATCCCACTAATCTATTCACTGCACTGCTGTCTCTACGTCCCCCATTACCATAAGGCACATTCATACATTGTTTTACTCACAGCAACTCTATGAGGTGAATGAGTAGTGTCAGTTTTATTATTTTCATTCTGAAGATGAGGATACTAAAGCTCATAGTCGCTGGTCATACAGCTAGTTGGAGAGCCAATATTCAAACCTGTATCACCTGCCTTCCAGTCTAGCAGCCTTCCCACATCTACTCTGATGCCTTCTTGTCACTCAACAAATGGAACTCACACTGGTTTAGGCAGCTAGGTGGTAGAGTGGGTAGAGCACTGGGCTTTCCTGACTCCAAGCCAGGAAGACCTGAATTCAAATCTAGCCTTAGATACTTACTAACTGAATGACTCGGGGAAAGTCACTTAATTTCTCTTGCCCTTAGCACCTGCTTCACAGACATATTGTAAGCATCAGATGGAATAACATGTAAAGTGCTTTGAAAACCTTAAAGAGTTATAAAAATACCAATTATTATTACTATTGATTATTACTACCACCACTACCACATGGAGGAAGAGGAGGAGGAGGAGAAGGACAAGGACAGCGATGACCTGAATGAGTCAATTTCCTGGGACAATAATCACCATGTGGGTATGAATTGATAAAATTGGAAAATGACTTCTAGCTATAATGACCCCACTGAAGCCAAGCTGACCCACGGGGTCCTAACTATAATATCCAGTACAGTAAGAAAACTACAAAGAAATAAAAACTAGGGGAAGGGAAAAGAGAGAAAGGGATAGAAGGGGCAAACCTGGATTTTACCTTATATCTCACAATCTTTATTTATATATATGTGTGTGTGTGTGTGTGTATACATACATACATATACACATAAATGTGTGTGTACATATATACGCATACATACATATAGATAGATATAGATACATATATTCACTTGAGATGGATGTGGGCTATAAACAATGTATTCCAGTCTGTTTGGGACTCCACAGGGCTCCACAGGAGAAGTAGAGAATTCATCCTATTACGAACGCAATAAGCCTTTATCTAATTTGTTCAAGTAAAAACATGTGGAGATACCCAAGGCTGCAGACATGGAAGGGAAGACAGGAGAAGACTTTGGGGCAGTACCTACTCCCTAAGCCAGAACAACAGCCATTAATTCTAAAACTAGGATAGCACATACCCCAAAATGGAGCAGCTCATCAATAAGTACCTTCCAGAATGGGACAAGGAAGTAGTGCAGAGATGTCACCAGAGCCTTGGGGAGAATGGTTTTCTGGTCCTGACAGAAGGAGGGAGTCAGCAGTGGTCCTCAAAGCCTGTCTCTAAGATTCAGATCATTGTTGTATAATTCTTTCACACTCCTTGATCAGGGCAATTCAGCAATATGGAACAAAGTTAGAGATTCTATGGGTAAGGGCAGGTTCTCATTGAAGCAAGCCTGATTGGTTTCCCATTTCTGAGGTGGAAGAGAAGCCACCAGGGAACCTAAAAGTTTCTATAATGGAAGATATAAAGATATGTAGAAAGAGAGAGAAAGAGTTTGCAACCAGCAAGAAGAGGTGAGTCTAAAACTGAGCGAATCCAACTCCATAAAAGGCTCTGTCTTTCTGAACTACCACACAGACTTATTAAAGAGAAAAGTCTATATTTAAAGAACTTAGGGACTCAAAAGACACATAGACAGTTCATAGGATTTAGAGCTGCAAGGCACATCTTGTACTAATGTAGCAATGACCTCAAGGAAATACAGTTTCTGATATAGTATTTAAAGGACTTGTTTCAAAAAAAAATGTTTTTAATTATGATTTTGAAATTACTTGTGGATTTTATGTTCCAGTCATTTTTCCCGTGTGGAAATGCATCATTATTATGATGGATGTCAATATGAAAACATGAATTGGTTTATAAAAATTTCCTGTAAAGTCAACCTTTAAGGAATATGTTTCTTCTGTAAAGTGAGGCATACCTGCATGCAGCTATAAAGACTGAGCACAAAGTACTTTAATCTGCATTTATTAACATTTTCTCCATCACTTTCTTAGGTATAGACAATCAATAAAATAATAAATCAAGCCCTGATTTATAGTTTGCCCACTTCCAAGACATAAATGCTCACACTGAAAATTTTAACAATTGGCTTTCCTGGACAATAAAGATCAAATAAAACTGTCCCCATACTTTCAGTCCCCATCTAATAGGGAAAAATATATGCGACCAAATAAGCATGGTGCAAGGTGTAAAGCAATAGAAGAAAGCGAAGGAGAGAAACAACATGCTCTAAGAAACTTTGAAGGAAGAAATCACTTGTAGCTTTGGGGATCATAGAAGGCTTCTTGGAAGAGGTGACTCCCAAACTGGGTCTTAAGGAAAAAGTATTTTGGCAGACAGAGATGTGGAATTAGTACATTCCAGACAAAAGAAACTTGTCATGCACTAAAAAAGCAGAGGTAGCCAAAGCCCTAACAAGTTCACAGGGTGGACAGTAGTCCAGTTTGACTGATACACAGAGCGTGTGAAGGGGATTATAGAAACAATGCTGGAAGGATAGGTTGGAGTCATATTATGGAAGGTCTTAAATACCAGGATAAGTGGTTTCCATTTTTTCCTGGGGGAAAGAGGAAGAAAGGAGGCACTAAAGTACTCTGGGTGAACTTGACATCTACTTAGGAGTCAAATCAACAGGCGCTTATTAAACAATTACCATGTGCCAGCAAATACAAGCAGAAAGAGGGAGAACTTTCCCTTAAGGAGGTTACCTTCTGATTAAGGAAGACAACACATCAAAGGAAACTGAAAATAGTATTGGAGGGTTGTTCTTGTTTATTCTTAGTTCTCAAAGAGGACCAGGACAGCAGGAAGGTGATACAGTAACATGCAAGTAAATTGGATTTAAGTGAGGGAGGGCTGTGCAAAGTCACCAGCCTTACTTTCTCCTCCAGAGCCACCTGGGTCCAGTGGCAAGATATAGATCAGGATGACTGGAGAGGGCCCCTGATGCAATGGGAGAGTTTGGTCTTTTTAAGCTAAGATCTTCCCCAGATCTCAATCTGTTTGAAGCAACACCCTTTCAGTGATTAAGGTGAGGTAAGAAAGTACCTGTAAGAGGGAACAGTAGAAAAAGTAAAAAATCAAGAGTACAATTTGGAGACAAGAGTACAATTTGGTGTACTCCTTAAAACAGATGCCCTGGAAGGAATCAGACAATCAGAAATGACCAAAAGGTGGAGGGTACTTCCAATGTGAGACGTCCAGGTATAACGTAAAGTTCAAGGGTGAAGGGGCTTCTGTGGCAAGATTACCAAAGTTTGTAATGTCAGCACTGCAGCCTAAGGAAGAATGAAAGTGTGAGATGGCAAGCCCTTTGCCTTGGAAGACTATTGTGGCAGCAACTTGAAGGATGAATTGGAGGAGGAAAAAACAGAATAACAAATTGAATGATTACACAGCCCAAACTAGAGGCAGCACAAGGATGCCGTGGAGAGAGGACTGGACTTATGAGTCAGGAAGATGGGAATTCAAACCCTGCCTCAGACACTCACTAGCTATATGACTCTGGATAAGTCACCTAACCTGTGTCAGCCTGTTTCTTCATCTGTAAAACAGGAACAATAATAACACCTACTGTACAGGCTTGTTGTGATAATCAAATGATGTAATAAAGGTTAAGGCACTTGGAAAACTTTAAAGCTCTATATAAATATGAGCTATTACTATAGAGTTGATGAGGTGAGCTAGAAAGTTGACATTGGGAGTAAAAGAGAAAGGAAAAGATGTAATAATATTGTAGAAATAATAATAATAGCTAACATTTATATTGAGCTTTTATGTGCCAGACACTGTGTCAACCACTTTACCACTTTTATTTTATTTGATCCTCACAACAACTCTGGGAGGCAGATGCTATTATTATCTCCATTTTACAGATAGGGAAACTGAGGCAAAGGTTACAAGGCTATTTCTCCAACTAACTGAAATCAATAGGTATTGGTAATTAATGTGAAGATATTTGGGAGAGTCAGATATAATCTAGGTGACTGACTTTTGTTAGCCTTAAGTTTATGATGTATGTGTGTGTGTGTGTGTGTGTGTGTGTGTGTGCAAGCACAAATCTGTAGATTTTCCCTGCAATGCCCTTACTTGGTTACTAAATGTTCAAAGGGTAGTTTTTTTTGGTTTATTTTGTTCTCTTTTTCTGTTGGGAACATTCTTTAGTGAGAAGATTCATTGTGCAAGCCTCTCACCCTAAGACAAGAGTCAATCTCAAGGTCAAGTCTGAAGTTTCTGGGGGAAGCCTCACTATAGATGCCATTCATACCTAGAGGCATTTGAAGAGAGAATACATGTGGTGAAGACAACTCCTACCCCTAGTACTATGGGGCCCTGATGACCGCGATGTTCACGGTGTCTTTGCTCTGCTCTCCCAGGGATTCAGCATCTCCTAAGCAGATTGTTCAGTGGGGTCTGCTTTCTCTTAGTTCAACTCTCAACTACCAACGATAGTTGTCTATTAAATCCACCAAAGACTCTGCTGCCATAGGACATGCTTTTGAAATTTCCCACACCTAACTCTGTGTGTGTGTGTGTGTGTGTATCTGCTCTCCAATAGAGGGGATACCTCCCAATGGGCACGTAGTTCTGCTGAAAGATGCCATTGCCAGTAGCAGGAAGGGAGAGAAAAAAATCCATCACCACCTGTACTGGGGTTTCTAGTAGAGGCACAGGTGTCACAACAAACAAAGCTACTTCCTATTTCAAATATCTCTAGGGCCGAGGAGCTTAGCTTTTTAAAGGCCACCAGGTTCATGACCAATCTTTTCCCAGTCAATACCAAGGTTCCCTTTCAATTTAATCAAAGAAGTTTATCGAACTTCTGAGTGATAATAGAGGATATAGTGTTTTCTAACTTAATTTAACATAATGACACCTACTTACTTCTGTTATCAGTCCATTGCTTTCTGTGATTACATCATCTGAAATGGAGATGGAATCACACCTCTTATCCACACACCCACCCACTGCACACGTTTACCACTTAGCCTTACACTTAGAAAGCGTTTAATGCTAAATGTTCAACAAACTGGTGAAAGAGAATGATCACTTCTCTAGCTCCTGGAAATGAGCCACTTGAACCCAGGTTGGGGGCAAATGAAAGAAAGAGATAAACTTAGAATGATTCCTTGATTTTGATCCCAGATGATGAGATTGTTCAAGATAGAGCTGGGAAATAGAACTAGGAAAGTTCATTGGCTAAGCATTTTTATGGGGAAAGATAATGAGTTTGGTGTAAACATTTTTAATTTAAGGTATCAATAAGGCATCTGGGAGGAAAAATGTGTAATATGCGATATGAATGTAGCTGAGGGGAGAATTTGGAGGGTGGAGTTGAGATTTGGCATGCATCTGCCCATTAGAGAGTAGGGGAGATATCAAAGAAAGAATATAGAAAAGAAAAAAATTTTAAAGCTGAGGATAGATTCTTGGGGATACCCATAATTAGAGACTGGGAGAGAGGGAAAAAAAAGAACCTTTTAAACATGTAACCTCATATATAACCTCAAATAGGCCCTCACTGCTGCTAAGCAATCCTACCATATCTCCCTTTTCAGCTCACTACCCCACTCTCCACAACAGTTCTTCCAAATCCTTTCTTCCTTCCTCAAACCCCCCATGTCTTCCTCTCCCTAAATTCTCTCAGCTAAGAACTTTGCCTCCTATTTTACAGAGGAAAAAGATGAGGATGTTTGCTGTAAAATCCCACTTCTCCCCTCCTCATCTATCACCCCATTACTTTCTGCCATTCTTTCCTTCTTCACCCCAGTTTCACGTGATGAAGTGGCCTTACTCCTTACCAATGTTAACCCCTATTTTAAAGACAGAAAAACTGAGTCACCAAGTATCTCAGTAACTTGCCCAAGATGACACAGGCAGGATTTGAACCAAAAAAGAAAAAACTAAGAAAGTCTTGATCCAGATCCATCATTTTATGATGGATTCATAAATCACAGGACTAAGGCACAGTTGCATTATGTATATCTCTAAAATGGAAGATTTCTTACAAGAATGGTGGGCAGCTTGCAAGAGAAGAGGCCCATGACTAGAAGAAGAAAATTCTAACCAACGGATATTGCAAGTAAGATTTGGGAAGCAATGCTCAGAACCAATTTATCTACTTTCCTAGTTGTCTACTGCCTTTCTGAGTCCTGGAGGCCTGGCGTGAAGTCTGGTCAATGACCAATCCTGACTTCAAAGGGACTGACAGTGAAGTGTTCTTCCCACCTTGGAAAGAGAGGTAGTAGATTATAGGGTCTGAATGAGACATGCATATTTAAGAAATAATTCATTTGGACCTTTACTTTATTCCAATCAGTATTAATCAGTTTGATATGATTCCGTAGGGGAAGTGATTATAAAATCTGTATATTGGGTCCCAGAGCTGTGAACTGCAGATTGCAAATTCACTTGCCCAATCATAGGAAGCTAACCAGAGGCCCTTCAGTCTTGTTTTCCCTTGTCGTGGTGACCAAGACCATCATGGTAGAGATGACTCAATTACATGGAAAGTCTCCCAACTTATTTTTGTATCTTTGGACCACCTTCTCTTGCCCAACATGAGCAGATGACCATTTTATGACCATCTTATGACCACTTAGTCAGTGGAGATGCCCCATACGTTGCCCAACCCCAGGCCCCCCTGCTGACATACCATTTCTAGTAATGCATCACTCTTGGCCCTCAAAGCAAGGTCTATTAACCAATGGGATTCTCTACTTTGTGTAACCCCTTGAAAGTGTTCAAGTATCAAATCTGGTATCAAGCCTTATAAAAATGAGGCCCTGGAAGAAGTCATCTCAGATTTTGAGGAAGATCTAAGGTTCACTTCATTAGAGGGGACCACAGACCCTTTAATAAAGTGCCACTGGCTCAGAGCTCTGCCTCAGTGGTTTTTATTATAGGTTGGACAATTTTAATTCCCACACATGTCCAGACATAGCCAGTGTGTTTGATTCGATTCACTTAACTTATTTGTTTCAAGGAAGGATTCTATTAAATGGAGAGAGAGCCGGGGAGTCATTAGGAAAGGATGGCAATATTTCAAAATGGGGAAATGAAAATAAAACATTGCAACACATACATATACATTCAAAAGATATGACTGGTGCCTTCCTGCCAGGGCAAGAGGTGCAAAGCAGGGTGGCTGTTCACACCTAACATTATGGGTCTGAAGTTAGAAGAGGTTATAAAGGTCATCTAATCCAACTTCCTTATTTACTGGAAGGAAACTGAGCCCCACAAAGGTTTGCTGACTTGTTCAAGGTCAGACAAATAGTAAATGAAGAAATATGTGATGTCAAAACCCACTAGCTAAAAGTAGCATGGCAAGAGCAGCAGAGCATTGGGGTTCAAATCCTGGATCTTGGTCACATGATTTTAAATCTCTAGGCCTCAGTTTCCTTATCTATAAAATGAAATGGTTGGATGAGATGATTTCTCAAGAATCTCTCCCTGCTCTAAATCATAGGAGTTCAAGTAGCTGACTGCAAAAATGTATAGTTCCCTAAAGACAAAAATTTAGAGAGCAATAACCCTGGAGTTCATCTAAGCAGGAAGAGCTTTTTTCTTTCTTTCTACCAAACCCCACCCCCACCTTCTACATTTAGCCTAGATTGATTTAAAACCTGTTGGTGGGATTTCATGGACATTTCCTTGAAAAGCTAAATAACCACTTACAGATGCTAATGAATAACTCACTTGAGTCCTTTCGACAGCAGGAGCCAACAAGTCACCCCAGACAACGGGAGGTGAATTATTAACCCAGTACAAACTCACCCTAAAAACACAAAAATCATCTAGTTGGACACAAAGGGAAAAGAGGAGGCCTTTATAATCTTTATTTTTATGAAGCCAACAAAAGTCACTCAAGGGAAAAGAGAGAACTGATTGATGGAAAATCTGAACTAAATGAGCCACCCTTCCGGGAGGTCTTTCCTCACCTGATTTTAAAGCTGCCAGATTTTCAGTATCATAAATATTAACTGTGCTTTCTCATACCAGCACATGAGGGCTTAAGTGTGACACCTGAGCCCAGAGGGGGCTGTGATAGAAGAACAGAAGATGCTGCCCATGTCAAAATTTCATTCTTCTAGAAACTGCCCTTGGCATCCATCCATTTACCATGCCCAATAGTACTAGCTTTTCCTTATCTCTGGGAAATCTTGTGCCTTCAGAGGGACCCTAAAACCTCAGAGTGAATGTCTAGGAAGTGAAAAGAAAAAAGAAAAAGTGTCACTTCAAAATAAATATCTTTTATTATAATATATAATGACTTTTAAAATTAATAACATTTCTATGGTCCTTTGAGGTCTTCAAATTGCTATAGGAGGAATGAAGCACTTTACCTGTGTGGAAGAAGTAAAAGTCTAATCAGCTTTATTTTACACATTAAGAAACTGACTCAGATACATAAGATGACTTGCCCACAGCTACACAGCTACACAGCTACACAGAACCAGAATTAAAACACAAGTGCTCTAACTCCACTTTCAGTGCTATTTCCACTACATTTTGCTGCCTCCCATCTCCACACCTTAGTACAGGCTGTTCCAAATTCTATGACTCACTGTAGTGCCAATGCAATATTCACAGTGCCCACGATTACTATAAATATACCTGCATGGTGCTTGATCACAAAACATAACAGCCTCTCCATATAGAAGACAGAAGCAAAACATTTATTTAGACACCAGAAAACTGAATTCCAAAACCAGTAAGTTGATTCCATTATAGTAGCAAAGAAGTTCATAAGCCACAACAGCACAGAGAGTCACACAATCCTTTAGCCTTCCCACAAACTAATATTTACTCCTAAGCCTATCCATCTCCCTTAGAAGAGTCCTCTCCTCCATCCAGTCTAGCTAGCTCTGATTCCCAGCTTCCTGTGAGCTCTGCTCCACCCTTCGACCAATTCTTCCTACCACCAGCTCCATGTGATTACATTCAGCCTATTGGGGTGCAAAGTTTACTTTCAAAGCAGGGAAGATCTTCAAATTACCATTACCATTACACTCACTTAAATCCAATTTACTTGTAAGTCTAGACATCAGCCTCCTGGTATCATTGGCCCTCTTAGAGAAGGACAAACAACAATCTGTGAGTGGTTATAACTGCCCCTGTGGCAAACAGGCTAGCCCCAATTGGACAATGCTTCTATTCCCTCCTCCTCTTCTACTACCTCTGTCCACATGGAGAGTCATACTCTTACATGTAAGTGGTCTGTCCAAAGGAATATAAATTTTGATGACTTATACTGCATAAGGTGTTTGAAGGTCAATTTTTTTTTCTTCTCTACTATTCTACCATTTTTTTTTAAACTGGGACATTTGACTCTATTGTCTCATGCAGTTTTCATTTATGATTTCTTGAAATATAGATCAGGAAAACCAGTGTTTGATGAAGCCCATTAGGATACAAATGGAGTTTCTTGACTATGCCTCTAAAACCAAATCACTTCAGCTCTCACTGAATTGGCCAATAATAGACCCCTAGTCCAAGCTTCACTTACTCATTGTTTGGGTTTTGGTGGCTCAGAATGCACATAAATAGTAATTATTTCTGTTCGGATCAGAAACTCTGAGAGTCTTCCCCTATCTGACTGATTCTTTTGTGAAGGCAAAGTAGACTCTTTTACCTAGCCTTTAACTACTGAATGGGTGTTGCCTCAGACAAACTGAGACCTGGCAAAGACTTTAGCTCAAAAAGGCCAGGGTCTCCCACTGAATCCCGGGAGGCTATCGTGAGTCTTCCTGACCTATGTGTTGCCACTGGACTCCAATGATTCTGGAGGAGAGAGTAAGAATGATGACTTTGCACAGCCCTGCCTCACTCAAATCCAATTCATTTGCCAGTCAAGACATCACCCTCCTGATGTCATTGGTCCTCTTCAAGAACAAGGAAAAACAACAACATGACATTCAACCTCCCGCCACACCTTAGTACAAGCTCTTGTGTGGGATTCTTGTGTGGGGTCACTGTGCAAATGCTGTGAACAATGGTAAAGCATCTTAGGGTACCTCTCTTCAACAGTCCTGAGAACTTCGAGGAAATAATCATGTAGCTTTAAGACTGGGATGGGATTTGTGGGGGTTCATGAAAGTTTGGAAATGGAAGGGAAAGAGGGAAGAGCATTGAGGAGGACTATGCTGTTTCCTTCAAGACAAAGGGCTAGGAGAGAGGGAATGTGGCTTATAAATAAAACTGGCTGAGAAGGAGCTGATACAGAGTGTCAGAGGAATAATGTGAGAAACATGACATTGCTAGAAGATTCCTACCTTCCCTGTCCCTCTCACTCACAGGAAGTATTGACTAGACTGAAAGATGAGCCCCAGCCATTGGTGAAAATCCAAGTAGCTGCTAAAGCATTCCCTTCCTAGTCAATGTTGCCCGTGTTTCTCCACACCATCCCTTTAGACGAGTGGTTCTCAACCTTCCTAATGCCACCACTCTTTAATACTCATATGTGGGCGTGTCTGCACATGGGTGGACCCACCTGGAGATGGATAGAGGAGAGGTGTCTCAGTTCCTAAGACCATGGGAAATATGTGTTTTCCCATGGTCTTAGGCAACTCCTGTGACCCCTGTGAAATGGTAGCTCGACCCCAAAGGAGTTACAACCCATAGATTGAGAACCGCTGCTTTAGACAATGCTTTCAAATGTTTCATAAAGCTACTTTCCCTGCCCACACAGCCAATTGTATTTTGTAAGTCTCATTCCTTTATATAAACAAAGTTGTTGTTTTGGTTTGGTTTGGGTTTTTTTTCCCCTAGCAATGTTTATGGGCATGTCATTAACTGTAATCAGGATGTTAATGGGGTAAGGTAGCAATGGTAGTAGTGGTGGTGGTAGTAGTAGTAGTAGTAGTAGTAGTAGTAGTAGTAGTAGTAGTAACTAGAAGATAGTCTATTTCAACGTGTATACAAGTTAGAATCTTTCCATTATGATCTGGTAGGGGGAAAACCACCTGGGAACTTTTTGCTCGCCATTTTTTTTGTATTAATTGTTTAACTTTATAACATTGCTTGACAGAAAGTTGATAGACTAAATATGCAGAAACATAATTTTTTGATCTGGTTAATATGAGGATATGTTTTGCTTGATTATGCATGTTTATTTCATGGGTTTGCTTGTTTGTTGTTGTTGTTTTTCAGCAGGAGGGAGATAAAATAAGTGCTGGTCAATTTTTTAAATTCTTAACTTTAAAAAAGTAACTTTAAAGAAGACTTTATATAAATCTGTGGCTTTTCATTTGCCCTGTAACTAAAGGAGTCTAAATCTATCATTCTAACCTCAAGTGATGCTTAAAAGAAAGGTGGAAGGTGGTCCTGAAGTTACAGTTAAGCTCCCTGTTACATTCTGACTCAGGAGAAGGGCATGAAGGGAAAGAGGAACATAAGAGGGACTAAAGGACAAAGCCCCACCTTCCAGCTAACCTAGTAGGTGGAGATGAGAGAAATATGTAAAGATTTCACCCCTAGCTTTCTGGATGGCATTTGCAAAGGGAGGAAAAGGACTGAGGAAAGTACAGAAACCTAGAATTCCACAGACACACAAAGAGGTCATATTCTCATTTTTTTTTTTTAAATTAGAACCACTAATTCCTTTCAAGGTTTAGTTCGAGCATCACTTCTTTCAAAAAGTCTTTCCTAATCCCCCCGCCATTGTTAGGGCCCCCAGAATCACTATATTTTTAGATTTAGTGTAATGTTTTGGCCTAGAAAGATCTTTTTTAGACTCTGTCATGTAGTGTGTTAGCTATTCCTCCAAGCTTTGTGTCATATGTAAATTTAATGCTATATATGTTTTAATCCAAGTCATTAATAAAAATGTTAAAAAGATCCCTGAGTTACTCCAATGGAAGTCTTTTATGTTGAAATTGAACCATAAACCACTATTTTTAGTCTGGCCATCTAATAAGTTATTAATCCATCTGATTGCATTATTGTCTAATTCATTTCCCTCCATCTTCTCCTCAAGAATAAAATGAGATAATTTATCAAAATCTTTGCTAAAATTGAAGTAAACTATAACTACAGAATTCCCTTCATCAGTTTAGTAATCCTGTCAAAAAAGGAAATGAGGTTAGTCTGGCATGACCTATTCTTGATAAGTTGATGCTGGCTCTATGTAATTACTGCTTCTCTCTAAATGTTCAAAAATTATCTCTTTAATAATATATTCTAGAATTTCCACCAGGAATCAAAATCAACTAAAATCAAACTAGCCTATAATTTACTGAATCTGTTATATTCCTTCATTTGTAAATTGGGACATTTATACCTCTCCATACTTGTAATATGTCCTTGATTTTCCATGATTTTTCAAATATCACTTACAGTGGCCCAGCATTCATATCTGTCGGCTCTTTCAGAACAAGACAATGTAGCCCACCTAAGACGTGTAATTTGAATTCATCAAGGGCAGTTAGACTGTCTCTTAATATCTCCTTACTTATCTTGGATATCAGCTCTCTATTAGTCATGTTTGCTCTGTCCTGTATAAAGGCCATTCTCCTTTGCAGAGAAAATGTAGACAAAACAAGAATTGTTTTCCCTATTCTATGTTGTCTATTAAAATCATCTCAACATCACAAGCAAAGGCCATATCTCTTCTTTGCTTCTCCTTTTTCTCCCAATATAGATAAATAAAACATTTTTATTGTGCTTAGACTCCCTCATTATCCTTATCCTGAGCCTTAGAAATCCTGACACTAATTTTATAGGACTGTACCAAACTATATTCATCCTCTCTAGCCAGACCTAGTTTCCATCTTCAGCACATTTCTATTTTTTAAATCTAAGTTGGTTAATGAGTTCCTTGTTCATCCTCATCTGTCTCTTCAGACACCTCCCTTTTTCCCCCCCTCATTAGAATTGTTTTCTTTTGTGTCTTAAGAATTTTATTATTGTGAATATCCAACCCCTCCTGGGCTCACTTCCTCTAAAGCAGTGATTCTCAAATTTCCTAATGCTGCAACCCTTTAATACAGTTCCTCATGTTGTGGTGACCCCTAATCACAAAATTTTTTTTGTTGCTACTTCATAACTGTAATTTTGCTACTGTTATGAATCATAATGTAAATGTCTGATATGCAGGATGTATTTTCATTGTTACAAATTGAACATAACCCACAGGTTGAGAACTGCTACTCTAGACCATTTTGATCCTTATCCATTCTTCCTCTGAACCCTTTGAAACCTTCTTTCTCCAAATCCAGAGTTCATATCAGGCTATGACTAGATTTCTTCTTCTCTATCACAAACTCTAGAACGCAGTGGTCATTTCCCCTAAGTTCCCGTTATGTTACCCTAGCAACCAGTTCCTCTCTCTCTTAGTGAGACTCAGATATAGAATTTCTCTTTGTTGGTTCCTTCGTCTTTTGAAGGATGAAATTATCAATAGGGCAATTCATGAAGTTATAAGCTGCTCTGCTTTTTGCATAAAGAAAAGTACCAGCAGATGTTTCCCCACCCACTCTCCCAGCTTTGCTTGTAATTCTCCAGATTTTCCACCATGCCTCAGCTGCCTTATCCTCCTGAAACTTCTCTTAGCACCTGCACCCTCCTCCCTCTGTTACATCCCTCCATCATGCCATCTCCTGTTGGTGAGTAAAGGGTTTTCTTGACTCTCTGTGGGTTCTAATATGAATCCTTTCTCAGTAAATAAAACCTGTCATATATCTGAAACATGGTGAATCTGGGTGGTTATAAGGGAATCTGATACTACCATTGGGGGATTCCAATAATGAATTTCCAAAATTCTACCTTTATAGGAGCAACAAAGCCTGAGGGTCTGACACAAAAGTAATAAGCAATTTTCTTTACCTTTATCATTCAAGCTTTTCCACTTGACTAAGGTTTTTTGATTTTTTTTTAATATGAAGGGTAGCCCTTGATATTAGGTAGGCCTCAATCCAAATTAATATAATTAACAAGATATTTATGACCTTAAATCTTTGTCATATGAAAATGCCTCTTTGCATGAGCTATGGAATCAAAGATGTTAACAGGTATGAACAAGTCACAGACACCCCTATTGACAATAAAGAGTATAAACTAAGTACAAATAAATCTTTATTCAATTTGGGAGAAATGAAATTAGTCAGATGATGTTATACAGGAAATGTGTTGCCACTGGTTGAAAGAATTAGACAAACCTCTGTACCTACATATTCCAGAAAAAGGATCAAGTTCTTTCTCCTTACCCACTCTGTCCCCTCACCTACATTGACCAGAATTCACATTACCTTGTGAACTTCAAAATGTAAGAAGACATTCCTGTAGCTATCAGTAGCAGTATCCCCAGGCAGCAATGGTTGATGGCAACATCTATATGGGAGGTTTAAAGATATGTCAAAGACAAGGCAGCTTCAATACTCTGCAAAGGCAACAACTTTTACAACCTGGCAGTATACTGTACCAAAATGGAATTTCATGAGGATTCCATGGGGAAAAAAAGAACTTCTACCAGGAACAGTGAGTTTACCCTTTTGCAACATGTTCTCCCTAAACTTAGTCCCACTTTTCCCTAAGATGTTGTGTGTACTTATGAGGGAGTGCATCCCAGAGTTTTGAAGGAATGTTTTTATACCAGTTGTTCGTGCAGTATTATACTGCATCAATACATGCCATTTTCTAAAACTAATTAAGTCTGACTGGCTGGCAGTCAATGGGGAGCATACCAGATGGGGGCTCATGAGCAACAGTACTAGAACGTCACTCCCAACCACTACCCTTAGAATTCTGAGGGGATAAATAGTCATTCTCTGACTATTTCACCACATTCAAGGTAAGTGGGTGCTAGTTAAGTAGCCCAAAGGGGGAAGTTATGTTAATATGAAGGACTTCTTAAAATGTGAAAACCCTTCTTCTAGAATGTAAGCTAGTTTAGGACAGTGATCAAGTCTTTGGTCTTTTATATGGTATCAGACCACTATGGAAATTAAAAAGGGTAAAGAATGGAAGGGTTAGGGGGAGGGGAACCTTATCCATTTATTAGCATTTCTACTATTATTACATAATTGTTAGTAACACAGGCATAATGGATAGAGAGGCGGCCCCAGAATCAAAAAGACCTAAACTGAAGTACTATCTCTCAGTGACCCTGAGCAGGTCACTTAAACTGTCAATGACACAGGCAACTATTGACCAATAGCTAAATTTTTGCACTGGTAGAGGTGTTTTCCACTCCAGGAGTTCCCCACACCAATGTAATCAAGATTCAGGTCAAAATATAATGTTTTTAAATAACTGCTCAGAAAAGTAGTAATTCCTCTGTCCACAGCTAGGTGATTCAGTGGATAGAATGCTAGGCCTATAATTTGGAAGACCTGAGTTCAAATTTGTGAGACCTTAGAGAAGTCATTTAACTTCTGTCTGTCTCAGTTTCCTCAACTGTAAAATGGAGATAATAATAGAACATACCTCCCAGGGTTATTGTGAGGATCTAATTAGATCATATTTATAAAAGTGCTTAACACAGTACCTGGCACGTAATAGACAATAAACGCTATTTTTTTTCCTTCTTCCCTTTCTCCCTTCCTTCCTTCTTCCTCTCCTTGTTTCACTCCCTCCTTCCTGCCACAGTCTCCGGACCCACATACTATGGACTGTGCTGCTCTTATACATGAGGATATTCTTCACAAGTTACCAAAATACCAACAGAGGGAGAAATGAGAGGCTTGGAAATCTTGGGCAATCAGACTCTAATTACAGGAAATTATATAGGAGAAAACAGAGGCATTTCACTCAGTTCCATTCCGTCTGGCAAACAAACCCTTCCAGCCATCCCCTCTTCGGATCACTTATTCTCCACAGAGAAAGATATCTACACACACACACACACACACACACACACACACACACACCCCTCTTTTACTTCACTGGGGCATCTCAGGGAGACACAGCAGAATTATATCCCTTGAACTATGATACAGCCTTTAGCCTTTTCCTGAGAAAGATTTTTGTGATTTTCTTTGTGATTTAGAGGTTTTGTTAGATGGCATTATTTCTGGATTTGTATTCATTTGTGTCTGTTCCAAAGAAAATATTGATGGCTCCATTATTGAAAAGATGAGAATGGGCAGCTGCAGCCCACTGAGGCCTCCCTAGGCTATGACAAAACTGTCCTCCAAATCACTAAAGGGACCAGGTATTCATAGTTGCCTGGTGACTCAAGGAATCAGAGAGGACCAAAAAATCAGCAGGTATAATTAACAAACACAATCAATTTTATCATGTTAATATATTTCTCTCCTTTTAAATCCACAAGACAATCTCCCTTATCTCTGTTCAATTGTTCTGGCTCCTAAAGCCACCATTTCTTCTGGCATCTCTTTACAAGAAGATTCTTATCCTACCTCTCAATGGATCTCAATTACATCTTCATCAGGCCTCTGGTGGGGAGGAAGAGGGAAGAGAGAGAAGGGTTGTTACTCCCTTCCCATGTGTTATTAGCATCACTGTTGAACCCTGTCTTGCTTCCACTCATTGCTTATGTTGTTGATATGATTCTATACTTCTTGGAATATTTTTTATCATCCTGCAATTGGAAAAGGCTTTGATACTAGCCCCAAAAAGTGCTTTTTTTCTGTTTTAAAAATGTGTTATTATTGATTTTTTATCTCTGTTTTATCAGTATTCCCCAATTTTCACAGAACTTTCCCTAGTAAGAAGGAAAAACAGTTAAGCAGAGAAGACATATAGTCATATCTGCCACCTTTTGTGACTTTCAACATCTATGGTTCACTTTCCCAGGCAGGTGTGAATGGGTCAGGTTAAGTAGGAGGGAATCCGGCAGAAGACAGGAGGGTGGTCAGAAAGAGTGAAGAGGATTCTGATCACCACTGGGTGATCTGACTGCGTAAGACCAACAATTTGGTCATCAGAAACTGACTGATTTCAGGGGAGCTATAGACTAGGGAGAATAAATTCATCAATAGCAACCATTTTTAAATGTCTACTGTGTTCGAGGCATTGTGTAAAGAATAAATACTACAAAGACAAAAGTGGAACAATCTTTGTCTTCAGGGAGCTTACCTTCTAACTGAGGAGCTATACAAAGTCAACACAAGTTAGCCCTAACAGCTGGAGGAATCAGGAAAGGCTTCTTGTACAAGATCGTTCCTGAGCTAGGTTTGGAAGGAAACCAGAAGAAGGGAGAACATTCCATACATGGGAAGCAACCAGTACAAAGGCAAAGAGATGGGAGATGAAGTGTTATATGTGAAGAACAGTTAGTAGTTGAACAGTAGAATATATGAAGAGAAGTTAGAGTTCAAGAAGACTAGAAAGGTAAGAACGGGGCAGGTTTGGAAGGACTTTAAGTGCCAAAACAATGTTTTATATTCAATCCAACATCTGACAAATTATTAGATATGTGTAAGTGAGTTAGAAGGACAAATTAATGCTCACACTAAAGATTACTGGAACAATGGTGACATTGTCAATAGTAATAAGGAAGTTTGGAAAAGGGGAAGTTTAAGAGAAAAAAATCCATTCTGTTTTCAACTTGCCCAGTAAGAAATACCTACAGGACACCCAGTTCAAAATATTCAACAAGTGATTGGTGATGCAAGTCAGGAGTTCAGGAGATAGATAAGGCTGATATTTAGATCTGGGAGGCATGTGGATTTAACTGATATCATAAAGATGATAAATGAACTCATGGGACCTAACAAAAGAAACATGGTTGGAGCAGAGACTAGTAGCAGAGTAGGAGGGTTCTGATCTTTACTGGTAACATGACTTGAAAAAAGTCTCTTCATTTCTTCCTGTAGCCTATAACATAAAATATAAACTTTGTTTAGTTCTTAAGGACATTTACAACCTGGCTTCAATCTATCTTCCCACATTCATTGGACATTACTTCCCCCTCCCACACTCTACATTCCAGATAAACTGGTTTCTCTGTTCCTTGCACCCAATGCTCCATCTTCTGTTTCTATAGCCTTGCCTTAGCCATCTACCATGCTTCCTCACACAGCCTCATAAAATCCCTCTCTTCCTGAAAGATGCAGTTCAAGCACCACCATTAAAACAACCATTTTAAAAAGCTATACCAATACGCTTTGTTTTCTTGGTAATCTTTATTTTATGCATTTAAAAACATTCTGAAAAAGGATTCATAGGTTTCTCCAGACTGCCAAAGGGGTCCATGACATATAAAAAAGATTAAGAACCCTTGATCTATCAGAAGTCTTTCCTGATCCCCAGAATTGCTAGTACCCTTTCTCACAAACTACCTTGTTTTTAACTACTTTAGTGGTATTTATTCTACTTATATTTATTCTGTAAATACTTATGCACATACTTGCCATCTTCCTCATTAAAGTGTAAATTCCTTGCAAACCAGGAGTATTTCATTCATTGTTTTCGTATCTCCAGAACATGTATTACCTAGCACATAGAAACTGCTAAAGAAATGCTTATTGACTGATACTCTGAACCTATTTCTTCACCTGTAAAATGGGGATAATTCTTATAAAATGCTATGTAAATATGAGATGTTATTCTCCTAAAGGAGAGAAGAGATTTCCTAGCAGAGTAAATAGGAGGCTAACTAAAGGCAGTGGAGATCTGGAGACCTAGAATTATAGAAGCCAGAAGCAAGCAGCTAAGGCCTAGCACAACAATGAAAAATAAAAGACAAAAGAAAGGAAAAAACAAAATCTCTTGACCAAAACAAAGCAAAGCACTGGCCTCAGAGTCAGAGGACACAGATTCATAGCCTGCCTCTGACTTTTATTACTTGTGTGACCTTATGCTGGTCACATAATCTACCTGGGCCTTAATTTCCTCATCTGAAAAAAAAGATGTTGGAGAGGAGGAAGTGTGCATTAGATGGCTTCTAAGATCCCTTTCAGGTCTAGCCTATTGCAGACTCTCAAGAGGCTGATGATCAAACATTTTCCTCCTCTTATTAAAGAAGCACTGAACTACAGATATGGAGTGTCAGATGTCTGGTTTTGCTTAACTGTTTCTTTTTGTAACAAGGGAGGGTTTGATGGACGTGAGTAGTAGGGACTGAGAAATTACAGTGATGAAAAAAAATACACCAATAAAAAAAAATTCTAAAGGGGAAAGCAAAAAAGAGAAAGCTTCAGGGCCAGCCCAGAAAGATTTCTGTCTCCAGTACCTGGGAAGGACCCTGGAGAGTTCCATTTGAAAGAGCAGCCGTCAAACAGAAAGCTTAAGAAGCAGGGACTAAGCAGTATCTCCTTAGCTATCCGTCAAGGAAACTGTAGAGTATACATACACTGTCCTAAGGGAGGGAAAGAGATATTTGAAGAATGCAAGGCAGTCGTCTGTGTGACCTATAATTATGGGCCAGAATATAAAATCACAGAGTTTGAGAATTTCAGGGTTGAACAGGACCTCAAAGGCTATCTCATCAAACCCATGCCTGAGAAAGAATCCCCTCTACAACCTACCTGACAAGTAGTCATCCAGCCTTTGTTTAAAGACCTCAAGTTAAATAAATAAACTTATCAAAAAAATTTTTTAAGAAGTTCACAGAGCCCAGGTTAAAAACCCCTATTTTAGGGGCAGCTAGTTGGCACAGTGAATAAAGCACCAGTCCTGGAGTCAGGAGGACCTGAGTTCAAATGTGGCCTCAGACACTTTACTCTTACTAGCTGTGTGACCTTGAGTAAGTCATTTAACCCCAATTGCCCTGCCTTTCTCCCTCCAAAGAGAGAAAAAAACCCTAGTTTACGCTGTGGCCAGAATCACAGATAACTTCTTAGCAATTAAAGAACCTAGCTTCTTCCCCATTCCACCCAGGAAAAAGAAATTCAGCTGTTAGAGGCCAAGCATGGATCTTGATCTTGTCAATCAAGTAAAATGTAAGGCACTATGGGAGGGAGGACACCAGAAGTTGGGATGGAAGGGAAATAATAGAAAGCTTTTTGCAGAAGAGGTACATCTAAAAAGATGAAAGAGGCCAAGTTAAAAAGGGGGTGCATTCCAGGCCTAGAGGATGGCCTACGTAAAGACACAGAGAGGAAATGGGATGTCATGAGTAAGGAACAGAGAGAAGGCTGGTACATCTGGACCATAGATTGAAGTACAGGGAGCAATGTACTAGGTTCATAACCTGGATCACAGTTCACCCTACATATTGAATCATTTGTCAAACTTGTAGATTACATCCCCACAATATCTCTCAATTCTACTCCCATTTAGGGCAGTGGTAGTAAATGGAATAGATGCTAGAGATCTTATAGAGGTAAAAAAAAAAAAAAAAGTTAACATAACTAGGCATCTGATTGGATGTTAGGGAGAAAGAAGGATATGTGATTAGGAGTATGGTGTTACAATCAACAGAAATGGGGGTGTGCAAAGGAGGGGCAGGCTTAGGGAGAAGATGAATACAGTTGTGGATATGTTGAACTGGAAATGCCAGTCAACTACAGAGATGAAAATATTCAGCAAACATTTAGACATGTGAGAGACATTCAAGATGGAGATAATGTTGGCTGTCATAGATACATTGGAATATAATTCATTTTGTGACAAAAATGGTCATGTGTGTGCCTCTATTGATACAAGATTGCCTCAGAATGTCTGAATTTGGCCAGAAAAAAAGTGGATGAAACTGGTTTTTCCCAAGTTTGGTTAGTTCTCTGATATCTTTAATAAATTCTCTCTAGCTTAAATATGTTCCACATTTCCAACCACCTGCTGGATATTTTTTAACTGCTGGATTTTGTGCCATACACATATACTTCATTGCTATATTTTGTTTTGTTTTTAATTCTGTTTTTAAAGAATGGATATAATTCCAAGGAAATATGCTAAAGTTGTTTTTAAAGAATATATTTCAAGACTGTTAGAAATATTGTAGCAGTTGTTGGTGTGGAAATTTTTGATGTTTCCAAAATCAATCAAGACCACAATGAAACAGGATCAGTCAAACCAAAGTGCAAAGTGAAATGCAGTTAAAAGTTAAAATGATGTCAAGAACTTTCAAATTCTTGGTGCAAAAAAACCTGGTTAATCATCCAAAAACAAGCAAAGACCTTCAGAGGGACCTGGTAGCTAAAAGGGTTGCCATGCTGTAAAGCCAAGCACAGGTAGCTTTCCAGGGAACTGATGCTGTGAATAGCTTTTGGGTTCTAATTACATAGTATAGTGAACTCTCTATTTATTCAGCAGTAAACTAAGACCAAACATTGACAGCAATCAAAGTACAGCATTCGCAATGTTATAACTTAACAACTTATCACTAGTGGCTACACAGTTTTCACCAAAGTGGCAACATAATTTTAAACAAAGTACAATCATTTGGTAAGTGCTTAACTCAATCATCCTGAAGGAGGCAAACCTCCTTAATGGATACAAAGTACAAAGGTCAAGGTTCTCCACCCCTAGGTCACATTGTCTTAATCTCTTCAACCAAAAAGTCTTCTTTCTTCTTAATTGGAGATTAGTTTCCAATCATTCTTAATTCAATTATCCTGAAAAGGTACAGGATACAGAGTACAGAGTTCTCTACCCCTAGGCCACAGTAAATCATGATCTTCCCAGTTTGCATTAAATACCCAAGGAGAGGCCTTTTCATCTTGACTCAAGACAGGCTCTCAACTTCCATGGTTCCTCTTCCATGGTCCCAGCTCCTGCTGGAATCTATCCAACTGTCACCTGAGTTCAAAGGCAGACAGCTCTCAGTTCCTTGTCCAGCTCCTTAAGCAGTTCTTGTTCCATACTGAAGCTCACAATGTCTAGTCCACCTCAAGTTCTTCACAGTTTCTGCTCCTGGGAAGACAAAGCTTAACAAAGCCTACATTGCCAGCATCCTCATCAATTCACTTTCTGCCTATGAAATCAACATAGACCCAATAACAAGGTCTGAGAAATCAACACAAATCATCAGCATAGTCCCAGGACCTCTAAAAATATCAGCAACACCTCCTCCAGGACTTCTGTAAACATACAACAAGAAAATCCTCTTTCAGGGCTTCTGAAGCAGCAGTAAGGTCCCAGGGCTTCTGAAACAACAGCACTGTCCTCTATCAGCAGACAAACCTGACAAAGTAACAGCAAAACAAAGTACCAATGCCACAGTCATGCTTCCTCCCAGTTCTCCTTTCTTCTCATTTCTCAGTTCTTCTCAATTCTCTTCTCAGTTCTTAGTTCAGTTCTCAGTTCTCAGTTCTCCATTCTGCCACCACAAGTTCTGTTCTCCATTCTGTTCTCAATTTGTAGCAGTTCTCAGAACTCCTCAGGATCCCAGCAGTTCTCTCTCAGAAATTCTGGGTCTCTAGCTTGGGATTTTCCTTATATATGGTATTAGCTCCTCCCTGTTCTGCCCCTTCCTGTTACATCAACAACTTCCTCCCACTGTGGGATTCACAAGTTTTGGATCTTAAAACCTGATACAATCATAAACTTGAAACAAGGTGCTAAGTACCAGTTTGATTGCCAATACAAGGGGCAGGGAAGATCTTCAAATCCCCATTACCATTACACGTTACATAGATTTCTGGAAGAAATGAAGAAAAGGGAAAGGAAGGAAGGAGGGAAGAAGGGAGGGAAAGAGGGAAGGAAAGAAGGAGGGAAGGAAGGAAGGAGGGAAGGAAGGAATGCAATAAAAAATGATAACCATTGCTAAGGAAAAAAACACTTGTCATGGGCAAGATAATCATAAGACTAGATTATGAAGGTTGGGAAATGATTATTCTTTACTGTTAAAACTCACTTTTTAAAAAAACTATATTAAAACTGTTATAACAAGATGTTTGGGGGTCAGGATGTAAAATCTGGACATTTTCATCACACTGTAAAACATCCACAAAAAAATTAAGTGATCATTTTTTACTTCCAGTAGAAATGGAAGTCTTATCCAATTAAAATCTTGTCTGTATAGATAGAGACAGACAGACAGATAGACAGATAGAGATAGATATATATTGATATAGCTATATATAAATATTTATACATAAATATATGTAGATATTTATTGATATGTACTGATATACATAGATATAATGATGTGCAGAATTGTTCTAGGACTATAGAAATTGCTCATTTGAAAAGTAATACTTCAGTGCAGTCTTTCACCTTGCCCCATTCCAGGAAAGGTTAAGAAAGGTAGCAGCAAGATGGCAATAATCATGCTTCCATAGCTGGAAAATTGACCTGATTTAAATCCTCATTGAAAAACTACAGGCTATAACCAAGGCTAGACTTGAGGAAATTGCCAGTTTGTCAAAGGTATGATTTTTCAAATGCAAAAAAGTGTAATCTTATGATAAAAAAGTAAAGAATGTGTATCAAAATCTTGTTAACTCCATGTTAAATCATGTAAAACAAGTGACTGAAGCAAAAGGAATCCTCTTTTTGTTAACATTAACTGTTAAAAGTTTTTTTCCTAAATAGAAATAAAAAGTTGTAAGGTTATGTGTCAAACAAATTTAATTATTTTTCCTTTTTCCAAAATTATTTGCATACAACCATAGAAAATGAGATTATTTCAAGGATTGCTAAATCCACATCAAGTATTTATTCAGCACTATGTTCCAGGCAATTGGTAAGGAAGCAAGCATTTATTTAGCACTAAATATCTGCCAGGCACTGTACCAAATGCTGGGATGCAAATTCAAACAAAAAAGAAAGATAGTCCTTGCCCTCTAGGAGTTTACATTCTCATGGTGGAAGACAACACATAAAAAGTAACTATAAAGAAGGAAGAAGGAAGGTATGGTGATGGATGAAGTCCTGAAAGCCAGAAATAGAACACTGGAAAGTGATGAAGGATGATTGGCCTGGGCCCTTCCTCAAAATGAAGGATCCTAGAGAAATTCAATAATGGGAGAAGGGTTGGAGAGATGTCCCTATGATAAACTCTAGAGTTTAGACAAAAACCAAAATAATCCCTGTTCTCAAGAAGGTTTTAGCCTACTAGGGGAAATGATGAGTACACAGATAAGCACATATAAAATATAAACCAAATAAATACAAAGAAATTTCTCACAGAATGGACCCTAACAACTGGGGATGTCAGGAAAAGTCCCCTATAGGAGTTAATGACTGAGTTATGGTCTGAAAAAAAGTTCTGGATTTTGTCATCAATCATCCTTAAAATAATGGATTAGTTGATGATTTTAATGGGACTCTGAAGAACACAACTTAAATATATGTCAGCAGAATGGAATAATTTGGAGGTGAGAGAGGGATGTTAAAGAAAATTACTGCGGTAAAATAAAACATAAGGTACCCATAAAAACCTTAAGGAAAAGGGAGCAAGAATAGATAAAGTGAAATAAAATGACATTTCTAAAGAAGAAGAGTGAATCATCAGGAACATAAATTGCCCTATTGTTATTCAACCATCAGGAAATGCTCCCAAGGCTTTTAACCCACCCTCTCAAACTCATATTCCACAGAGACCTCAATGGATTTAATATCTGTGATGAAGGGGAACTAGAGGGGGAGGAAGCTAATGCCAAACCCACAACTCTAGATGTAGCCCTTCTTTCAGAGGTATGCAGTACAAGTAAATTAAACATCATAGGTACTTAATAAATGTTCAATTAAGCATCATTATCCTCAATTTAGAAATGAAGAAACTGGATATGATAGAATAAGTCATGTAATTTAAGTAACTTACAGGTACTTAGGGGTAGGTAATAAATGTTCACTTATGGGCCATATAGCAGGAAAGTCTTAAAGTTGGTAAAAAATAATAATAATAATAATAATTCAGGTATTCTAATTCCAAGTAAAGGTCTCTTTTATTTTTTTTAAAGGTAATTGGGGTTAAGTGATATACCCAGGGTCACAGAGCTGGTATGAAGGTCTCTTGTAAATAAGACAAGGTATATAAAACATTTTGCCAAATGAAAAGTACTACAAATGTTAGCTATCATTGTCATCATACCATCACTACTATTTCTGCTCTCTCCCCTCTGTTGCCTCCCAACAACAATAGCAAACGCAGCCATATTATGCAAGAAATATTAGCTCTGCCCAACAAGACCAAATAGCTTGGCATGAAAAGAATCCTCTGTCCTAAATATATCATGAGAGAGACTTGACTGTGTCTTTCCTGTCCCTCATAATTAATAAACTGAAGTCTGCCTGAGAGGGGAAATTCATGGAAGGATTCTCTCACGTAGGCATTAGTTGAGCATGAGGGAAAGAGTTCAGCTAATATACTTCATACAAACATGTATAAACCATACATTCATAGGAATGGTGTATTTCTACACATGTCCATCCCCCCATTAAAATGCTCAGATTCTTAAAATCTGACCAGTAATGTGGATTCTTAGAATCTCACCCACCTCAGTCACTGTTTTAATAAACCTTGTCTCTGACTTGGCAAAAGGCAGAACTCATGCCTTTTGCCCTTAAATTTCAGGGTTCCCAGCACCCCTAGATCACAACAGTGAGGTCTTTGGTGGATGAGAAAATCCAGAAATGGAGAGCAAGAACTAAAAATATCATATACCAATGTTATCCTGACTTTAACAGAATTTGAAATGGATTCAGTAACATATCTACCTGGACATCCACAAAATCAGGATACAGTTTAATCAGTTCTATCCATTTCTGAAGTACAGTCCAAGAAAACAAAGGCACAGGAATGATGGAGCTGAGGAAAATAATTCCCTCAAACAACCAGTAGACTTTGACAAAAGCATGTGGCATTGCATAGAATAACTGTTAACTACAGTAGCTAATCCAGACAAGTACCCTATGTCTCAGATGATTATTGATCTGTAATACAATCCAAGGCTCTGCCAAAGGTATTCTCTACCCCACTAGAAAACAGTAACAATAACCATCAATATTATTATTCTTATCATTTAACTCATAACATTTTAAAGCATATACAGTGCTTTCTTCACAGGAACCTTGTGAGGCAGGCAATGAAGATATTATTATCCCCCATTTTACAGGCAGGAAAATTGAAACTCAGAGAAGTTTGCCCAAAGTCACACAGCTAGTTACTGTCAGAGCCAAGAGGCTGCCCCAAGTCTCCTACTTGGTCCATTCTACCTTACCTGATAGAAGAACTACTGAAGCCAAATCAAAAACCTTCATTTATTGCCTTTTCATGATTGGTCTGAGTTTACTGTGCCTTTCTTTAGAAAGTCAAACTCTTTCCAACAACTTATTACTATCATTGAATGAGATGGAAGAGTTTGTCATAGTAGGTAGCATAGTAAGCCATATTTGTGGCCCAGCTGTGGGTAGAGTCCCATATGAGCCACTTAAAATTGGTCCTACTGGTCATTCAGTCATCAGTGTTAATTGTCAAAGCCTCAGAGGGCCAATTTAGATGACCAGACATGGTTTGTAGGTCACCTGAGGAGAAAGAGGAAGAATCAAACACCACTACTTTGAGACAAAATATAAACTATACAAAAATCCAAATCAAGAAATAGGTCTGAATTTTTCTGGGATTGATAGGATATTATAAGATCAGAGGATTTAGAGCTGTAAGGGACTTTAGAGCAACTATTCCAAACTGTCATTTTACAGACAAGGGAATCAAGATCCAAACACAAGCTTGTTCTCCTACTATGGCACTGTGGACTCACCTTGAACTCAATTCCTCATGGAAATCCAATTTGATGAGTAAATTGAACTCCAGAATGCCAGGAAACTTTGCAATTAAAGTCCACTCTCTTAGGCCTGTTCAAATTGTCTCAAATTTAGGAGAGGGCTTTTTTTGTGGAGAACTTTTTTATAAACTAATCCTTGAAAAAATTAAGAACTAAAGAGTATTTAATTCAAGAAAACTAACTGCCTCTCCTTCAAAAAAAAAAAACTTGTCATGATATATTGGAAAGAACAGTGACTTAGAGACACAGAATCCCAGAATCTCAAAATTAGAAAGGACCACTGAGTCCTAGGGATCTGGTTCAACCCCTACTAAATTTTTTTTCCTCTATTATATTCCCAATTAACAAGTTCCAACTGAAGACCTCTCATGACAAGGAACCAACTAAATATTTTCGGACAGCTCCAATTATTAAGGAGGCTTTTCTTGCACTAAATTTATCTGCCTCTATAAAATTTCTACCCATTGCTCCTTATTCTACTCTGATGTCATGGTCCTCTTTGAGAACAAGAGACAAACAACAACCTGTGAGTAGTAGGAGCTGCCCCACTGGGGACCCAACTGATCAGTTCCAGTTGGGCAATACAGCTCCTTTCTTTCTCTCTTCTTCCTTCCTTCCTTCTTTCCTTCCTTTCTTCCTTCTTTTCTTTGTCCCTCCCTCCTCCTCTCCCTTTGTCCACAGAGGGTATCATAACCTTACCTGTGGATGCTCTGCCAAAAGGAATGCTAATTTTGATCCCTGAAACCTCAAAAGATATCTTGGGGTTTATGGGCTAGATTTCTTTCTTAAGGATCATGTCTAAAATCCAAATCACTTGCTGTCATGGAATGACCAACAATAGACCCCAACCCAAGAATCACTTGGTCATTGTTTGGGCCCTGATAGTGCGGAGTGAGTGTGAACAGAGTTTCTGTTTTGTCATGAAACCCTGAGGGTCTTCCTCCTTTTTTTAACTAGGTAAAAGAGACCATTCTTTGCCTCATTTCTTACCTGACCTTAATCATTGAATGGCCATTGCCTCAGTCAAACTGAGACCTGGGAAAGACCTTAACTTAAAAAGGCCATAATCTCCCACTGTATTCAGGGCCATCTCCAGTTGTCCTGATCTATATCTTGCCACTGAGACCAGATGACTCCAGAGGAGGAATGTGAGGTTGATGACCTTACATAGCCCTCCCTCACTTAAATCCAATTCACTTGCAAGTCATGGAATCACCAACTGGATGTCATAGTCTTCTTCAAGATGAAAGACAAACCACAACAGGCCCAAGAAGAACAATCTAATACAATTTCAATATAACCCTTCAAATAATTGAATACAGTAATCATGTTGCTTTGTTTTGCATTTTTTTCAAACTAGGTTTCCTTCTCTTGCCTAGGCTGGAAGGGTAGCAGCCACTTACAAATTTAATCAATATCCTCATCAGCACAGTAGCTTTGACCTTGCCCACCTTGCCCCACTTTTGACAGCTTGATAACCCTTCACTCCCACTCCCTATACTGGTCCAGGACTTAGTACAGACACCTGATTATCTTTAGCCCTACTGCAGCTCAGAGCTTCCAAGATCAAGTGATCCAGCCATCTCAATTTCCCCACTACTAAGGTTTATAGGCATATACCACCATACTTTGCTCTGTATGTCCTTTTTCCCATGCTAACCATCTTCAGATCCTTCAATTGATCTTCATATAAAATGTCTTCTAAACCCCATAATATCCAACAGGTCTTTCACCCTCCAATAGATATGCTCTATTTTTATCATAACTAAAATATGCAATACAAAACTAAATGCAATGTTTCAGCTATAGTCTGATGGGGTTTATTCATATGGTTCATACTATTATTTTGACCTAGAAATTATTTTTCAGACCCTCATTCTGTCTTCCAATATAGTAACTAAACCTTCCAGTTTGATGTCACCTCAAACATGCTAAATATGCCATGTATGTCTTTATCCTTTGCATTGATAAAAATTTCAATGACCTAGAGTCAATGAAAGGTCTCTGGGACACCTGACTAGAGATTTCCCTCCATTCTAACATTGACACATTAACTACTTCTATTTTGTCCTCTTTCAACAAGTTTTAATTCAATCTAATTATATTACCATCTACTGGTATCAAATTCAAATAGAAATTGGGACCACTAAACCATACATAAGGATCCCCACTGTCCCCATTTTTGACTTAGAAAACCATATATTAACATTATCTATGTTCTGTTGTATTTTTATTTTGTAAAATATATCCCACTACATTTTCATCATGTTTGGGCCACACTGAGGAATACTAAGAACTATATATTTGACTCCTCTGATCTAGACCATCTTGTCCATAACAACAATAGCATGAGGCTGTCATGTGTTTTGCTGTAATCTAGATAAACTTAGCATTCGTATTCCCCCCAATCTAATAACTCTGTCAAAAAAGGAATAAGGTTAATTAGCATGACCTGTACTTTATTGTGTCCTGTTGGTTCTTTGTAATTAACATTTTCCTTTCTAAATATTCCTAAAACATACCTTTAACAATAGGTTGCAGAATACTTCTAGAAGTATAATTCAAATTCACTGGCCTGTAGTTTACAAGCTCTGCCTTCTCCCTCTCCACCACGACCTTTTTTTTTTAATTGGGACATTCACCTTTCTCCAATCTTATAGCACCTTCTCCATTCTCTCTGATCTTTCACAGTTCATGGATTTCATTTCATTAAATGAATATTATCTCCTTCCATATAACAAGATATATTGGAAATGAAGGTTCTATAAAAACAAGAGATAACAATAAAAATTTTACATATGTAGCACACACTCTGGATCTACTCCCCCCAATGTCCACTTATACTGGCGGGCTGAGTTCTAAGACCACTGCTGCTATAACTCCTCTCAAGGTTCTAGGGATAAATCCTGAGGGTTTGGGAGAAGGATGGTTTTCTAGGGTTATAGCTGATGCATCCCCATTGGGACGTTTTACCCAATGGTTATCAGTTGATGCTGATAAATCAGCTAGACTTAACTTAATGTTTAAAAACAGGTATATGCTAAAATTGTATAACATCTGGTAGAAAACACCTCCCCAAAAGTCTATGACAAGCTCTTTTCCCAATAAGGTAAGGGAATAAATAGTAAGTGTCTATTATGTGCTAAGTGCTTTGCAAATATTACCTAATTTGATCATCATGACCACCCTGGGAGGCAAGTGCTATTATGATCCCTATTTTGTCATGAAGGAAGCTGAGGCAAAGAAAGGTGAAGTGACTTATGTAGGGTCACACAGCTAGTAATCATTTGAGACTGGACTTGAACTCAGGTCTTCTTGACTTCAGGCCCAGTATTCTGTCCACTTCACCATATAGCTGTCTCTAAAACATCAAGTCCAGAGGAAAGTGGGTTGAAGCTTAGAATGCACATGTGACAAGGGAGTAACATACAATTCCTGGTTATCCCAAACTTTTTCTCCCCTTCATAGGATACTCATGAAGTTCCTAATAAATATGGCATCATTTTTATGCTAGACTCCTTATAGAGTCATGAAGCTGTCTTTACATCATGTGTCTAGTTTTTCTGTGTCTCAGTGCCCACACTGACACTAGTTTCTGCTGTTCCAGGGATGCTGCAATAACACCACTGAAAATGTCTAAATCCTCCAGTCCTCCTAAGTTCATAAGGCTGTCATTTGATCAAGGGGGACAGGAGAAAGCTGAGGTGCTCCCAACATACACAAGAGATTACTCTATGTTTCATTAGATCAGAATTCCATCTCTATTTTGTACCCATTTGCTCATCTGCTACCAAATTTACTAGACTACTAGAACATTAAAGCAAACAACCACATAGCCAGCATGTCAGAAGGAATACCTAGACCCATGTCTTCCTGGTGCTGAGACTGGCCCAATTCACTGTCATATTGCTTCTCATTGTAGAAGGCAAGATGTGGTTTGTGCACACATGTGTTCTGGGCCCCCCAAAGAGCACAACCAAGTCTCCACAACCAATCTGAATATGCCTTCTATGTAATGTCACTCCATTTCATCCAATGGCTTTAAAGGACTTCTAAATGAGCAAGAATTTTTCAGACCTAGTCTGAAAAACAGAGTAATATTATTGCCTAAGGACCCAGCCTACCAGTATGAATGGAGATTAAGAGAGTAGCTTCAGAATGTTGCTATATATGAAAATATTTATTATCTTTTGTTTTTAATATTGTCTACATTTCCAATATATCTTCTTATGTGTTAGGAAGGCCTTTGATAGATACATTTATTGGTTCAAAAATAAAGTGCCCTCACATGGTTGAGGTATTAGGACATAGCATCTTGTTAACCACCTTAAATAGTGAAGTTATTCATTAGATGATTGGCTCAGTCTTATTCTTACCTATATAACATGCACAGACCCATATATACATACACACAACACATGCATCCACACATACAAACACACATGCCTTTTTAACTATTTTGTAACTTCTGCATAAGTTATACCTTTTCACAGCAATATTCTAGTCATAATTACAATCCTACAATGTTTTTCATACCTCTGACATTGAATTTGTGTCCTTGCATTAATTAATCTCCCTGAACTAATGGATTTATCTCTCTCTACTAGTACAAGGTAAAATCATTTACCTTCTTCACCATTTGCATCTTTTGCATTTGTATATAAATGTATAAAACTTTATCAAAGGCAAAGATTCTTAACTTTATTTATGTTATAAATCCCTTAGGAAGTCCAGTGAGGCATTTAGACGCCTTCTCAGAATATTTTAAATGAATATAATAAAAATAGGATTACAAAAAAAGTAAATTATACTGAAACACAATTATTCCCCCAAATTTTTTTTAAAAGATCACAAAGCCCATGTTAAGAACCCCTCATCTAAGGCTTTACTGTTGACTTAACCTGTATATCATTTCCTGTATATTACTGACCATCCTTATTAGTCCCCTTCCTATGTTATACTACGTAATCCCTATGATATCTCTCTTAGTAGATAGATCTGGCTAATTTCTTCCTTTCCTTCCAGATTTACAGGTCTCCAGGAAAATGTTTTCACTAGCCTTTGTTATGTGCACTTAATGCCTGCCCAGGATACTTCTGGCCAAGATGGATGCCTAAACTAAAGGCAAACCACTCAGCTCCCATATACCTACTTCAGCACAACCTTGAAATGCATATCAAACTGCATAATAATCAAAAAATCCAATTAGACACTATAGTAAATCCACATCTTCTACCCCAGAACTGCAAAGAAAGTCAGCAAGAAGTTCATAGACAGTTAGACTAGGTCCTCCACGCACTCCCCAACAAAGCCAGTACCAGCATAGGACAGACTCCCAAGGTGACCAGGACAACCAGGGACACACATAACATGTGAGACTCATTATCCAGAGACAGAAAGAGTAGAAAGATCCTCTTGAGAAAGTCTCAAGATGGTCAAAAAGTCTCAAGGTAGGGAACTTGGAAGCCCCAGAGAAGGGCAATGGGCAGTAATCTGTAATGGCACAGTGATCAGACTGGGATAACCCCAGCATGTGGTCTTGAAGTACCTAACATTGGACCTAAGGTGCTAGAGAGGACTCTGAAGAACCATCACTCTGCTCCTCAAAGATCCAAGGTAGAATAACCCCAGTGGGGTTGACATTAGTTCAGAAACTCAAGGAACTAAGAAAGACCAACCACTCTATCTATAAGCACAGTGAGGGATGGAAAATGGTCCTGGAACAAAGCCCCAGTTCAAGAATTCAAGCTGGAGAAATGAAAATTAATTGAAGAAAACACTGACCAATTTCAAAAATTATTGCAAGTCAAACTCCACAACATCTGCAAACAGAGACTTGAATGGACAAAGGTTTTCCCCAAGTACCACAGGAATACCTAGAAGAATGAACCAGAGATTAACAATGCAATAAAATCTCTAAAGGAAAGAATTTGAAGAATAGTAATTTAGTCATGGAAGTGGTAAATCATATCCAAGAAACAGATTCCCTGAAAACTAGAATAGATTATTCAAAACTCAATGACTTTTTGATAAAGCAAGAAATATTAGAACAAATCAAAAGACTGAAAAATAGGGGAAATATAAGATATGTAATATCAAAGTCAACTGATCTGGAAAACAGGTTAAGAAGACATAATTAGGAATCATTGGACTTCCTGAAAACCATCACTTAGCTAACACCCTTTAATTCCTATATTTTAAGCCTTAGTCCAAAAATGCAAATCTTGTTCTCAGATTCCCATTTTCATAAACAGCTGTTGACTTCTTAATTCCAGTTTGATCTTCTGAAGCCCCTACTTTTAATCAGTGGCAGTTATGAAAACACCACCTGTGCTCATAAGATTTTTAGTTTCTTGCCCAGGATTTAATAATCATTGAAACAGCTTTCTAGGTTGTTTCTAGGTTCTATCATTTGTTCCACTATTAATCACCTGAAGGGGGATGTAATCTTCAGTTTTGAAAAGCCTCAGGATATCTGCCTTGTACACTACCTTGTCCTGAATGCACGCCTTGAAAAAACAATAAATTCCCTGTTGTTTATGTTAGGTAAATAAATTGGCACCTATCAGCAGGGAATTTCTAATCACCAGTATACAATGCTTCTTCTCTGGTCATCGTTGGAAAACCTCTCTCCTGATACTATATCTATAACCATATCATCATCTCGTGGAGTTCAAAAAGCTACTTCCTCCTCAAAAAGGTCTATCTCCTCCCACCCCCAACAGAAAAAGAAACATATGCCACTTACTTGACTTTTCAGTATCTGAGGTTGCTGTCTCCCTTCCCCCTGCCTCTTCCCTGACCCATCCTTCTCTGCCACATTCTTCCAAACTCCCTTACATTGGTTAGGATTATCCTTTGCCTTTTACAAACTCTATTCTCCTGTTTTCTCCTTAAAGAATTTCTTCCACTAGTGACTTGACTCCCACTCAAGCAGGGTGGAAGAGGGACAGCCCAATGCTTCAGATTCTGTGTGGAAGGAGACTTGACTCCTGGTTATTAAAGAGAATGCTAAGTTCAGTGCTGTGAACCTGAATAAGAGATTTACCATTTTGGCTCCAGAGACTTATTGGAAGAAACATGTGGATAGAGGACACTCCAGGGATGAGAGAGAGAAAGAAGAACTTTGAAATGGAAAACATGCATGGAAAACTGATCCTATCGTGTCTTTGAACTTCCTTGAAATTCTTGAGACTGCTAGAATGAAGTTCCTCTCAGTGAAAATGCTCATTCTCTCTCCTGGTTTGAGCTGAGACCTCATCTTGCTCCCAGCTGGCAAGTTCATTTACTCTTATGTATTCTTTGCTATATTTTAATTTGTATAACATCTCTGATTTCTGCTTGGATTTCTGTTCTGCTTGGGTAATTAAATTTACTTGATATTCCCTATTTGTGATGGTGTTTTTCATAACTAGAATTTGTTAGGAAAGAGCCAAGCTGGCAAATATAAGATAAGGGTTTCTCTTCCCCTTAAAACTGACCAGGAAAGCAGCTTTCCTTCTGAATCCAGACTCCTATCCTTAAACAAGACAAATATTTGCAGTATGGCAGATAGACATAATTCTAGCTCAGAGACTGGAGAAAAGAGCACCCAGCCTTGGTGGTACTCCTGAGGTTGCATACTCCTTTCCAGCTACCTTCCCAGCAGTATAGGCACATTGTTTTTGACTCTACTCCTATCTATGAACTAAGACTCAGAACCTATCTCTCCATGCCCCCTACAAACCACATCTATAAATTTAGACAAAACATATAGGCCTATCTATCTCACCAATTTTTTCAAGGAACATATTCTTTCTGATAACCTGAAGATGAGTGAGGCATTCACATAACACTTTTACTTTCTCTTCTAAGAGGGAAACCAGTTGTGGGGTTTTGGGGTTTTTGTGTGTGTGTGTGTATCTATAGTGGTTACTTGAAACCAACAGAAAAACAAACATAGCACACTATCTGTAGGTCACTACAAAATTCCCCCAACCTCGTACATGTGCTGAAATTGAGATTGTCAATCCTCCATTGTTCTTGCTAGTAGTTCTCAAGGCTAACTCCCATGACCAAGTAAAAAGGAAAATTACATCTACTGGGAAATGGCTAATAGTTTAACATATATTTATTAATTGTTGATATTTCTTAGCTCTCTAACTCTTCCCAGAGAAATTTTATACAAAGATTTTTTTCCTACAACATAGGTCTTCTGGGAACTAGGAAAATATAAGTGAATATCTAAAATCTAGCAGCAAGAAGAGAGGAGGTAGGTAAGTCAATTCATTACATCATATCTTGCTAGTAATTGTTTTTCCCTTTGAGACTCTTGCATACATATCAGCTGAGGATAGCTTCAGTTTGCATTATAATTTGTTAGGAATTATAGGTTATTATTGATAAAAACATATGAAATCACATCTTCTCCCAAGTAACCCAAAATAAACAATTGAACCTTTTTCAGAAACTCTAAATGACCAAATCCCAAACTAGTACAGAAAACATGTATAGTAAACATGAAGTTTTTGATTCAATAAGAAAACAAATCTTTGTACAAAATTTCTCTGAGAAGGGTTTGATAGCCAAGACATATAAACAATTAATATATATTAAACTCTTAGTCATTCCCCGATAGATAAAGGATATAACCAGGGAGTTCTCAAAAGAATTGTATTTACCAGCACATAAAAATTCCAAATCACTGATAATAAGAGAAATACAAATCAAAACAACTCTGAGATTTCACCTCCCAGACTAGAAATTGGCAAAAATGACCCAAAAAAAAAAAAAAAAGGCAATAGGCAATGTTGTTAGGCACACCATTACATTGTGTGTGGATGTGTGAAATGGCATAGCTATTTTGTACAGCAATGTGGAATGTGCAAATAAAGTGACTAACATGTCCTTTTGACATTTTGAGTCTTTGAATCATAGAATCCATGTGCCTTATACCCCCAATAAAGTCACTGATAAGATAAAAGTCCCCATATACTCCAAAATATTTATAGTAGCTCTTTTTTTTATAGGCAAGAAATGGAAACGAAGTAGATGCCCATCAATTAGGGAATGGATAGACAAATAGTGGCCTATGAATGTAATAGAACACTACTGCGGTGTAAGAAATGATGTATGTAATGAATACAAAGAAGCATGGAAATATGAACTCATGCAAAGTGAGCAGGGCCAGGAAAATAAAATACACAATATATCAACAATATACACAATGTCTACAACATTTTAAGTGGAAGAAGCAACACACCAACAATTAAAAGTAAATGTAAGAAAAATTATAAAGATCAAGTGTGACTCAGATGAAGAGATATGAAAATACACCCCCAACCTACCCCTTCATGGGGGTGGGAGGTCCACACTTGTTACAAGTTGCTCGTGTTTTCAGCCTTTCTCGATGTACCTATCAGCTGTGCTAACTTTTTTTCCATCTCTAAAAATATGCTATTTACCATATGGGATGGTTCTTGGAGAGGGGGAAGAGAAGAGATATGTGGGATACCATGGTGATATAAGAAACAGAAAACAATTTTTTTTTCATTTTAAAGGAATAAAGAAAATGCAAAACATTAACTCCTACCTGCAATAATACGATTTTTATATCAAAGCTATCACAGGCCCAAAGAACATTGTTCTGGAGATACACACACACACACACGCATGCACACACAGGCACACACATACACACACTCACACACACTCAGCATAGACTAGCTGATTTGAAAAAGGGACAGTTATCTTTCCATTTTCATAAAGTATGGAAAGTGAGCTGTGAAGAAATTACTTTCATAGACTATAAATTTGAACATGAATAAGTGTTAGATTCTCTCCTATCCTTAGTGAGTTGAAGTGTCTGGTGGTAATCATTGGAACTAACAGTACCTACTGATGCATCTGTGATTGTAACAGGTATAGGGGTGAGGAAGGATCCCCACAATGGAGAGAGAATGAAAATTACTTTTTGGGAATAAGGTTGAAGTTACTCTAAAAATGAATGTATGAATGTACTTTTCGGATGTTGAAGGATGCCCCAGGAAGCACAGAATACTTACCCTATAGTTAATAGGGGAAGGGTGGAGTACTTACTAATAGGTTTTAAAACCTGGAGTAAAAGATGAATTGAAAGAATAGCATGAATGAGATCAAGGGGAGAATTTGGAAAATATCAAGGTAACCCTTGTAACCATGCAACATTTAAACCCAAGCTAAATATAGTCTGACTTTCTTTTCTTTCCTTCTTTTTCTAACTTTTGCTTTATCTCTCCCTCCCTCCCTTTTAAGGCCTACTTAACCTTAGCTTCTCTAAAGACATTAGATTATGCAGGAGAATTGAATTAGCCTTATATTTGGCCTAAGTTCAAAGGAAATAGAATCCTCAATACTTCAGGGCTATTATTACAGCTTGGAGTCTACATAGGATGTTAAAAAAAGCAGTCCAGTAGGAGGCAGAAGACTAAGCTACAGACATAGACCTGCTAATTACTAGCCCCTAGACCTTGGACAGGTCATTTCCATTCTTTCATCCTCAGTTTCTCCATCTCTCTAAAATGAATGAGTTGGAGTAAATGATCAGTAGGGTCCCTTTCATTTGTAACTTGATCATTTTGACCTTGGCGATAGCTCACAAACTGTAGAAGGACTAAGCCTGAGAATAGGGCTGATGGCATTGTTAACTTGCTCTGTTTTTGGACCTAACTCTTTATACCTTCTGTATATCGTGTTTCTCTATCCAAACTAGAGTGCCAGGCCCAGAGTCAGAAAGACTTCTCTTCCTGAATTCAAATCTGGCCTAAACATTCACTAGCTACGTGACCCAAGCCACTTAACCCTGTTTGCCTCAGTTTCCCCATCTATAAAATGAACTAGAGAAGGAAATGGCAAACCACTCTAGTATCCTTGCCAAGAAAACCCGAAATGAGGTCACAAAGAGTCAGACACAACTGAAAAATTATTGAACGACAGCCACTCAAATTATATTGCCCATGTATAATATACTGGACAATAGAAAAATTACTCAGTTCAGTATGAGAGGATTTAGGTTTGAATTTTGACTCTATGAAAAAGTTAATTCCGTGTGTCCCCTGAGCCTTAGTTTACTCACATAAAATAAGAGCATTGAATGATTTCTAATATAGCTTTTTTCTTTTAATTTTTAGAGTTCTAAATCCTATGATTCTCTTGTAATCGGCCCCAGGGATACAGAGAACCATATGACAATGGTCATGATGTGAATACAAAGATCCCCTAAGGGTTAATAGTAATTAGTACTTTTCCAGGACCCCTGAGGGGGTTTGAGGCTTATTCTTAGTCCATCCTGTAACTTTAGGGTGCCTTAGTGCCCCTTCCCCTTATCTCAATATACCATGCAACCTGTACCAAAAGAATTGCTTTTGTTCCCCTTATCCTATGCTCCCCATCCTGTGTCATTCATTTCTCCATCCTGGGTCATTTATCTTCCCCATCCTGTGTCATGACAACCTTTCCTTATCTTGCAAGCAACCATCTTCCTCACCTTGTTCGTACCTATCTGGTCCCTAAATCTCCAACCCCCATTAGAAACCCTAAAATTACATCATCATCCTATAGGGTATGTAACTTTCTGTGTATATAAATCTGGTCATTTTCCTGTATCAATGCCTTTGTTTATCTCTTTACTAAGTCTCAGGGCCATATGCTTTTATGTCAATAAAGCCCCCTTTGGCTAAAGAGAAGGTCTGATTGAATTCTTTCAAAACTGAAGCAGCTCTCCCTACTCTGACTTTGTCAGTCATAACAGAATCTATGGAATTATGGTGAGATGAACTCAATAACAAGGTAGAGCCAGAGGTTCAAGGAGTTTAAGCAACAATGCATAGGATTTGACTTTAGAGGCCACTTCAGTGGCATCAGGTCAGCGGTATCCACTGCCAGGATTCAGATTTACAGAACAAAAAAGCACAACATTGGCACTGGGATGGCTATTAAAGCAGGGGTTCTTAATATGGGGTTTATGGACTTTCTGTTTGAGACAGAAAGGGAGACAGGCAAACAGACAAATAAGAAGCAGACTTACAAATATGTATATGTGTACATATTTGTAATGTATACACCACATACATAAATACACAAATATATACATATACATGTAAGCATACATACAGGTAGAAGGAAATTGACAGAGATAGAGGGATAGAGAGATTGATAAAATTTCAATATAATTGGTTTCTTTTGGAATCCTATGTATTTTTTTCATGCATTTTAAAACACTGCCCTGAAAAGGAGTCTAGACGTTTCACCATATTGCCCAAAAAGTTTAATGAACACAAAAATGTTAGGATCCCTGTGATAGAAAAGTCCCCAAAGGTGATAGATAGAGAGCTCCCTAGAACTAACAACTCTTGTGGAAAGAGGACTGACTCCAGGTCTACCACTCAAATACAGCATGTCCAAAAAATATCTTTCCTCCCAAACCTGACCCTCTTTCCAACTTTTCTGTTATTTTTGAGGGTGCCTAACACCCTCCCAATTGAGACTCGTCACTCCCCTAATCCCACATATCCAAAATGCCATCACAGTGTTGTGATTTCTACCTTCACAACATCTCTCCTATATAATACTTTCCTTTCATCCACACAGCCCCCACCCGGGTGCAGTCCCTCCTCACCTTTCCCCTGGACTATTACAAGAGCCTCTTAATGCTCATCTCTCCTGCCTCAGACTCATCCTCCACCCAGGGACTAGAGTGAAATTCCCAAAGCCCAGCTTCAATCAGATTTCTCCTCTTCAATATACTCTGGTGTCTCCCTATTACCTCTAGGATAAAAGACAAACTTGTTATGTTTTGGCATTGAAAGTCTCCGACTCCAAGCGATCTTTCCAGACTTAGATGTTACTCTCCTTCACACACTCTTCGAGCCAACAAACTAATTATCTTACTATTCCTCACACATGACATTCCATTTCTGGTCTGCCTGTATTTGCAAAGACTGTGCCCCATACTTGAAACACTTCTTTTCTTCACCTCTGCCTCTTAGAATCCCTACTTTCCTTCAAAGTTCAGCTGAGATACTACCTTTTATATGTCAGTTCCTGGAGGACAGGGATTATTTTGGTTTTTTTGGTCTTTGTATCTCCACTGCCTCGGATTATGTACCTGGAACCTAACAGGCATATCAAAAACACTTATTGAATCAGGGGTAGAACATGAAAAAGGAAGAAGTCAACGTAAAAAAAAAAAAAAAAACCTTTTAGGCTTTAAAAACAAAGCCCTTTAATGGTAAGTTTTACAGAATGAAAAAAATTTTACTCCAAAAGGGCCCCAGCCACAGACCGTTAGTTGAGAAAAAGTGAGCTCATATGGGATGATGACAGGGCTTCTTTCTGAAAGGTGCCTTAGAGTTCAAATAACCTAACTCTCCAAGTTTCATAAGTGAGGAAACTTTTGGTCTAGGAAGAAGTGATTTGGCCAAGGTCAACACCACTAATAAGTCTCTGATTTCTAAATCTAGTGCTGTCTCTAACTATATCATACTTCCATTCATTGAGAATCCTTTCTCAATTTCATTCCAATATCTAACAAACCTTATGTTCAAAAAATTCTTCCTTCAAGTGTCTTTAACCTTCCTTTTCATTCCTCTGTGTGTAAATTACTATAATAGTTATTAGCAGCAATTGATTACTAATTATCATTAGTAATAATAATGATGTTATCTTGCATTTCTTGATGCTTTAAATTTTTTAAATCCTTTCAGAACCATTTTCTCATTCAAAGAACTCCACAACCCTATAAGGTAAGAAGGGCATTATTCTTTTCTTATCAGGTGAAAAGGAGGTTGAAAAACAATAAGCCAACCTATTTCTTCATGCTATGTCCTTGGTAGGGATGAAAATTTGGTCACTGTTCTCCCTAGATTATTCCTTCGAGTACTTCCCAGCAGTTAATAATTCACCCCTTCAGCCTTAATTTAAAAGTTTCTAATTCATTAACAATGCAATTTTCAAAATGAGGTTTGGTAAGAGGTACTTAATAACCAAAATGCTCAATCAGTCTTTTGCCCTGGAGAACCTAGACTATAAGCTTCAATCTAAATCCATCAAGTTGGAGGAGGGGAAGAAGAAGAGAATGTGAAGGGAGTAGGGGTGGAAGAGGGGAGAATCAGAACCGCAGACTCCAGGAAGTCCACATGGGTTTATTAAAAATTCTGCTCTGGGCAGAAAGAGCCCATTCTAATTAATAAGAATCTTGAATCTAGGCACACTCATCTCGCCTTGTGGGTGGCAGCATTTGTCTAAGCTAGACTAGGGGCCTCTGGCCACAGATTGCACATTATCCAGCCCTAATGATGCAATTAATTCCCTGCACTGACTGGGAAAAATACATCATTCTTTAAAGTAAAATTTTCGAAGTTGGAACCCAGAAAATGGGGCATTTGAAAAAGCAAAGTCAAGAACTAACATGAGGAAAGAATGTACAGGGAGTCTTAATTCATTCCTGGCTTCTGCTTATTATATTGACAAATACACCAGTTTAATCTCTCTCTACCAGGCCTTGTACGCTATGGTCAAGAGGCCACTTTATTAGGTGAGGTGTTTTTTTTAGGTTTTCTTTTCTTTTTTTTTTTTTTTAAGCCTTGAGGCTATAGGAAAGGTTTTGAGTACAAATACCTCACAGCTGGTATTAAAAGGACATACTGGCAGAAAAAAATTATATAGTCAGTCTTGCTAAATTAGTTTACCTAAAATTGTATGTGTGAGTGATTTTAATCAAAATCTAATTTCCCCTCTTTTTAGAGTAACTGAAATGAGATTTTTCTAATTTACTTTTCGCGGTTCAAGTTTCTCATAATTCTTCTATGGTCGTGACAGTGCCGTGAACGCGTCTGCTGCTACAAAGCATTAAAAAAAATTAGATTTTCAAATTGATGTGCTAAATTAAAAATGTTTAATGTTTCTCATCAAAAGGCACAGGAGTATGCAAGGGGCCTCTGGTACAGTTAAAGGCACAATATTTTTTTGTCTGTTTCTTTAATTCACATCCCAAGACAACTACTCTACTGTGAAAATTAACAATCTATAAGTAAAGGAAGTCTTGTAAAACAATGTCCTTCGAGATGCTACCTTTTAATTTCCTTCCATTCCTTGACAGTATGACCTTAAGGTTGTTATCATAAAAATAGATGTTGGTACCCCGTTATGTGTGTGCCTGTCTGTGTGTATTTTCCCCCTCTAACCCAGATGGAGCTTGCCAGGTGTTTTAAGGACTTAGAAACCTCAGAGCAATTTTAATTCTCTGAGCTTGACTAACTAACTCCTGTGTTTTAGAAAATCATATTACTTCTGCAAATTGTCTGCAGTTGATATTATATTAAAAGCCAAGCTCCTTACCTCACTGGTTGTCTGCTGCCTGACTCCCAACAAGGCTGAAAATATCCAGGGAGCGACAGATACAAGCAATGAGAAATGATTCAACAAATTGGTGAGGAGGGGTCAGGTAAAAAAAAAAAAAAAACCC
>CM053585.1:100100086-100132414 GCA_028646515.1 Pseudochirops corinnae | reverse complement strand
TCATGCTGGCCTAATGAAGTCTAGCTCAGAGGTCTTTCTGCTACCTCAGGCTCTGGCAACAAACAGTAATGGACTTTCAGCAGACAAATTCATCATTCACAATCTGTGATTCACCTAACATTTTACCTTTCCAGGTTTTAATTCTGTTCAAATATGTATTTTTCCAGAAAGTGCCTAAACAATAATCACTAAGATTTACATAGTGCTTACTATGTATTAGGCACCTTGCTAAATACTTTACAAATATTGTCTTATTTCATTCTTCCAACAATCCTGCTGCAATTATCCCCACTTTACAGATGAGGAAACAGAGGCAAACAGAAGTTAAGTGACTTGCCTAGGGTTACACAGCCAGTAAGTGCCTGAGGTCAGTCTTGAACTTAGGTCTTCCTGACTCCATGCCAATCTAGCCAATGTGCCACTTAGCTGCTCCAAATAACCTTCAACAGGAGATATTTCAGACTTTATGACAGATCACGGACAGAGGGAACAAGCATAAGGCAGCCTGTTCAGCTCCTTAAAACTGGCATATAAACAGCTACCCACCCTGCCCAAGGATTAACCCAGGCTTTCTTCCAATACCAAGTAAAAAAATGCTGCCAGTTTCATACCCTTGGCTATTGTTTCCTTTGGTTATAAGATTCAAAACCAGGAGATTTTTTTGACCAATGAATGAATTTCATTCACAGTGGAGAAGGAAGAGCAAGGGCACTAACCCAAGGAAGAGAGTAGGTGAAAAATAGACCATCTGGAAAGGCAGCATGGCATAGTGCCTCAGGGTCAGGAAAATCTGGATTCCAATCTAGCCTTTGAGCAAACCATTAAAGCTCTCAGTGATTCCAGACAATTGTCTCTAAGCTAGTAAATTGCAGAGAAGTCACTGACCTATATTGTAAAGGAAGTTCCTCTCTGGGAGCTCCCTATACCCAAATCTACTTATCTAGTCCTAACCTCTCTCCTGACTTCCAGTCTCACATCTCTGACTGCCTAACAGACATCTCAAACTGGGTGTCCTGTAGACATCTTAAACTCAAATATGTCCAAAACTGAACTTACCATCTTTCCTCCTAAACCCTCTCCATTTCCTAACTTCCCTATTACTTTCAAGGGAATCACCATCCTCCCAGTTACCTAGGTTCACAACATAGGTGCCATCCTTGACTCCTCTCACAGCCCATTATACCAAATGGGTTGCCAACTCTTGTCAAATTTGCACTCTCAACATCTCTTGCATGTGTAGATAGATTGTATGGATGAATGGATAGATAGATAGATAGACAGATAGACAGACAGACAGACAGACACCTGGTATTTTGCAATAGTCTGCTGGTTGTTCTCTCTACCACAAATCTCTCTCTACTTTAGTCCATCTTCCACTCAGCTGTCAAAGTCATCTTCCTATGGCATAGATTCTGACCACATCACCACTGACCCACTCCTTACTTAGTAAAACTTAGTAAACTAGCAAACTTAGTAAACTTACTTAGCAAAACTTACTTAGTAAACTTACTTATGCTTCCCATCACCTCCAGGTACAAATATAAAATCTAGTTCAGATAAGACTTTCAAAACCCTTCATAACCTCCCCTCACTCCAACCTTTCCAGTATTCTTATACCTTACCCCCACATATCATACTCAGATCCTCTTTATTGCTTCTCTCACAAGACATTCTACCTCCCAGTAAGGGCATTTTCATTAGCTATCCTTCATTCCTAGAATTCTTTCCCTCATTATTTCTGCCTCCTGGCTTTCCTGGCTTCCTTCAATTCTTAGCTAAAATCCAACTTTCTACATGAAGTTTTTCATAATCCCCCTTAAGTCTGCCATCTTCCCTCTGTTAATTTTCTCCATGCACGTATATAGTTTGTTTGTACGCAATTGCCTCCTCCATTAGAGTGTGAGTTCCTTGAGAGCAGGGATTATCTTTTACCTTTCTTTGTAACCCCAGTACCTCAGTACAGTGCCTAGCACATAGTAGGCACTCAATAAATTTGTATTGACTGGTTATTCCAATTAAATCATGGGCCTGCTTTAAAAAAAAAATAAGTCTATCTGAAAACAAAATCAATGGACTAACCAACCATTCTTATTCAATTGGAAACGGACCCAAGGGTCTACAATGTGCCCCCCTTTTTTGAGCTTTGAAAAACATTCCTAATTTCTTTTACTTTTATTAGCTCATTCAGAGCTTTATTTGGGCCCATTACACTATTTTGTAGTTTTTAATTCCTTTGTAAATTATTTGCTTTATGGAAACTGCCATAAAACCAAGTCTGTTCTCCACTAGTAATGAAATCTCCAGTGTCTTCTTATCCTTACTTATGGTGTGAGAGTAATGGATAAATGTACCTCTTGGTAATTGTGAGTTCTGAGAAGAGGACAGCTTCAGCAGAGCAAGTACATTTTGAAGGTTGATGACTGAGAGATGACTGGATCTCTTTGGAAACCAATCCAAGGTCCAAAAGAGCCTTTAGCTTGCCTGCCCTGCCATTGTCACTCCCTGCCATTGTGAGGGGTCATTCCTTATAACTTCCTATCCTATCCCTAAGCCAAAAAAGGGAAAGGTATCTAGTATAGTCTCCATCAACTCTTACAAGAAGTAGATACTTTGCAAGGACTGATTAAGATACTCTGGGAACCATGGGCACCAAGCTATGGGTAAGTGGCTTTTCCTTTTAGTTTAAATATTTTTAAAAGAATTTTAAAGATACACTGGAAAACATTTATCAAATATGAAAATATGCCTCTTCATACAAAATCAGGCCTAATAATATATCTTTTCTATAAAAGCCTTTTTTTAACATTTTAATTTCTTTTTTAATTTGAAGAATAAAATCAAGCCATTGTGAAGAATAACAATTCAGAAAGTACAAAAATTATATCATTTCTGGATTGACTAGAAGGGATGTAAAATATAAAAATGAAGAAAAATAACTTGAAAAAATGCCAATCATTCAATGAAGTAAAGCATTTTGGGGAAATATCTTTTTCCCCCTAAATAAGATGAGAATATCTGAGATAGCATGGTCAAGTGAATAGAGGGCTTGGAATCAGGATGACTGAACTTAGTCTTGAAAGACCTGCCTCTGACACATACTGGCTATGTGAAATTGGGTAAGTGAGTAATTTCACAAAGACCCAAAGAACTCCCTGTATGGTTCTAAGTTATAGAAAAAGCTGCAAATCTGCAACCTCTGGGAACTATCTACATAGGTGAAAATACAGAAAGAGAGACAGACAGACAGACAAAGACAGAGGATCGGATGAGAATAAACTTATATGAGGATAGTAGGTCATATAGAGAAAGCTGGAAGGGATCTTAGAGGTCAGATAATTCAGTCCATTCATTTCACAGAAAAAGAAACTAAAGCCTAGAGAAATTAAGTGACTTACCCAAAGTCATACAGTTATTCAGTGACTGATTCGAGATTTTAACTTGGGCCCTTTGACTTCAAATCCGTCACTCTTTACATATAACTATTGTTGTTATTCAGTTCTATCTGACTCTTCATGATCCTATTTGGGGCTTTCTTGGCAAAGATACTTGGAGTGTTTTGTTTCTCCAATTCATCTTACAAATGAGGAAACTGAGGCAAACATGCTTAAGTGATTTGCCCAGGGTCACACAGCAAGTAAATGTCTGAAGCCTGATTTGAACTTATTTTACTGACTCTTCTATCCACTGTGCCACCTAGCTACCCTTACATAGACCTATAGAGGAAAGAAACTATATGGCAGATAAACCATTAGCTATCACAATATACATTACAAAGACCATATAAAGTCATAACACGTTTGATCCAATTAATTTGTCAACAAAATACTATATAAAATATATTAAATAACTACTGTTTGTTTTTTACATGAAATTCAAACTTGGAAGAAGTTTTAAATTTTTACAGATATTTCCTTTTCATTTTGGGGGGATCCTCAACAGTTTTATGAATTGTTAGAGCTCAAGTATCAATATCTACAGTGACTAAAGGGGAGTCCCAGTCAAATCTCCCTAATTCTTCATGAGGAAATGCCAACAAGATAGGACAAGTGAGACCAATTTTAAACAGACTCAAGGAAGATTCCAGAAACAAAGCCAGAGTTATTAATAAAAGTCCTTGAAGTGAATTCATGGCATCTAGCCACATCAATAAAATCTGAGTACTTCAGAAATCACTGGACGGGGGAAGGCAAGAGGATGATGTTTGCTCCCTAGGGGGAAGCATGACTGCCTTAAACAGCTGACCTTAATTGGTGTAGCTTCATGGTCTCATACTTGCATACCAAAACCTGCCAGAACTAGGATTACCAACTCCCTACCCCCATGGAACTACCTCATTAGGCCCTAGAAGCTTACTGGAAGGACTACATTCATAAAACCATTGGCTAGTGCTGGCGAGGAAGCCAGATTAAGCTGCCCATCACCTTTGAACCAGAGGCCCTGTGATTACATGTCAGGGGAGATCCACCCCACTTCCTTCATATGGCTGGAGTTTCTCTGAAAAATACTCCCTCATTCTTCTTGTTGCTGTTCAGTTATTTCAATTATGTCTGGTTCTTTGTAACCCCATTTGGGCTTTTCTTGGCAAAGATACTGGAGTGATTTGCCATTTCCTTCTCCAACTCATTTTACAGATGAGGAAACTGAGGCAAACAGGGTGAAATGACTTACCCAGGGTCACACAGTTTGTAAGTGTCTGAAGTCACATTTGAACTCAGGAAGATAAGTCTTCCTGACTCCAGACTCAGAACATTATCCACTGCACTACCTAGCTTCCCATTTAGATTGTTGGTAGGGTTTTTCCCCCTCATGCTACTACAAAGCATGCTGCTTTGCAAAAATAAAATACCTCCCCCCACCTCTGGGGCTAAACTAGCTCTCATTTTCCAGAACATCTTCATAGAGACAGCTCCTTCTCCTTCTTTCAGGGTGCTCATAAAAACATTCTAATAAACTCTCATCTCTGTTAAATGTATACTCCAAACCCCTAGTCAGCTTTAATTGGAAAATTCTAATTTGAATTTATAAAATTTCAGTAATTTTTATCTTCCTCATTCCAGACCGTCATTCAAATAGGAGAAAAATCACTGACCAGTGCATTTTATGATAGGGTACATCTTATAAAATCTAAATTGAAAGTAATAAGTAAAGAACAAACACATTTGTATAAGACCAGGTTCGTTGACCAGTACCTGGCAAGTAGATAATGGTCTTTCTTTAAGATGTGGAAGGGATTTCTAGCTCCCAGAAGAGAAACTTTTTCTTTGTGCCTGAGGGGGAAGTGGAGAAGAGAAAAGAGAAGGGGAAACATTCAGTCAGTTACCTTCATTCTCAAAGAGGACCAATGACATCATGAGATGATGTCTTGACTTACACATGAATTGGATTTAAGTGAGACAGAGCTGTGCAAAGTCATCAGCTTCCCTCTCTCCTCCAGAATCATTATAGTCCAATGGCAAGACAAGAGTCAAGACAACTGGCGATGATGGCCCAGTATCAGTGGGTGACCTGGGCCTTTCTAAATTAAGGTCTTTCCCAGGTCTCAGTTACTATCAACCAGGGTAAATGTGTTTCTCCCTGGGAGTTATAGACTTCCTGGTTCTCCTCTTCTTGCTGGTTCCCAGTGGCAACACAAAATCAGAATTGTCCACACTGTCCATAGTCTGAACAACTTCTCATTTTTCACCCCAACACAGTTCTACTGGCCTGACCTTTCAGTAGGTTTTCATGGCTGATCTTTCAGCAATTTCTCCCTATGGCCTCCTTCCAAGGTCAGGGTAGTCTGTTCCTAGGTCAAGTCTAAGACTAAAATAGCCCAGAATGTACAAGTTAAATACCACCGGTCAGTACATAGCTCTCTGGCTTCCCCCACCATAGTCTCTAGGGCCAAACCTCTGTGCAGAAGGTCTCACAAGATAGATGATATCTATGATGGCCCAGAGTGTTAAAGCACTCCCATGTGACCTTCTGATTTGAGATACCATGGGGCTTTCAACAAGCTATAACTTGAAAACAAATAGTTTTAAAATTGTGCCTTGGGGCTCTCTAAATAGGTGGCAAATGTGACTATTTGGAAATATAGTTCTGAGACCTTGACCTGGATTCAGTGATTCTCAAATATGCTAGATATAAGAGCAGTAAGATCCTCTTAAGACCTCATTAATCCCAACACAAAACTTGTGATAATTAGATACAAACAGGCTAATGCTTAACTTTGAATTGACATTTTAAAAAAGAGTTTGCTAAGCAAATTAGTCTCATAAATGAATGAAAAGGCATTTATTAAAGTGCTACTATATGCAAAGCACTTATACTAAGCATTGTAGATATAATTAGACAGTCCCTGGTCACAAGTAGCTCATATTGTAATAAGGGACACAATGTGTCTACAAGGTTTCAGATGCAAGTAAGAAGTGAAGCAGGAAAAACAGATGGCAACACCTCTTGTTTAATGTTATTTTCCCTAATAAAATCACATTTATTTCTAATATTGAACTATTGGACTTTTATGGTCAGAACTTCATTTCTGGGTCTTCAGAATCTGTAGTTGCTGAAAAGGTGGGGCTATCACAAGTAGAGAGACAGTGGTCAGGCCATATTTCTGCAAGGATGGTTTTTCTGCATGATGGCTTCAGGTAGCACTTAGCCAGGAGCAGGATACCACTCCTGGGGGAGGGAAGAGTGGTTTTGCTCTTCCCTGAGCTTTTGGCAAGGATGGAAACAATTGAAAGTACTTAAGAAGGTAATAGGATAAATTAATTCTGAATATTTGAGAAGTATTTATTTATACATAAAAAAGGTAAGTTATATAGTATTCTCATCTATTCAATAATGCTATGTCCAAAGAAGTGTGTTTGACAATATATCCTGACAATATTTTTGTTAGATTAGGGTACAATGCAGCTTGAAGCCACTTACAGTTAGTTCCCCAGTCATCTTTCCTCCACAGAATCATTAATACATTAACTGTCTCACAGTAATATAGTACAATGGAGGGCAATGTTGCCTAATTTCCTCTACCCCCTAAATCAGAGATTCTTTACCTTTTTTTTTTTTTTTTACATTGTGGATCCTTTTGGCATTCCATGGACCTCTTTTTAGAGTAATGTTTTTAAATGCATAAAATAAAACATATAGGATTATGAAAGAAAACAATTACATTTAAATACAGGATTTTTTTTTTAAACAAGTTCATTGACCTCAGGTTGAGTCCTTACTATAAGTGGTGCAGAGCAGAAACATACTGCCTAGAATCCTTTAATGCTGAGTTCAATCACAAAAAGGTTAGATGGTAGGTCTATGATACCTCAAGTGACAGCTACTGAAGCACACATATGTGCCTCTTCCTCCAGCACTCGCGCACTCCTCCTCATATATATGGAACCCCCTAGTACGTGGACCAGGACTGCCAACATATTCTGAAGGCACATTCCCATTGGTCCTATCCTTTCTTCTCAACTTGGGGAAGAATGGGTGACTGCTTGTTGCAGTCTCCTCTTATAGTGGAAAGAGGACAGGAGAGTTCAAGCAGGAAGGAGCAACGTTATACTGATGACCTATTCATACTCAAGATATCTCTTTCTGTTCCCTCCAATCAGAGGCATAATTAACAAAGAATCACTAGGACTTTTGGTCAGCAAGCTGACATAGGAAGCAATGTACCTCCCTTTGTGTCAGTCACACATTATCACAGCTACTCTGGGAAGTAGGTTTTATTATTTCTCCCATTTTAAAGATGAGTAAACTGAGGAAAACAAAGGTGAAGTGACTTGTCTAGGATCACACAGCTAGTAAGCATCTGAGATAGGATTTGAACTCAGGCATCTCCTAACTCCAGCCCAGCCCTTTATCCACTGCACTACCCAACTTGCTACTCTGGGTCTCAAAGTTACTAATTACTAGGAAGCTAGATGGTATAGCAGATTGCACTCTAAACCTGGAATAAGGAATATGACTTCAAATCCTGCCTCAGACACTTGCTAGCTGTGTGACCCTGAGCAAGTCACTTAGCCTCTGTCTGTCTTCTTCCTCACCTGTAGAATGAGGGAAATACTGGCACCTACTTCCCAAAGTGCCTGTGATGATAAAATGAGAATAGTTGCAAGATATCTGTCAAACCTTAAAGTGCTATGTAAATGCTAGTTATTGTGTCTTTATCCCAGCCCTATGACTGACATGATCATAGAAGGGAATAAGTAGAAAGTCTCACCCTGAACCTTGACCCATCTGCCAGTGTCCCTAGGTTAGGGTAAGGAAGGAGTCAATATGCCACTACAAAGATCTCAGGTCTCTGTAAAGATGTGATTTCCATTTTTATAGAATTAATTTTTTCCCTGACAGGAAAAATACATTACATTTATAACTATGAAACTAAAAACCCCCTGTAATGTTGTTTCCCCTAACATCATTTCTTTTTTCTTAGAACCAATCAGGTATGCTTATATTGTGCCAGATTCAAAGTAATTAAAATAGCATTTCTGGGGAAAGAATACTAGATTATTCACTAACCCAAAGTGGCTTTCTCTTTCTATTAACCCCTTTAGTAAATCTTCACTATAAAAGAATTGGGAGTTCTCTTTTTCAAAATGATGCAGGTGGATGTTTTGTATCAGGCGACTATATTCCGGTGGTAAATTCCAGAATAAAGATTTGACATTGAATAATCACAGAATCCTAGCCTCTTGGAGCTAGAAAGGATCTTAAAGATCCCCTAGTTCAATATTTGTATTTTACAGATGGAGAAACTAAGGCTGAAGAGGAAAAGTAACTTATTCAAAGTCACATACAATCTGACCTCAGACTAGAACCCAGGTCTCTAAGTTCAGACACACTCGAAGGACAGCAGCAGAAGCACAACTTTCACTTACACCAAATGGTTTTGCAATGGAACAGGGACCCTACAGACTTTCACACTACAAAACTGCACAAAGATGCCAGCTGTCTTTGCTCTGTTCTTCCACATAACAGCAAGTCGTCGCCACGCATTTCTTCCCTTCTAGAGCGTAGCACACAGTGGTCTCCCTTCAATGTGTCTGTTTTGTGGATGGTTCCGATCACACAGGGGATATTTTCTTCTTCACTTGATAGTTACATGGGGTGGTGCTGTTTTTGTCAATCCTGGGCCTAAAGCAATTGGTTGACAAGTCCAGAGCGAGCCCCCACTGTAAAGTGAAATATAAAAACTCTCTGGGTAGCAGGTGTTTCCTTTTTAATGAAAGCTTACCTGGCAAAGTGTTGAGCAGAAAGCTGGAGCTTTTCCCTGCTGTTTGCATTAGGCCAAGAGCCAGCACAAACCTGCTTCTGTGACACTTTAGCTCACATCATTACTGCGGGAGGTTTCCTCTGCGGCCATCCAGAGCATTGGGGGATGCTGACGGAATGCTTACAGATAGACAGGGAGAAAGGCAGGCAGGCAGAGAGTGAGCTTCAGAGACAGAGACAAACAGAGAAAGAGGAGAGGAAGAAAGAGATGGGAGAGAGATGGAGAAAGAGAGGGGGGAGAGAGAGAGAGAGACAGAGAGAGAGAGAGAGAAACAGAGAGAGAGACAGAGACAGAGAGAGAGAGAGCATGACAGAGAGAAGAGAAAGAGATGGAGTGGAGAGGAAGAAACAGAGGGAGGAGAGACAGAGAAAGAAAGAGTGGAGATACAGAGAGGGAGGCAGAAACAGAGAGAAAAGAAGAAGAGAGAGAGAAGGAAAGAAGGGGAAGACAGAGGGAGGGAGAAGGAGAGAGGGAGACAAAGGAAGGAGAGACAAAGACAGGGGGGAGGAAGAAGGGAAAGGAGAAAAAAGAAGACAGTGAGAGAGGGAAAGAGGAAGAAAGAGAGAAGGAAGGAGAGAGAAAGGGAGGGTAGACAGAGAAAAGAGAGACACAGAGATTAGGGCAGAAACAGAAAATGGGAGAAGAGAGGGATGGAGAAAGAGACAGAGATGCTGAAAAAGAAGCACAAAGATATAGGGGAAGAGACACAAGACAGGTGGAGGGAGACAGACAGAGGGAGGGAGAGAGAGGGAGAGGAGAGAAGGAGATTCAGGGAAAACCAGAAGAAACCATGAGGTTAAATGAGATTGACCTTTAAGATGGCAAATGAGGACATGGCCCTGGCCTCCTGCTTCATCTGAGTGAAAAGACTGCAGTGTCCAACCCTTCATGGATTGGACTATTAAGATGGAAAGAAAATGAAGGTGGCATTGGTGACTGGTTGAGAGCTAAGGACTCCAGACGAAAGGACTTCAGAAGAAAGTAGACAGTGAGAGCTGGCCAAACAGGGCTGGACATAAAAGCACATACCCACAGAGCAGCCAAAAGTCCAGATTGAGAGAATTTTTTGTACAGGGTCAACAGCCAAATACTTGCCTTATACTGAACCATTTCAGTCTGAGGCATGGACCTTGCTTTTTGACTGCCCTACCTCAGAGACCTTGCTGGGATTCCTGTTTCCAGTTAAGACACTGCTGCCTGCCTCTGGCCCTTTTAGCTTCACAACATAGCTGCCCCTGTTTAGTCCTGGAATATTCACATTTATATTCTGCCCCTCCCTTCTGCACAGATTTCTCATCTGCAAGCTTCTTAGTAGCCCCATCCCTAATCTCAACCTTCCCAGGAAGGGAAGGACCCTGCTGAAACAATCATTCATTCATTCATTCATTCAATAAGCATTTATTAAGCACCTACTATACATATACAGAGAATTCTATGGGACAATGGCTGAGATATATATAGCTTATGGTCTAACCCATTGTCTCAAGCGTAGAAGTCACTAAATAAATGTTGAATTAAACATAATGTAACAGTTGCACTTAGGGAGATTATAATTCAGTAGGATGATTAAGTCACCATTAAAGATTTAACTGTAATATACAGTATGAGAGGGTGGGACTAGATGATCTCCAAGGTCTTTTCAGCTCTATAGTTTTATCCTATTGTAAATTATATGACAAGTACATTAGACAATCTTTTTTTTTTTTGAATGGTGCTTTATAAAACCCTGAGCCAGGGGGCAGTAATGTACATGTAAACTTTGCGCCCCATACTATATACCAGGGATTATGTAATAGAAAAAGTCTGAATGAAATGGGATGTGGTTAGGATTACTCTTTTTTCATTACTCATGTGTAAGAAAGGGAGTTGGTCCCTGGAAATGTTAAGTGCCTGCTATCCAAAAGGCAGCATTGTGCAGTGGAGAGAATATCAGGCCTTTACTTAAGGAACTTGTGGTCAGATCCCAACTCTGAAAATTACTAACTGTGGGACCCTGGGCAAATAACCTAATGAAATTAAACAGGTATTTATTAAGTGCCTACTATGTATCAAACACTTTGTTTGGTGCTGGGGATATAAAGCAATCAACCAAAGAGTCTCTGCCCATGAAGCAGATAGGTTGCACAGTGGATAAGAGGTTTGGACCCGTAGTCAAACCCGACTTCAGACTCTTACTCGTGTGTGACTGTGGGCAAGTCATTTAACCTTTGTTTTGTCCATCATAAAATCAAGATAATAACAGCTTCCACCTCTCACAGTTGTTGTGAGGATCAAATGAGGTAATGTTAGTAAAGAACTTGGCTCAGTGGGCCTGAGACAGAGAAGAGGCTTAACAGATGTTTTGTTTTGTTTTGTCCCCTTCCCTCTTCCCCTCCCCCACCATGAGGATTCTACAGAAGAGAAACAGGGTAGTTCAAGTAACTTGGGGGTCAGGGGAATCACCTGGATGGATCAGGTAAGTCCTCATGTAGGATGTGGCCACAAACTGGGCCTTAAAGGGACCTAGGGAAGGGAGAAAAGAGAGCATTGCAGGCATGGGGGACGGTGTGGGCAAACGTATGGAGGCTGGAGGAAGAATAGTATGTGTGTAGAATAGCAAGTAAGCCAGTTAGGCTGGGAAAAGAGTTAACAGAGCGCCTGAGGGAGAGTAATGTGAAATCAATCTGGAAAGAGAGGTTAAAGCCCTCCTGTAAAGGGTTGTAAAATGCCAAACAGAGGAATTTGTACTTTATCCTAGAGGCAATAGTGAGCCACTGAAGTTTAACCTCTCAAAGCCTCAGGCAATTCTCTAAGATTTATGTACTAAATTATAGATGAGTTGAAAGTACTCTTCACTGGTGGAGGGTATTTCCTTCCCAATAGATCACCAATAGATCTTTGACTTCTAGGCTATGTGCAAGGCACAAAACTGGAGAGGCAGGGAATACGCGGCAGGGGCTGAAGATGAATAAAATGTGGTCCTGCCTCAAGGAGTTCCCGGGCTAGGAAGGCAGATAAACCATGTACACAAATAACTATAATATCAAGCAATGAGAGAGGATAAGAAAAAGTGCTGTGAGAGTTCAGGGAAGGTTGCATTTTAGCAAGGTCTTGAAGGATGGGCAGTATTTTAACTATGCAAAGGTAAGTGGGGAGAGCATTCCAAATAGAGCCAGTGTCCCAGACAAAAGCACAGAGGCAAAAAAGTTTTGGGCCTGTTAAGAGAGTTTAAATAGTCCAGATTGATGGAAGGAGACCAGTGAGAGACAAGAAGGGAGAGGTAAGTGGAAAAAGACACTAGAGAAGGGAGACCAGTTCAGCAGCTGTCACAATAGTTCATAAGTGACATAATGAGGACATGACTTGGAGTGGTAGCACAAAGAACAGATGGAACAGAGAACAAGTGAGAGGAAGATTGTATAGGTAAAATTGACAGAACTTGGTGCCTAGATGGGAGGGCAATAACAGAGAGTAAGAATCAAGGATAATTCTATTTCCTGATTGGAAAAATTGGGGGATTAGGCTAAATGATGTCTAAAGTCTATTCCAAGTCTAAAATCTCATAACTCCACGACTGGTATTTCAAACCTGAGCAACTGGGAGAATACAGTGCCCTCAAAAGGGATATCTGAAAGAGGACTTAGGAACAAGAAAATGACAAGTTTGATTTAGGAGAGATGAAGTTTGAGACCCTAATAGGACAGCCAGCTCAAGATAGGCGGTTGGAAATGTGCATGTGTCTCTCAAGAGACAGGTTGGGACCAAAGATATGAAATGCGGACTTCTCTGCTTAAAGTCAGTAAGTAAAACCATTGATGTGGATGAGGCTGACAAAGGAGAGAAGGGGAGGGAGCTGACCAAGGAGAGCAGAGAAGAAATAGATGAACTTATTTCTGGCGTGAGAGAACCAAGAGGAACTGGTACAAAGAAACAAAGTTATCAGATAAATAGGAAAACCAGAAGAGTGTAGTAGTCTAAATGGCAATAAAAAGCTCTTTAAAAAAAAAAGTGTGGTCAACAGCATCAAGTGCTGCAGAAACAGAGATGAAGACTGAGAAAAAGCTATTGAATCTGGTCACTAGTGAGGGTGCTTACTAGTGAGGCACTTGAGAAATTTTCATTGAATTGAATTCCAAATTAGAGTTTGGTTTGATTTAGGTAGATCCTGGGCAAGGAAAGTAAAAGTCAGTTGGATTTCCAGCTTCCTCAGTCCCTTGCTCACAGGTAGAAGTTAATCTGTGCATTAACAAAAAAAGAAAAGAAAAGAAATAAAAAGTATGCTATTTCAAGAAACCCGCTTGTTATGGCCTATTGTTCCTTTATTTGGATGGGGAAGGAACAGATGAATGCAGCTGTGAGCCTCAGCCCAGGGAGTAAGAGAATAAACTAGTTGGAAGCAGATGGGACTAGTGGGGCCTAATCAAAATCTCAGAATCAGGAAAATCCAACATCAGCCAAATTTCAAAGTCAGAGATTCCAATCAGATAGACACCAGGTGTGGAGTTTAGTCAGCAAAATGTCTTCCCAAGCAGTGGATCAAAAACCATAAAGATCCACACAAAGCTGAGGCCCACAAACAAGGTAGAACGAAGAATATATTTCTTGTGATAAATTGCTTCACAATTAGGTCCAGCTCAGACAGGATTACATTATACACCATTGAGATACGAATTACTTTCTCCTCTCACCCCACTCAGCTGAAGATCACACAACTGTACTAGTCTCAGATACCACATCAACAATCCCTCAAATGGAAAATACAATGGTCTCTTCTCAGTCCTCTTCCTTCCCAATCTTTCTGGTATATTTGGCACTGTTGACTATCCTATGCTGCTGCATATTTTCTCCTCTCTGCATTTTTGTGAGACTACCCTCTCCTGGATCACCTCCTACCTACCTGACCACTCCTCCTCTATCTCATTTGCTGGCTTCTTATCCATATCACACCTCCTAACTGTAGGTGTAGCCCAATGTTCTGTCCTAGACCCTCTTTTTTTCTTCTCCCTCTAACAAGAATTTTTAACCTGGAGTCCATGAACTTTTTTTATTATTATTTTTATATATTTCAATAAAATTATTTTCCTTTGTAATCCTATGTACTTTATTTTATGCATTTAAGAAGATTTTTCTGGGAAAGAGGAGTCCCCAAGCTTCATCAGGGTCCATAACACTAAAAGGTTAAGAACCTCTACTCTGTATTCTTGGTAGTAACCACATTAGCTTCCATGAGTACAACAATCACCGCTACATAAATGACTAACAGAGCTATATAACCTGCTCCAGTCTCTTCTGGGTGCTTTAATCCACCATCACCGTTGACTATTGGTTGTTTTTAAATGGATGTCCCTAGAGAAATCTCAAATTCAACATGTCCAAAACTCATTTACTTCCCTCCTCCAAACCCTATCTCCTTCCAAATTTCCTTATTTCTTTCAAAGGTACCACCATCCTTTCATTGTCCTAGGTTTATAGCATTAATATTATCATCAACTCCTCACCCCATACAATTGTTTGCCAAATCTTACCATTTCTACCTTCTCAGCATCTATTGTATCTGACTTCTTTACGATCACACAGGTGTCACCTGATGTCAGGGCTTCATCACTACTCATCTAAATTATTATAACATTCTTTTAATTGCTCTCCTTGCCTCAAATCTCCCCACAGTTCAGTCCATCCCACATACTACTGCCCAAGTGATTTTCTTGACCATGTCACTTCCTATTCATTCAATTCCAGTGACTCTTTATTGAATCTAGAATAAAATATAAACTTCTCTGTTTGGCTTTTGAATACCTTCACAACCTATCTCCAACCTATCTTTCAAACCTTAATAGACATTACTCTCCCTCTTTCAGGGCCAAAAGCCTCCAAAGGCCCATAGTACTTGGTGTAGTGTCTTTAAAACTCCAACCAAACTGGTCTTCTCTCCGTTCTTCCCATCTCCATGTCTTTGTGCTGGCTGATCTACATTACTGGAATGTACTCCTTTGTCACTTCACCTTCATAGAATCTCCATCATCCTTCAGGGGTATATGGGTGTTCAGAAAAACTAGCAGCTCTGGTGTGAGGGCTTGCTGAGGCCATTTCAGGGCTGCTCATCTACCTTTGGTGCCACCTGATTCACCCAACTCTCACCCATGGCTCCAAGAAGCTGTAGCCTCTGTAGCAGCCATACCCTGGCAAAGTGTCTCTGTAGATGAGTTAAACCAGGTTGAGGGCATCTGACAGAATTCAAAAGTGTTAATGAATTAGGCAGATGTCTACCCCAAGCATGTGAAGACTTTTCCTGGCAGAATGGGTAGATGAGAACAATTTATTCCAATAGTCATGAAGGTGGCTGTGAAGCTTAGAGCTTGGTCAGACATCAAAGACGCCAAAGTCATCCTGGCCATCACCAGTCATCCTGACTTTTGTCCTGCCACTGGACTTCAGTGACTCCAGAAGAGAGAATGAGGCTGATGACTTTGTGCGACTTTGTCTCTTTTAAATCCAATGATGTCACTGGTCCTCTTCAAAAACAAAGAAATAATACCAATTTTTCCTTCAAGACACAACTCAAGGCCTTTCCTGATCCACCTCCCCTCCTCAAACTAGGGGCTCTCCCTCCCAAACTACTTTGTGTTTAATCGTTTTATGTTTATTTAGTCTCATATTTATGTCATTCTGTATGTACTTGTCTCCGTCATTAGAGTATAAGCTCCTTGCAAGTAGTGATTGTTTCATTCACTACATTTATATCCCTAGCACCTAACACAGAACGTGACATATAACAGGTCTTTCACAAAAGCTAGTTGATTGATTTTTTTCAAAAGGAGATGAGAAACTCTGACATGTGTATTTCCTAAAACCATATTATCCACTGGATCCAGGAAAACATTTTCCTGATATAGGCAACCTCGAAATTATACTAAACTATTCGACTTTAGAACAATTCAAAGAATTGATTTTCTTGGCTTATTACCCTGCTGAGATGGAGAGATGGGAACAGTGACATCTTAATAATTAAGAATATTAATCTGCATGCTTCCTCAGGCCTGTAAGTAATGCTATAACACCAGCATTACGGTAGTAACAGCAATGCTTAAAGGTCTCTAGCACCTTTATGACATAATGGGAAACATTTATACACTTTCATAAAACATTCATTAGCTAGCACTGATTTGAAGAAGGATATGTTATTTATTTTACCATTGGACCCATCATCTATACACACACTCACACACACACACACACACACACACACACACACACACACACACACACACACACATACGCGCGCGCACAATCTGCCACCTCCTCACAAATTACCTATTCCTCTTAGGGGCACCATCATCCTACAATCTACCTAGGCTTAAAAATTTAGAGTGTTCTTTTGACTTTTCTATCTCCCTCAACCCCCTACACTCACCCCCAGTCACCAAGTACTACCATTTAAAGGGCAGCTAGCTGGTGCAGCAGATAGAGAGCCCAGCCTGAAGTCAGAAAGATTCATGTGCCTGAGTTCAAACCCGGCCTCAGACACTTACTAAGTGTGTGACACTGGAAAAGTCACTTAACCCTGTTTGCCTCAGTTTCCTCATCTGTTAAAAAAAATGAGTTGGAGAAATAAATGGCAAACCACTCTAGTATCTTTGCAAAGAAAATCCCAAGTAGGGTCATGAAAAGTTGTATATGACTGAAAAATGACTGGACAACAACAACTATCATTTCTACCTTCAAAATGTCTCTGGCATTCATTCATCCTTTTTTTCTGAACCCTTATTCTTGCAATCTTAAGAAGTTTATCACTTTTTTGGAATAACCTTCTGACATGTCTCCCTGCCTACAATCTCTCTCCATCCACTTCACGATCTACTGCACACAGCTACTGAAATAGACTTCCTAATGTACAAGGTCTAACCATGTAACTTCCTATTCAAAAATCTTCTATGGTTCCCTACAGGATTTTTTCATCATTAGCCCAGCACTGAAAATCCTCCATAATCTGACTCCAACCTATATTTTTGGTCTTATTTTATGCTACTTCCCTTCATTCACACACTGTGTTCCAACCAAACTGAACTATAAGATATTCCCTGATCCACGAAAGACCAGATTTTGAGAACAGAATACAAAGAGCACATCTGTTTTATCCTCTCTAGTGTGCTTATCCTCTATTATTGTATGTTGTAGTTATGTTTCTATTTTATCCCCCTACTAGATTATAAATTCCACATGAGCAACAATCTTCCCTAAATTTTGATATTTCCCAGTACCTACCACTGTGATAAGCATGTAACTGAGAGACAGGGGTTTCCCAGATCTAGTTACCAAGCCCTAGTCACTCTCGTGAGCTCTCAGTCCTGTGTCACCAATTGCCTTTTGCACATTGAATCCTAGATGCCCCATGGGCACCTCAAACTCAACATATCCAAAACAGAATCTTCTTTTTCCCCAAAACTCTGTTCTGAAATTCCCTTCCACTGTCCAGGATACTTTATCTCTCAGTCACTGAGGCTCAAAACCTCAATGCCATCCTGAAGTACACCTCATTATAACTTACCTTACAAGCCCATCTATTGCCAAATTTCCTTATTTGTAACTTCACTGCATTCCTCCTCTATGTCCCTTTCTCTCTCTTGCACAGCTGTCACCCTATTCCATGCCCTCATCACTTTTCACATAGACTGTTGCAATCAGCCACCCTGCCTCAAGTCTCTGCCCACTCCAATCCATCCTCTGTTCAGCTGCCAAAGTGATTTTTCTAAAACATAGGTCTCCTCATGTCACCCCATACTCAATAAACCGGTAGCTATTACCTCCAGAATCAAATATTAAGTTCTCTTCTTGGCATTTAAAATTCTATATAGCCTAGCCCTTTGACCTTTCCAGTCACTCTTGGATCCAGCTACTCTGGCCTGCTTGCTCTTCCCTGCACACAGCACTCCATCTCCTATCTCAGTGCCTTTTCACTAACTGTCCCCTCTGCTTGCTAGGTGCTCCCAACCTGCCTCTACCTCCTGTCCTCTTTCAGTGCAGAGTCCACCTTCTTCAGAAGGCCTCTCCCATGCCTTTCAACTGCCACCACCTTGGCCTCTCTAGTTACCTTCCATCTACTCAGTACATATCGTATGCACACCTTACTAAGACATTGTCTCTCCTACTAAAATGTATTCTCCTTTAAGTCAAGGACTGTTTTTGCCTTTCTTTGTATCCCTAGCCCTTAGCACAGTATCTGGCACATAGTAAGTACTTAACACATGCTTGTTGGACTGCCATTATATAGCCAACATCTAATCCAATGAATACAGTAGATGCTTACTTAGATGTATTTTGATTGATAATAAATGTTGAATTGAATTTGTAACCCTAGTCCCAATGCCCATTGTTATGGGACTCTCACCTTATTGGTGGGGATGAAAACCTGCCCTGCCCTGCCTGAGAGGTGGTGCAGAATTGGCAAGATAAGAAGACTTTCAGCCTTCCCCAACATTCTTTGGAACTCCAAGCCGCAAGTTGTTCAGGTGCTTGAAGCTTCCAGTCTCAAGAGGGAAGATGGAAGAGTTCAACTCCACTTAGGTTAATGAAAGAAAAGACTCTACAACAGCATGAAAGGATCTGGCAGTCTCCATTTTGTCCCTGTCCCCAGCTTGCTACACAAAAGACTTGGGGAATTTCCTCTTAGGTGAGATCTAGAACGTGGCACATACACTCTATCACTGTCTCTCACACTCTCTCTGTCTTTCTCTCTCTCTCTCTCTCTCTCTCTCTCTCTCTCTCTCTCTCACTTCCTTTCTCTCACATCTCACTCCCAATGGGAGAGCTCCTTCACTCAATATTGATTGCCTGGTATAGTCCTCTATGTATTCTTTCTCTGATTTTGGTTTTGCTATAATTTATATAAATGGAATTCTTTGCTATTTGCTATGTGTATTCATTGTGGATCTGGTATTTGGTGGGGAAAAGGTCAAGCTTTGGATATAAAGCTTTAGGTCTTGCTTCCCCCCAGTAATGACACATCAATCAGAAGTAAGATTGAATTTGATCATATCCCCTAGGCTAACAATATTTAAGGGAGCAAATAGATATAATTCTAGCCTGGTACTCTTTCTCTCTGAAGAAAATAGAGCAGCCTCTGCCGCCATTTTCCTGTCTCTCCTCCTAACAGCAATTAAAGCCTCCCTTGGAGAAGGGTAGGGACAGAAGAGGCTAGAGATGTCTATTCTGCCTTGATAGAGCCACAAAATGATATCCCCCATGCTGCAGACTGGGGAATAACCCTCACTATACCTAGGCCCTCACCTTCATGTAGGCCTCTCCTACAAATTGCAGTTTTTATAAGCCTATAAATTTTAAGAAATAAGGACTTTAATAGTAAAAGTTTTGTCATGGTTAAAAATTTGCAGCTTCTTGATGGTTATTAAAATATTTTTACTATACCTGGAGTTTGATTGGTATAGGTGCCTCCTAGAAAGTGACTCAAGGCACTGAGAGTTTAAGTGATTCTCAAGGTCATACAACCCAGATGTATCTAAGGAACTAAACAATAATAAAAGCTAGATTGTTTTTTTTTTTATAGTGCTTCAAGATTTGCAAAGCATTTTACAAATATTGTTTCCTTTTATCCTCACAACCCTGGGTGGCAGGTGCTATTATTATCACCATTTTACAGATAAAGAAACCAAGACAGAGGTTATATGATTTGTACAGGATCACAAAACTGGAAAGGATCTGAGGCTAAATTTGAACTCAGGTCTTTCTTACTCCATACCTAGTACTCTATCGATTGTTTCTCTAAGCTACCCGGACTTATGCCTAGGTCTTCCTAATCCTGAGAATAGCTTCCTATCCACTCTACAGACAGTTTCTCCCTTAAAAAATCCTTTTTGAAAGTGCATACCCTTTGACCCAGCAATACCACTTCTAGGGCTGTATCCCAAAGAAATCACTGAAGTAGGTTAAAGGACCCATATGTATGAAAATATTTAGAGCAGCTCTATTTGGGATGGCAAAGAATAGGAAATGAAGGGTTGCCCATCAATTGGGGAATGGCTAAACAAGTTGTGGCATATGAATGTAATGGAATACTATTGTGCTATAAGAAATGTGAAGCAGATGGACTTCATAATAACTTGGAGAGATTTATATAAACTGATGCTGAGTGAGGAGAGCAGAACCAGGAGAACTTTGTACACAATTACAGACACATTGTATGGGTGACAACTAACTTTGATAGACTGGGCTTTTCTCAGCAATACAGGGATAGAAGACAACTCCAAAAGAATCGTGATGGAAAGGGATATCCACATCCAAAGAAAGAACTATGGAGTCTGCAGATTGAAGCTAACTATTTGCTCTCTCTCGTTTGTGTTTTGTTTTGTTTTATCCCTTCTTTGTCATTGTTCACCTCATTGGTTATAAATCTTCTTTACAATATGACTAATGTTCAATGTGAAGGTATTTGTAGAACCCATATTTGATTACTTGCCCCTGGGGGGGGGAGGGGGAAGGAGAAGGAAGGGGAGAAAATTTGAAACTCAAGAGATTGTGGAACTGAATGTTGTAAACTAAAAGTAAATAAATAAATTCCCCAAAAAATCCTTTTAGAATATTTATAGAAGGAGAAATACTTTACCTTCTCATCAACTAGCACCTGCATGTACCACCTGTATGAACATAGTTGATTTTTATTAGAAAAGTAATAGCAGCACGGTCAGTACCTTGTTCCCCAGTTCCAGAGGCATTTGTGTTCTAGGTAATGAATTATAGAATCATAGAACTGCCGAATTAGAAGGGAACTCAGAGGCCATCTAGGCCCAAAACTTCCCTTGATAGCATATCCCAAAAAGAGATCATTCAGTCTTTGTTTTGAAGACCTCCAATGAGAGGGGGACTCATTACCTCCCAAAGCAGCCCATTCTACTTTCAGATGGGTCTAATTTTTAGAAAATATTTCCTAAATCTGTCTCTTTGCAATTTCTATGCATTGCTCCTAGGGGTCAAACAGAATATATTCTTCCAAATGACAGCTAGACCTTCTAATATTTATAAACATCTATCATGTCTCCCTTAAGTTTCATCTTCTCCATATCAAACATCCTCAATTCCTTCAACTCATTCTCCTCTGGCATGATCTCAAGGTTGCTCACCATTCTGATTGCCATTCTCCGGACGCTCTTCAGATTATTAAGGACTATTCTAAAGCATGATGCTAGCATTAACCACAGTACTTCAGGTACAAGGGAGAGTGCTAAAGAACTGTCACTTCCCTTCCCCTAGACATTAAGGCATCTTAAGGTATCCCAGAATAACTTTGCTAGAGACCTCTTTCTCAGTTGGCACAAGTCCAGTAATCATCATTCCTGTCCAGTCATTAAATCAATTCTTCATTCACCTAACTGTTCTCTCAATAAGCCCCCATCCTGTGTACAAGGATATTGGGACATTACTCTGGCATTATGCAGTCTTTTTTCTCCCCCCCTTTAATTAATTATTTATTTTTAGTTTTCTCTATTCATTTCCATAAGATTTTGAGTTCCAAACTTTCTCCCCATCCCTCCCGTCCCTCCCCCACCCCAAGATGGCATGCAATTTGATACAGGTTCTACATATTAAACATATTTTTACATTAGTACCAATTAGAGCCAATGTGGGAAACCATGAGAAAGAAGAAATAAAAGAGAGGGAGAAAAGAAGGGAGGGAGAGAGATGGAGAGAGGGAGAGAGAAAGAGACAGAGAGACAGAGAGAGAGACGGGGGGGAGAGAGAAAGGAGGGGGGAAATCAAAGAGTATGCTTCGTTCTTCATTTAGACTCCATAGTTCTTTTTCCGGACATGGATAGCATTTTCCCTCATGAAATCATTTGGAGTTGTCTTAGATCCTTGCATTACTGAGAAGAGCTAAGTCTATCAAAGTTAGTCATCGCGTAATGTTGCTGTTAATGTATAAAATGTTCTTCTGGTTCTGCTCACTTTACTCAGCATCAGCTCATATATGTCTTTCCAAGTTTTTCTGAAGTCCACCTGCTCATCATTTCTTATGGAACAATAGTATTCCATTACATTCATATACCATAACTTGTTTGGCCATTCCCCAATTGATGGGCATCCCCTCATTTTCCAATTCTTGGCCATCACAAAAAGAGCTGCTATAAATATTTTTGTACATGTGAGTCCTTTTCCTGTTTTTTATTATCTCTTTCAGATACAGACCTAGAAGTGGTATTGCTGGCTCAAAGGGTATGCACATTTTTATAGCCCTCTGGGCATACTTCCAAATTACTCTCCAGAATGATTAGATCAGTTCACAACTCCACCAGCAATGCATCAATGTTCCAATTTTCCCACATCTTCTGCAATATTTATAATTTTCCTGTTTTGTCATATTAGCCAATCTGATAGATGTGATGTGGTACCTCAGAGTTGTTTTGATTTGCATTTTTCTAATCAATAGTGATTTAAAGTATTTTTACTTATGACTATAGATAGCTTTAATTTCTTCCTCTGAAAACTGCCTGTTTATATCCTTTGACTATCAATTGGAGAATGACTTGTATTCTTATAAATTCGATTCAGTTCTCTATGTATTTTAGAAATGACGCCTTTATCAGGGACGCTAGTCATAAAAATGGTTTCCCAGTTTTCTGCTTCCCTTCTAATCTTGGTTGCATTGATTTTGTACAAGAACTTTTCAACTTAATGTAATCAAAATTATCCATTTTGCATTTCAAAATGTTCTCTATCTCTTGGTCATAAATTCTTCTGTTATCCATAAATTCGACAGGTAAACTATTCCCTGCTCTCCCAGTTTCCTTATACTATCAGCCTTTATATCTAAATCATGTACCCATTTTGACTTTATTTTGGTATACGGTGTAAGATATTGGTGTATGGCTAGTTTCTGCCATACTATTTTCCAGTTTTCCCAGCTGTTTTTGTCAAATAGGGAGTTCCTATCCCAGAAGCTGGAGTCTTTGGGTTTATCAAACAGTAGATTACTATAGTTATTGACTACTGTGTCTTGTGTGCCTAACCTATTCCACTGATCCACCACTCTATTTCTTAGCCAGTACCAAGTAGCTTTGATAGTTGCTGCTTTATAACACAATTTAAGATCTGGTATGACAAGGCCACCTACCCTTGCATTTCTTTTCATTAATTCCCTTGATATTCTGAAACTTTTGTTCATGTAGATGAATTTTATTATTCTCCAGCTCTATAAAATAAATTTTTGGTAGTTTAATTGGTATGGCACTGAATAAGTAAATTAATTTAGGTAGAATGACATGATGCATTCTTGACAAGCCTTTGCTTGCTCCCAATAATCAAAACTTCCCCAAGTAGTCACAAACCTTTCCCATCATAATACACTCTAGAATTCTATCACGAATCCAAGTTAAGCTCTGACTACAATTTGAAGAATCTATTTTCATCTGCTCTTTGAAAATTGGGACCATATTTTTTCCCATTTCCAGTCTCATAGCAGCTCTGCAGCTTTTCAATGACAATAACTTCAGCAGTCACAGATCCAAGTTCATTCAAGAGCCTGGGATAGAGTTCATCTTGATCTAGTCACTTAAATTCATTGAAACCTACTAGAAGTCCTCTCTTATTTGCCTCTGCCTTTAATGGGTTTGTAGTGATAATAAAAATAATAGTAATGATTAGATACATATAACTTAAAGGTCTACAAAACTATGGAAGGTTGAGGTAATCCATGTCAATTGACAGAATACATTTGCCAGTGAAATCACAGGTCCTAGAAATATTGATCTCAGAAGCATATAATTATAGGATCTTAGAGTTAGAGGACTTGAAGGTCATCTTATCCAACCTCCATACTTTTCAGATGAAGAGGAAGAGGAAGATGAAGATGATAGATGACAGGCAATAGTAACTAGCACTTATATAGTATTCTAAGATTTTCAAAGCACTTTACATGTGTTCTATCATTTTATCCTCACAGCAAATCTGTGAAGTTGTTGCTATTATTACTCCCATTTTGTGAATGGGGAAACTGAGGCTGAGCAATGTCAAATGACTTGCCCAGAGCTACAGACTTTGTAAGGAGCTGAGTCAAGATCTGAATGTAGATCTTCATGACTCCAAGGTCATCACTGCTTCAATCACACCTGTGGTGTCAAACTCAAATAGAATCAGGGCCACTAAAGTACACATAAGGATCCCTGCAGGCCACACACTGACTTAGAAAACCACATATTAACATTATACATGGTCTATTATACTTTTATGTGTTTCATTAATAATTTTCCAATTACATTTTAATCTGATTTTGGCCACTCTTGGAAATTATGCTGATGAACATTTGGTGTTTAACAGCTCTTCATGATACCATCAAGCAGCTATCTGAAGTTGGGTTTCCTGAATAGAATTAAATAGAATCAAAGAGAAAGTTTAATAATCCTGCTTTTTCTCTGACATCTTCATTCCATCTAATCCAAACTTTAGTTCTGTCCCTTGGGAGACAGCATAGGAAAGGAGAAAGAATGTTCAATTTCACATTATATGAACTTGGCTTTGAATTCCACCTCTACCAATTACCACCTATGCAACCCTCTGCAAGAAGTTGCTTAACCTCTCTGACCAACCATTTTCTCATTTGTAAAAGGAAGGGGTTGGAGTGGATGCCTTCTAAGATCTCTTCCAACTTTAAATCTATGTAATCACGAACCAGCACAAAGGCGTGATACGTATGACATCCCATAATGACCTCCCTCTCTACTCAGAAAAGGAAATAGTGTTTCATCATTAATCCTTCAGGACTCATAGTGGCTAGACATTATTAGAGAAACGTGCAGTTCTCAGATTGGCCCTGAGTTTTTCATCCTTGTTTCTATCTTCTGTGTATCTTCTTATGATAACAGCCAAGGAAAAAGTAGTGAGCAGCTGAACAAAACTGATGACAAAGGAAATGGAATAGAAAGAATGTTCAAAGAAATATAGTTGAGGTAGCAAATAAGTTGGAATTCTCTGAGGCCTGGGTCTGAATCCCACATCTGACACTTACTCTCTGGGTGACTGTAGGCAAGTCACTTAATCTCTTTCAGTCTATCTTCTTCTTTGAAAAATTAGGATAATAACACTTGTACTACTGCCTGCCTTACAGGGTTATTGGGGAGAAAATTCTGTGTATGCCTTAAAAGACTATGGAAATGCCAGCAATGACTGAGCTGTAAGAAGTATAGAAGGAAAATACCTGCCCAGGACCTCGTATCCCCCTACCAAAACTGAAAGCTAAAGAATGAGACTTCAATGGGCTGAGTGAGACACTAGCAGCAGGCTGACAAGATGAATTCACAGCAATAAGCTTAGTAATGGACTAAGAAAGAGGGAGTGTAGGCTGTTCTTACCCAGGTTCAATTTCTAACCATACATCGCCTGGCACATAGTAGGTAATTAACAAATGTTTGTTGATTGATTGATTGACTCCTTTTACCCTTTATGGTACCCACTCCCTTTCCAATGTAAATCCCTTTTTAAAATACCTATGAGGGTAGCAAGGTAGAGAAACAGAAGGAGGAAGAAAGTATGTCCTTCCTATTGACTGGGAAATGGGGAAAACCTGAAAATCAAAAGCAAGTGGTAGCAACTAGAATCCAGAAAATGGCATTAGGGACCTGAATCCTAAGAAGAAATAACCATAATAATAGCTAGCATTTATATAGGATGTACCAAGAGTAGAATTTTAAGTTATGAATGACTTTTAGAACTTCATATAAGGGAATTTGAGTTTCTTGGTATATGTTATCTATTGTGTTCTGCACAACAACACTATAAAATAGGTGCTATTATTATTGCTATTTTATAGGTGAGGAAAATGAAGTTGGGAGAGATTGAGTCCGGCATCACACAGATAAAAAAAAACGTCCAAGGAAGCAGGATTTGAACCGCCTTCCTGATTCTGAGTCCAGCACTCTATCTACTAAGCCATCTAGCTGCTTAAAAAAGAAACGTAAGTAAAAGGCTCTGGAGAAGTGGCAATGGACCCTGCAACTCCCAGTCAAGCCCTCAAGACACCATCATAAGCTTTTAGGTGGAAGAAGTGAATTTACTCAGCTTGTGCCAGAGGAAAGAACTGAGGTTCTAGAGACAGACGTTACAGAGAAGTAGACTTCAGTTCAAAATCAGTCAGAACTCCCCAGTATCCCAAACTATTTAGAAACAAAATGAGCTGCTTTGTTAGGGAGTGATTGCCCCATTACTGATGGTATCCAGGCAGAGGATGAATGACCATTTGCCACTGTTCCTATACAGAAAAATGAGCCTAGTCTTTGTCCAACTAACTGCTCTCTGAACTCAGAGTTCTAAAGATGCATTCCCCATGTATGAAAATTTCCCATGTATAAAAGCTCTTTCTTTTCCAGGTAGGGATTGTTTTTATGCTCTTGCCTTTCTTCACATTACCAGAGCTTATCAAAATGCCTTGAACCAGGTAAGCACTTAATAAATGCTTATTGATTGACTGATGTTGATTTCTGCATCTCAGAATGCTTAATTTATTCAGGGACCAACCCCTTCATGAAGAAGTATTCTCTCCCCACCTGATTTTGCACACCTCTGCCTCACTGAAGTCCAATTCACTTGCAAGTCAAGACATCACCCTCCTGATGTCATTGGTCCTCTTCAAGAAAGAAAGATGGAAAGGAGGATGAACCACAACTACAATTGTGCTTTAGATTACCTAGTGTTTACCTATTTGTGACTGTGTTGTATCTCTTCCCCTCCCCATGTAAATACCTCAACAGAGGTATTTTTGTCTTTTTATCCCTAATGCCTGGGGAAATGTCTTGTACCTATTACATTCATGTGTCACATTGTCCAGTTTTTCGGTAACGAACCTTCAGCCAGTGTAGCCCAGCTAGTCAGGTCACCACCTTCCAGGGCAAAGCCATTCTACTTCTGGACAGTTCTAATTATGGGCAAATAACATTTTTTCCTTTCTTTGTCAAAATCTGCCTCTTTATACCTAGTTCCACCCTCTGGGCCAAACAGATAAGTCTAATGCTCAGGAGATAGACACATAGTCCCTTGTTAGCCTTGAAGCCTCTCCCCTCTTGGTAGGACTTACTCAAGCTTGTAATCCTCTTGCTTCTCCTTAAGAAACCAATGGCTCCTCCATACCAGGAAGAACCACTGGAGAGCTTTGGTGAGGGAATAGGCTAGTCTACCTTGATAAATAAAAAAGAAACATTTTATGGGAAGCAAAGAATATTCTTTCTCCTTGTGAGTAAGGAAGATTTTATTATCCTTTCAGAGTTCAGTTTCTCAGGATCCATGGCCTTGGCAATGTCTAGTTTCCAGGTGTTAAGATAATAACTCCCAGAATAACCCAAGAAACCTAGATAGTAATTCCTAGAATCATACTAATAGGCTCTATTCAGACTATGCCATGAGATACAAGGGTGACATAATTGATATTTACTACACTTGCACAGAACGATGATATTGCTAATGTTGGCAACATGCCTTCTTTGTTGCCCTATGAAGCAAATGGGCACTGGTCAGTGGAGGGGGGGGGGGTAATCCATGTCTGGGGGAACCATGGGTAATGCATAGAGGAATGCATGTACCTGCCTCAACCAGCCGCCATTGAGGCCTGGAGGGTATTTAGGGGAGTGCACAAGCTGTGCCTGTCTCAATTGACCCCATCCAGATGTAGAGGTAGTTGCCCCATCTTCTCACTGGCCCCTTCCAGAAGGGTAATTAGGGAATGCTGTAGGAACGGGTTCTCCCATTATCAGCAACCATTCTGAGAAGATTAAATTAGAATAAAGCTGATCATTAACCCCTCCAAAGGTATCTGCCTATCTGACCAGATCAAGAGTGAACCTGTTAGAGGCTGGAGTTCAAAAACTCCAGTGCCTCCCATGTTAACACTCCTTCTCCCATGTGTGAAACACTCCTTCTCTCTAATGCTCCAACTCAGGATCACAGAATTTTAGAACTGGAATGGACCTTATCGGTCATTTAATCCAAGCCCTTCATATTATACATAAGGAAACTGAAGCCCAAGAAAGCAAAAAGACTGGTCCAGGTTCACACAGTTAATAGGGGTCTGAAATAGGATTTGAATTCGGGTTTTCCTATCTTAAAATCTATCTCTCTACATAATGCCAGCTCTTATAGGACACTCAAATCAGATCTGTTCTACTTAAGTCATGGCCCCTCTGACAGGCATTCCATTGCTGAATGCAACCAAATCCAAGATCATTTCTGCCTCCTAATCCATAGTACAGATCACATATTGATTCCTTTTTGCTATTTTAAGAAGTGCTAGGTAATCTAGCTGGTATTTTCATCTCCAGGGTGCAGAGGTAATAGCAGTTCTCTTTATGGGTATGTGAACTATTGACTAAATTACACTGTAATTACTATGTAGAATCAGAGTAATTACATAACAATTACCCTATCATTATCTGATTTTTGTGTCTGGTTTATAAGCAGCACTGAAGGTCACATGGTAATTAATATGGGTCTTCCTAATGTAATGTAGTTATTATCATTAGTTCATTAGCATATCACCAATCACGTATAGCACAGTTTTCACAATAGCAATCAGTATTTAAGCCAACTTTAGGATGTGGAAGTCTGACTTACATCTGAAATAACTCAAGCAGCTAAAATAAAATCACCTTCAAATTGATTAAAATCAACCAAATACTTTTCCAATGTGAGCTTAATTGCATTTCATTTTACTTACCATATAAGAGACACCTTCTTCCTTGTTGTTCCATGAGCAAGACATTCCATCTCTCCACTTGGGGCATTTTCTTTGGCTGCCTCCCATGTCTGGAATGTTCTCCCTTCTCACCCCTGCCTACTGCCTTCCCTAGTTTCCTTTAAGTTTGGCTAAAATCCCAACTTCTACAGAAAGATTGTCCCTATGCCTCTTAATGGTAGTGCTTTCCCTCTGTTAAATCTCACAGTTGGATTTTTTTTTTTTAATCAGCTTCACAAGTATAAGATAGAGAAGGTTTAGCTAAATAGCAGTTGATCTGAAAAGGATCTGGAGATTGTACTGGACTACTAGTTCAGTGAAGGTCAATTGTGTAATATAACAACCAAAAAAAAAAAAAAGATACCATCTTGGAATCTATTAAGAAAAAACAACACTTCTAGAAGTGAGGAGGTAATTGTCTCTACTGAACTCCCTTTGGTCAGACCACAGGTGAAGTGTGGTGTTCAGTTCTGAGCACTAGTTTAGGAAAGTCATTGATAAGATGGAGAATGTCCAGAAGAGGTGTTATGGGAATCTGAAGATCTTCCCTGCCCCTAGGCCCTTTGCTAAAGTGGCTAGTGACTCTGAGAACCTTCCCTGATTTGAAAATATATTCTGCCCCCTAATAGGCTGAATGTGGTCACATGGAGCCTGTGGCGGGAGGCTTGTTTTTCCGGAATGCCTGTACCTTGTTGCTTTGTGATTGGGCAGTGGGTCAAGAGGGCTGTGTCATTCTCCAAGTCCCAGATGTTGGTGCTTCCCTCTCTGGTAACTGAATAGGTAACTGATGTAATGGTCAGACAGTTTGGAAGCCCATCTGCAGATCTGTTTCTCTGTCTCCTTGTAACTTGTGTTTGCATTCTCTGAAGTTCAGGCTGCTGACTTTTCCCCCTGCACTAGGTAAATGATATACATTTGATTGAGTAAAGTGAAATTGTCAACCCATTTTGAGTTGCTTTCCTTTAGAAAAGCAAATCTAAGAACCTGTGCTAGCAGCCACCCTGGCTATGCTAGGGTGCTTGCTGATACAAGAGGGTAACTGATGATAGCAATAATTAATAATGATAATAATACCTCTAAGTCACTTCTATGACTATAAAGATATTTTCTGCTATTCAACAAACCTTTACTAAACACCTACTATGTGCCAGGCACTGTACACTGGGGATACAATTACAAAAAAAGAAAGAACGACAGCCCCTGTCCTCAAGAAGCTTATAATCTAACAGAATTTCCCCTCCCTTGACTCTGCCTACCAACACACATTCAACAGACCAGCAGGAGCAGAGCTCAATTAACCCCTCTCCTTCCCTTCCCCAGAATCCATTGCTCAGTTCCCTTCATTGGATAACCACTCTCAGCTGGACACTGACGTTCTTTCATGTTCCTACCTGTACCTGAAATAACCCAATCAACCCCACCCCTTGGAGCTACTACTCCCTGACCCAAAGTCATTGATTAAGGACCATTTGCCCTGCCCAAGATCCACAGGATCTTTCCATTTCCTTTGCTGTTTTGCCTGTTATTTATCAAGTGCCTTTTCCATCTGCATTGGAGCTGAACCCTCTTTTATGTATTGTCTCCCCTAAGTAGAAAGTAAATTCCTTAAAGAGGAGGGACTGTCTCACTTTTCATTTTTTATCCCCCGTGCTCAGCATAGTGCTTGGCACATAATGGATGCTTTATAGATGTTTTTCCATTCTATAAAACTGATAACCAACATTTATATAATACTTGAAAGGTTTGTGAAGTGATTTACATATAATATCTCCTCTGATCTCATGATCAGAATGATGAAGGACCTTAGTTCATGATATATAAGAATGGGTATTCCACTTGGAGAAGAGATTACTAGGCGGTGGGAGGAAGAGAGACATAATGACTGTCTTCAAGTACTTGAAAGACTCTCCTGTGGAAAAGAGATTAGAATTGTTCTACTTTGCCCCAGCAGTCAAAATTAAGGGACGGTCAGACATTGGAAAGAGGGTAAATTTTGGTTTGATGTAAAGAAAAATGTACTGACAAGTAGCTCTATGTGGCATATACTTAGATGTTAGAAATGTTAGGAAAAAAATCATCTGAATGTTAATCTATGTCCAAATGATTTTTGTTCTTTCTAACATTTATTTAATAAATTTACAACTAATTATCCTCAAGATAATCTGGAAGTACTTGGTAGCTCCACAGTGAAATAGTGACCAAATGGGTAAAGCCAATATGATTGTTTAAGAGAGTAGATGGGAAGGTGTTCATTATGTTTACCTAAGTAACAGTCATCTTTTTCTCCAACAAACACTGAAAGTCCTAGTTAAGTGGAAAGCACTGTGTTAGGCACTCTTAGATAAAAAAGGAAAAAAAATGAAAGTCTCTTCTCCTCTGGGAGTTTACCTTTAAAGTCCTCTGATGCTTTATGGTAGACAATTGTTGACTTGGCCTCTTCAAGACTAGCCTTCAGGACTTCAAAGCTGGTATATGCCATGAAACTGGAGATACTTTGGGTGTAGGCCAATGATAAACTATATTTCTCTTTTGTTTGAAAGGCAGCCTAGCTAAATTCAGAGAGACACATAGCCAGGGTAACCTCAGGGTAATGAATTTTCTCAGCACAGTCAGTCAATAGACACTAAGTGCCTGTATAGTACCAGGCACTGTACTAAACTTAAGGATACAAAGAAAGGTAAAAATGGTCCCTTGCTTTCAAGAAGCTCAAGTGTAATGGAGGAGACAACAGGCAAACAACTCTGTACAAACAAGCCATATATGAGATGAATAGGAAACATTCAACAGAAGAAAGGCACTGGAGTTAAGAAGGATTGCTGCCTAGTGGTAGCTATCTCAAGGAGGGGGTGGAGGGAGAAAAAAAGGAAAAAGTCACAAAACTTCACTATATATTAAAAAAGAATAGCAAGTTGCACATAATACATTTGGAGTCTATGTTCAATCATCTTTTTTCTATTCTGCTGTGTTATGGAAATGCTTATTTTATTTCTTAAGTTCAGAATAAAATAAATTATAAAAAAAAAAGGATTGGGAAAGGCTTCCTGTAACAGGTAAGACTTTAGCTTGGAATTGAAAGAAGCTGGAGAAACCAGGAGGGAGAGCATTCCAAGGCATGAGGGATATAGTCAGGGAAAATGCGCAGAGTTGGGAGATGAAGTGACATAGGAGGCTAGTTTCATTGTATCACAGAGTAGATGGGGGGGGGCGGGGCATAGGGTGGAAAGATGGGGGAGGGAAGAGGTTATAAAGGATTTGAGCACCAATGAGAGGACTTTATATTTGACCGTGAAGGTGAAAGGAAGCCACTAGAGTTTGGGGGTGAAAAGGGGTGACATGGTCAGACCTGTGTTGACAGCTATATGGAAGATGA
>CM053585.1:100081080-100099586 GCA_028646515.1 Pseudochirops corinnae | reverse complement strand
CCAGGGGCAGCTAGGTGGTGCAGTGAATAGAGCGCTGGTCCTGGAGTCAAGAAGACCTGAGTTCAAATGTGACCTCAGATACTTAACATTTACTAGCCAGTGACCTTGGGCAAGTCACCAATTGCCCTGCCTTCCTCCCTCCAAAAAGTAAAATAAAGTGTGCAGCCTACAATATTATCATGTGTGACCCAAACCAGATTGAAAAGTAATTCCTATCTGATTTTAACATGTTAATGTATTAATAAAAAATAAGAAACATAAACATGTGTGGTTTTCTAAGTCAATAAGTGGCTCATGGAAATCCTTATGTGTAGTTTAGTGGTTCCTATTTCTATTTGAGGCTGACACCACTGCCTTAAGCCATCTTCCTGACTTGCTCAGGTCAAAAAATATCACCTCATGTACAGCCTCCTAATAATGAATTTCTCTCTGAGGATGAGCCTCAGACAACAAACATAGTCCCTTACTAGACTCATTCTCAAAGCCTTTCCATTATTCTAAGACTTACTGGAGTTTTGCCTTCTGGAATTGCCTTCAAAAATCCAGAGTCATCTCCATGCCATAGTGAGGCATTAGAGGAAGACCTTAGCTAAGGACAGCTATTTTTAAAACAAATTAACAATTGCATAACCAGGAAAAAATGATGAAATAAGTTTGAACCAATGAAAACCTTGGTTAGCAATAATTCAGATAACTGACATCCTCAATTAACCATAATATTTCATGTTTCTCTTGAAAGAGGCAAGTTGTAATATGACAACCTATTTAATTTTTTTTTAAGCTGTTTCCAAAATATGTTGAAGTCAGGACAACTTGGTATATAACTCACATATTTCCTAAATTGACACTACCTCACACATGACATCATATAGTACATTTTGACTCAGTGGAGATAATAATTTATGCCCCACCTGTGTTACAGTGTATCTGAGATAATAAAGTGTGGATTTAAAGTTAAAGGTCCTAGCAATCATCTAGACCAAACTTTTCTTTTTACATACAAAGAAATTGAAGCCCAGAGAGCTTAAATGAATTACCCAAGACCAAATGGGTTATAGTAAGTGGCAGATGTAAGATTTGTACCTGGATCCACTGACTCCAAATCCAGTGCTGTTTCCCTTGCCCATCCCATATGGAAAAATTCTTCAAAAAGTATAAAATACAGCAAGAATGTAAAATTTTGTCATTACTCCTTAGTTGTGCAGAAAACCTCCTTGCTATCTCTCCTCCCCTCTCAATCCATTGCCAGGGCCTATCAATTTCATGTTTACAATATGTCTCTTATATGCCCTCTTCTCTCCTCTGTCATTGTCACATATCTAGTACAGGCTCTCATCCCTTCACACCTGGATAATTACAATAGCCTGGTGGTGGATCTGCCTCCCTACTCCAATCCATCTTCCATTCAGCCACTAAAGTGATTTTCCTAAAGCATAGGTCTGATCATGACACCACCCTACTCAACAAACTCCAGTCACTCCCTATTGCCTCCAGGATCAAATTAAAATTCTGTGTTTGGCAATCAAAACCCTTTATAACCTAAAGCCCCACACGTTTTTAGTCTTCTTATACCTTACTCCCTATCAGGCTTTGATTCTGGAACAAGACTCCACCTCTGAGCATTCTCTCTGGCTGTCCTTCATGCCTAGAACCTACTCCCTCCTCCTCAGCTTTGACTACCGACCTCCCAAGCTTCCTTTAAGCTCCAACTAAAATCCTACCTTCTGCAGGAAAGCCTTACCTAACCCGTGTTAATTACTGTACCTTCCGTGGTTAATTATTCCCTTTCTATCCTATATATCCTATATTTCTATCCTATAACTATATCCTATATAGTTAGTTTTGTATATATTTGTTTTCACATTGTCTCCCCGCCCCTTTCAATTGTAAGCTCCTTGAGGACAAGGACTGTCTTTTGCCTCTTTTTGTATCCTCAGTGCTTAGCACAGTGCCTGGCACAATAAACATTTAATATGTTTATTGATTGAACATTTAAATTAATCTTGAGCAGTGTGTATGTCTGTGTCTGTGTGTCTGTGTTCGTGCATCATTTGCACCTATGTCAAGTGGTTTCTGCTAAATGAATGTAATCTCCTTAAGGGTCAGGAATTTCTTTATTTCTTTTGTATCCCCAGTACCCAGCACAGTGCCTGATTCATTGTAGACACTCAGAAATGCTTTTTGATAGATTGATAAATTGCTTCCTAATCCTGATGTTATTTCTTCCCTATGAAAATATGTGTAATTGGTCCCAAACTTCTTGGCTGCTTACTTTATCAATTTTCCCACTCCCTGGCATACCAATTTTTTGACTTAATCAAGGAATATGTTGAGGGGGGTGAGGGAGAGAGAAGGAGGAGGAGAAAGGGAGGGAGGGAAAAAGGAGGAGGTAGTGGCAAAGGTGGTGATTTACGAATTATTTCTAGTCTTTCAGCTAATCAGATAAAAATAGGGCCCTTGAAGCTCTTTTTCATAGCCCTTCCCGGCACGCACCAGCATATTATTAATCGGCCCTGATCCCCTGACTCGGCGAGCGAAAGCATTGCCGCCTACGTCCATTCTGTTTGTTTTCAGTGCTGTCTGAAAGAAAGCTGTCTAACCTGGTGGCTCTCAAAAGAGTGTGTGGAAATGGTACGTTTAGCTCCTTCTCCCCAGCAAATCATCATTGTTGTAATGGCAAGACGATTAGGAGGGCTGTGAGAGCGCCTTGATTAATAGGATCTCCCACATACCATCTAACAAGAATTGGTGCCTTTTTGTGACAACATGCAAAGCTTTCTATTTCAAATGTGGTGGCAGTAGTTTATCAAATTATATGTGTGTGTGTGTCTATGCATATGCATATGGCATATCTGTTGTACATTACATGTATGTATATATGTATTGTGGAATACATTATATACCTGTATATGTTTGTGTGTATATATATATACATGTATATTACATAGCACATAGCTATGTTCTTTTTTTTTTAATCTTATAAATCAAAAGTAATTAGGTGGGTTTTATGCATCATTTCTTTACCACTTTTCAGATCTGTGGGAAGACATAAGTGGGCTGTTAACATGTTTAGTACAAGAATATTCATTCTGTTTCGTCACAAATGAGCATCAGGGAAGTAGAAAGTTACTGATCCAACAAGGAGGTGGGGAGTCTATAATGCTCTGTAAGGTGACTGCCTGCATGCACTTAAAGACTTTAGCTAGGGTAGGGAGACTTCCTTGGAAAAATTCAGCTACACTGCTACCACTAGGAACATGGTTAATGTGCATTGTTATACAAATGCAAACCATGCTAAATGAAATCTCCCTTAACTGCAGCTGGTTTGTATTATCAGTTCAAGCTCTCATTTGGCTCTCAAATGGATTCCCCCCTCCCCCCATATTAGCAAGATGTTTTCTAGGGAACAAGGGTTTGAGGATTTCCATCTTGCACTTCTTTTTGTGGCCTCCAATGTTTCCTGTTTAATTTATGGAAAACCCTCTTAGGTTGGGGACCTAATCTTTCTTATGGTAGTTCTAAACATCCCTTTTTTCCTAAATAACATTCCTTTACCTTTTCTGAAATCTAACCTTCCCAGACTAGAAACTTTCATTTCCTATATAGCCTTGCTAATTGGCACCTGCCTATGCCATTGAAGATGAGAAGCCAAACACACCTGATTGGGACCAGCCCTCCCTATAAAACACCTGGTCTTGCCAGCATCTGGCAGCTACCACAGAAACAGCCCTAGGAGGAATGACAAGAGAGTTGAATGCAATGATGCACCAAATCTTGGAGACAGCCTCTCAGGGAAGCAGTCATGGACACTATCCTGCCCTGCCACCAGGGGGCTTCTGGGAAATGTTTAATAATTAGCTCTCTGAAGGGGGAAAAACATATGAAGGCACACTTTTAAGTTTGATCTGCATCATTAACATTTTCTCCATCCCTTTTTTAAGTCTAAGCAATTTTTAAAAAAGCATAAATCAGGCCCACATTGGAGCGTTTGCCAATTCCTGAGGTAGAAATGCTCACACCAAACATCATAATTGTCTTGGGTTCCTGCTAACTCCAAAATATCCCTGCATCTAAATCTCTGAGACCCTTCTTAGACCCAGCAATGTGTTACTACATTTACATGGTATGCAAATAATCTGAGGAGAAAAATAAAATCTTAAATGTCATTGGAGCATAAATCCAGAGCTGCAAGGGACCTTAGAGGCTCTATAGTCCAACTCTCCCATTTTATAAGTGAAGAGACTGAGGCCCAGGAATATTGAATGACCTGCCCAAGGTCAAATGGGGGTAAGCATCAGGAGGGATATTGGAACTTGGGTCTCTGATCCTAGAGTCTCTACTCTTTCCATTACACCTAAGAAATGACTCCCTACAAAAACCAGTGCTTTCGTTAAGATTGCTCTTAATTATGGTCTTTAACCATCAAATGCTCATGGTTTTAAACATATACTTTCAAAGCTGGAAGAGACTTTAGAGTCATCAATTCCAGCTTTCTTCCTAACATTTGTGACTGCTGCTCCTCTAGCCCTTACTCAAGTCAATTCAGCTTATCCATTCGGTCTCTCCAGTTGCCAAAGGGATTTTCCTAAAGCAGGGATTCTTAAATTTTTATCCCTTTATACTCTTTAAAAAAAAAATCTCAAAGATCTCTTGTTTATATGTCATATCTATTGATATTTGTTATATTAGACATTAAAACATCTTAGTATTATAATGAAATGAGTATTGAGTTTATAGAACCTCTGATGTGGTCTCACGGATTCCACAGGTCCCTAGACTGTGTTAGGAGAACTACTGGACTAAAGCACAGGCCTGACCACGCCATTCCCCTGCTCAATAGACCTCCATGGCTTTCTGCCACCATTAATATCAAACTCGAACTCCCCAGGTTGACTTTTAACCCTCTCCATCTGGCCTCCACTTACGTTTTCAGTCTTATTTCACATTACTCCCTTTCACATGCTCTCTGTTCCAATCCAACTGGCCTACTACTTGCTCCCATGTTCGAGCACTAACCTCCATGCCTTTGTGTGTATCCTCCATATCTGGAATGTGCTCCCTCCTCTCCTTCACCTTCTAGCATCCCTAGCTTCCTTCAAAGCTCACATATCATTTTCTAGAGGCCTTCTCTGATCCTTCCAATTATTATCAATCAAGCAAGAAATTATTAAGTGCCTGTTGTGACAGGATGTGGTAGGGACTGAGAATCCCTATTCAAAAGGAGTTTGCATGCTAGTGGAAGAGAGAACAAGTACAAATCCAAGTATATTCAGAATAAATACATAGTTAATAAATACAGGCTAGTTTGGGAAGTAGCATACTAGCAGTTGTGAAGTGGGGTGGGGTGGGGTGGGTGGGGGATCAGGAAAGGTTGTAGAAGGTGTTGGTTGAGTTGCATCTTAAAAGAAGAGAACTGTTAGATGAGATAGAAAGGAGAAGAAATACTTTCTGGGCAACTTTGTATCTGTAGCCTCAGAACATAGCATGATACCTCAGAACTATTAGACGCTTCAAAAATGTTTCTTGATATAGGTAAGGAAGAGGTTTAAATGTTTTTAAGTTTCTTGAATAGAAGTAAACGGAAATATTCCAATTACCTAAATAGAGCATCATTTAGTGGGGAAGTACTACACTACATTTAGAATCAAGGGACCTGAGAGCAAACACTAGCTCTGAAATTTATTGGCTATGTGACTTTACACAAGTCACTTATTTATTGAGTTCCCTCATCCATAATTTAGGGAGAATATAATTTGCCTTACATATTAATAGTGCATTGCGAGAAAATTGTTTGGTCACCCTTAAAGTACTATGGAAATTCAAGTTATTTTATTTTCTTCTCTATGTATCTCTGCCCTCAGTTTATCTTTCTCATTTTCTCATCTTCATGCTCTCTTACACCCAATTTCCACCTATTGATGCTCTCAATTTAGCTGTACAGCATACATGCCCAATACTCCATGACTATCAAGTAATAGGGCTGATTTTGGTGTGCTACTTACAGAAATATGTCTCATTATTTTCTAGCTCCATGAAAGTGCACAAATTTGTAGGAAGGTATATGAAAACAGTTGTCTCTGGTATGATATTAGACATAGATATTCTCACACATATGTTCAGAAAAATATGTAATACAGAACCAAGGATAGCCACCTACATGTCGACGTGCAGCCCCAGCACATCAGTTAAAAGGCTTCAGTCTGGTGACTAATCCCATACCATGACCTGGAGGATAAAATACAAACATTTCAGCATGACATCTAGAGACTTTCACAATCTACAGCCAAGCTACCAATTTCTCTTGTCTATACTTTGTACATAGTTGGTTACAGGTTATCACCCCCATTAAATGGTGAGCTCCTTGAGAACATGTGCTGATCTTTTGCCCTACTTTGCATCCCCAGTGCTTAGTAGGCACTAAATAAGTACCTCTAATAACTGTATATTCTGAAAAGATTCAACCTTGAAGACTTTGTTGCTAACGTGAGGCAGCTAGTTGGCATAGAAGATAGAGGGTTAGACTTGGAATTCTAAGGACCTGAGTTCATCCAACCTCAGATATTAGCTGTGTAAACCTGAGAAAGTCACATTCTCTCTCAGTTTCCCTTTCACCATTTGTAAAAATGGGATTGTATTAGCACCTACATCACAGGGTTACTAAGAGAATTGTGATAGCATAAGTAGCACTTTGGTTACCTTGAAGGGCAATATACATACTGGCTATTGTTAAGTGAAACATGCTCCTGAGTTTGAATTTTGCATTTATTAGGTACTTAGTATGTGTAAGGGAGGGGCCGCTAGGTGGCACAGTGGAGAGAGCCAGCCCCAAAGTCAGGAAGACCTGAGTTCAAATGTGACCTCAGACACTAGCTATGTGATCCTGGGCAAGTCACTTAACCATGTTTGCCTCAGTTTCTTCATCTACAACATGAGCTGGAGAAGGAAATGGCAAATCGCTATAGTATTTTTGCCAAGAAAACCACAAATGGGATTGTGAAGAGTCAGACATGACTGAAAAATGACTAAACAACAAAAAAATGTCTAAGAGAATCTGTGCTCAGATCTAGAGATACAAAGAAGGAAACTGTTATAGTCCCTGCCCTTAAGGATTTTAGAACCAACAGGAGCATTTCTATGTTATTCAATCCAGAAAGTCTGTTTTACTACTTGTAATTGTTGAATTTTCTCAAAAATTAAAAACCTATGTAACACAGAGATACTTCCCGGTGTTAATAAAAAGAGGGAGGGGGGGGGAGAAGAAAGAAAGAAAAAATGAGGAATATTAAAAGATACTTCAGAGCGTATTATTTTTTTCCTCAAAAAATCACATTTCCTGTTGTACAAAGCGCATGTCCCTTCTCCCTTGTTTGAGTATCAACCACTTTGCCTATGGTTATAACAGGGTTTACTTTATATGTCTTTTTTCACACTTGTCTACATATCCCCTATCCTTAGAGCAAAGTATGGAGTGACTTGTTATTGGGAAAGAGATCCTCTTGAGGACTGGGAAAGCAGGTTAATGAATCTTCAGGAGGGAACGGTGAAATCCTCAGAGAGTTAGCTAACCCAACAGAACCTGGAGGGGACGGTGGGGGATGGTGCTGATTTCTCTTCTGTGTAGAGGCTGAAAAATAACTAAGCCTAATTGCTTTGTTCTTTGCCTGTCTCAGCTACTTACTTCCCACGGGCCAAACAAAACTTCCATTGTTTCAGAAATTACTTGAATTTTATCTGGAGTGAAGTCACATAGACTGAAATATGCACCTTCCTTGTTAGATGCTACAAAGATCATGCAAAGAAAATTCTTAATGTCCATGCTGGAAAGGAGGCATTCTTTGACTAAGTTTACAATCACAAAAATATCAAAGTTGGAAGGGACCACAGAAGTCATCTGACAACATGTACTAGAATATGTACCTGAACAAAAATCTCTTCTGATCAATTAATCATTCAAATGCATTTATTATAGAACCTGTCACTTGGGATACAGAGGCAAAAATGATTGGTGACTTGCTCTCCAGGCCCACCATTTTGGGAAGTACCCCAGTCATGTTTCTCCTCATCTGCTGCCTTGCCACCCATATCACTGTCCTTTTCCATCCCCTGTCCAGCTGCCTATATGTGTTGTTTTCCCCCTTAGAAGGCAAGTTTTTTGGGGGGGGGGGGGAGGGAAGGTAAGGCAATTGGGGTTTAAGTGATTTGCCCAAGGTCACGCAGGTAGTAAGTGTGATCAAATGTCTGATGTCACATTTGAACTCAGGTCCTCCTGACTCCAGGACCAGTGCTCTACAGCAGGTAAGTTCTTGAAGCTAGTAACTATCTTGTTGGTTTGAATGCTTAGCATGGTACCAAACAAGACTTTAAATATTTCTCTCTCTCTCTCTCTCTCTCTCTCTCTCTCTCTCTCTCTCTCTCTCACATACACATACACATACACACACACACACACACACACACACACACACACACACACACACACACCTCTTGGCTTGCAGCCCTACAGCATTATCAAAAGAATGTTGATATAAAAATAAGATGAGTCTTTGTTTCAGGGAGAGATCTGACTGGGTCCATTAAAAACACTGAACAATCCCAAAGACAATCCAGCCTGCTCCCTTTCTCCCATTCAGACCCAGTTCATCATCACAGTGTCTGTCCAAAATACATGTACTGATGGACCAACACTATGGGTTTTCCATCCAACCACATAGAATAGTCTGTAAAAAAGAAATTCCTCTTCCATTTCTTTTCCTATGTGGATCATTGGGCTAATTCTTTTGATCACTGAGAGATAAAAGAATATCAAATTCTTAGGGAAAATCATGGACTTTGTTATTACACAAAAAAGTCACTGAGAAAATAGCAAAAAAAAAAAACTGATGTGCCATTTCTCATCTCTAAAAATCTTTATGAGAATCTACAAATATAATTCACGATTTAATGAAGGTATGAAAAGAGACTTTCACAATTATTTTCTACAGCAGACCACATGTTTAAAGTCACACTATTGACTGAGAGTACAAAGAATACAAGATCTTGCTGTGCTTATTTCTTGATGATTATAAAAATAAGCATTTGATTTGATTTTGCAGAACAAAATGCCACTTTAAAGACTCTCTTCTGACAAGGTATCTCCCATGCATCTGTCACAAATCATATAAGAATAATTGAAAGATATGACAATAAAGGTCACTTTGCTTGATGATCCTCTGATTATTCATAGCAATTGAGGCATAAAAGAGGGAGACACGTTCACCAAAGGAGTTCGACTCTATCAGGCAAGATGTCTAGCACAGAGTCCAATGGAAGAGGGACTCCTTGTGAATTTGAAGGTCCTCCAGATGATTCTGTTTGTGAACTACATTGGGCAGATTGCACCAAGCTCCAGAACATTAAAGAACCTCCTAAATGAGATCTGTAAGATCCATAAGAAAAATAATAAGCGCAGTTTACAATGTAATCCATCAAGAGAATTAGCAAAATTTATAATACCGTATGAAAATAACATGCTTTCATTTGTTTTCATGCAGCGTTGGTGGTTTTGGCTGCCATGTTAAGCAATAGAAAGAGACAGAGAGAGAGAAAGGCAGGGGAGAGAGATAGAGTTAAATAGATATAGAGAGAGAGAGAGATTTGGATATAGAGAGATATGTAGATGTAAATATAGATAGATATGTAGGTTGCAGTCACTCAAACATTTTGTTAAATTGTGGGTACACCACTCCCATAAGGGTCTGTGCTGTTTTTGTTCACCTAAGGGTATTGCTGACATGTGAGGCTATGTTGTTCAATTACCTTAAGACCAGGTTCAATTACCTTAAGTCTGGGCTCTTGTATTCAATGGAAAACTATAAATCTGACACCATGAAAAAAGGCATCAGTTGGGGCTAGTATATGACACTTCTGACACATCGTGCCCAGTGTACTTATAAGGACAGAGCTGGACTATTCAGAACAGAGATTTTTCTAAAATTCTGGGTGGAGTTTCCAGGCCAATAAGCAAAAAAAATCCCCAACACAAGCTCCAAGCCCTTTGTGCCAGAAGAGACCCCCAGCACAAGAATTGCAAAGCTAATTACTCAGTAGCCCTGTTCAACCCTCAGATTAAGCTCATTCATAATCCTATTACAGCTGGTACAAAATTCTAGTCCCATTTTTGCTCTAAAAGGATGGCACAAGGGAAGCTCTCTGCAACCAAGCCAAGAGGAACTGCCACGTGAGCCCATCCCAGGTGAAAGGTGCTTCTTGAAAGCTGCCCACAGGTGCTAAATAGTCTCTTCCTGCCAAACTACAGAGCTCAAATATAAGGTACTAGAGCCAGGAGTTTGAATATGAAGCCCACTTCAATGGATTGGACAATTTAATCCAGTAAACAGATATAACTCATTATTAATTAGCTTTCTGAGGCATGACTTTCTTAAAGGCACTGGTCTGACTTCCATGTTTTAGGGCAGCGGTTCTCAACCTGTGGGTTATGTTCAATTTGTAACAATGAAAATACATCCTGCATCTCAGATATTTACATTATGATTCATAACAGGAGCAAAATTACAGTTATGAAGTAGCAACGAAAATAATTTTATGGTTGAGGGTCATCACAACATGAGGAACTGAGGGTCGCGGCATTAGGAAGGTTGAAAATCACTGTTCTAGGGAGATATCTCTGCTGCAACTGAAAAGCAAATTGATCCCAAAGTCACTCCGACTGTCTGTTTCACAAAAGATCATTTACATACTAGAGCTAATAGAGAAATGCTACTTTATTAGCTTTCATTTACCCAAACTGAGTTGAACCAGTTCAGTAAAGTGTTTCAGTCATATGTATGTGTCATCATGGTTCATTCTCTGTCCACTGAAGTCTCACTAGTGTTTATGCTGGAGAACCAGATCATGAGTGAGACCCCCTTATAATTTAGTCTTTTTAGTATTTCAGTAACAAAACTTGCTTACATATGATTCAAGACAAACACATCTTTTGATGAATTGTAGGTCATAGTGTTATTATCTCCAACTTACAACTCATTGGGTGTGTGATCTGGGATAAGTCATTTCCCTTCTCTGAGATTCTGTTTCATCATCTTCATGTATTCCCCTTTCAGTGTGAACCAGGTCTGTGGTACCTGTTTAGAGTTCTGCTCTATTCAAATCTATAGCTCCTGAGACCCCTACCCAGTGAAACTTTTCTAAAAACTTTTCTAAATAAACCAAATGACATGTAAAACCAGAGAAAATGATAATTTTTTATATAGAACACAGGAAAAATAACAAGGAATTGATTTAGGTATTCAAAATTCTCCAATCTCCAGATACTGTCAGCTCTCTCCACTTCTTAGAGAGACTGTAAGTTAAATCTCCATTGAATTCATCTGTATCTCCAACACAACAAGAGAATAGATAGTCTTTTCAGATCGACAAGATGTCAGAGTGGCATATGAAAATCTGTTTCATCACTTCTCTCTCAATCTCACTCTAGCATTTAGTAAATTTTGTAGTCTGCATAGACAGAGTTCAGATCATCTCTGCTTAGATATGGTTCTCTGTATTCTATTCCTATACCATGCCAATCTGCCCTCACCAGTCATGACAAAAATGACATTGTCACCACTATTATTTAATATGCTATCTATAACAATGACAAGAAAAATTAATGGAAGAAATATGCATAACCAAAAAGGAAAACCAATTATCATTGTTTAAAAATGACATGACAGTTTACCTAGATAACCTCAAATATTCAACTAAAGGTTAATTAAAATAACGAGTTTAGTAGCATAACAGGATACAAAATAAACCCACAAAGAATTCATTTTGAAAAGAGTATCATCCTTTCTTTGTGTTACTAATAAAGCTATCTGGAAAAGATAGAAAAGGAAATCCTGAAATAACTACAGAATGTGCAAAATATTTGACATTTCTACCAATATATTCCCAGAACTTATTCAAAAACATCTATAAAATGGGGGAGGGGAGAGAGGGGCAAAGAGGTTGTTGTTTTTTACAGAAATAAAGGAAAACAAACAATATAAGAGATCTTAATTGTTCATAATTAGTCCATATCAGTATAATAAAAAGAGAATTATTTCCTAAATTAATTTACATATTTAATGAATTTCAATCTAACTAATAGGAGCTATTTTTAGATTTAGAAAAAGGAGTACCAAAATTTATCTAAAAGATCAAAAGTTCAAGAATCTCAAAGGAAAAACCCAAATACCTCCCAATCATCTCCACACCATACAGCCTCCATTCCCATCATCATCCCCATGTCCACCAATCCAAACCTTGGATTTCCCACCCGAGACGCTTATGGAATTTAACACTTTGGAATATTCCTTTTTTGAATTTCTTTTCCTTGGCTTCTAAAATGCTGCACTCTCCAAATTTTTCTTCTGCTTCTCTGGTTGCTCCTTTTCTGTTTACTTTCTTAATTCTTTTTCCTCCTCTAGTCCCAAAATAGCAGGCATTTTCTAAAACTCGGTTTTTAGACCTCTTTTCTCACTATGTTCACTTGCACAGAAAGAAAGTTTATATAACTTCTATTTGATTAAAATGTTTGTGAGATCTGAAGTTTTGCCTTATTTTTATCTTTCTCCATGCTTAGCACAGTGTGGCACATAGTAGGTATTCAATAAGCATTCACTGAGTAAAATAGTATCCCTCTTCTCTGATAACTGGGAGCTATAAAAATACAGGGAGTGAATGACAATAATATAAAGTCCAGGGCTCTATCCACTAGGCCACCCAGTTGTCATAGCTTCCAGAGGAGGAAACTAAAAGCTAGAAAAGTTAAAGTGATTTGCCCAAAGTCACATAGTAAGGGGGGAAACCAAGATATAAGTCCAGGTTTTCTGATAGATGATCAGTCAATAGGCATTTATTAGGTGCTTACTACATGCCAAGCATTTCTGCTAAGTGCTGGAGATACAAAGAAAGTCAAGTCCCTGGCCTCAAGGAACTCATATTCTAATGGGAGAGATGGTGCATATGTAACTAAATACATGTGTGTGTGCGTGCGCGCGCGTGTGTGTGTGTGTGTGTGTGTGTGTGTGTGTTGGGGGGGGAAGAGAAAAAGAAAGGGGGGGAGAGAGGGAGGGAGAGAGAAAGAGAGGGAGAGGGTGGGAGGGAGGAAGGGAGCAAGAGAGGGAGAGAGAGAGAGACAGACACAGACAGACAGAGAGGGAGAGAGGGAGAGAGGCAGAGAGGGAGAGAGAGAGACAGACAGACAGAGAGGGAGAGAGAGAGGAGAGAAAGAGGAGGGGGAGAGAGGAGAGAGAGAGAGGGAGGGAAGAAAAGAAAGAGAGAAAGAGAGAGAATAGAAAGTAATCCTAGAAGGGAAGACACTAGCAATAGGGGAAACTAAGAAAAATCTCCTACCAAATACTGAATTTGAGCTGAATTTTGAAAGAAGCCAGGAAACTAAGAGACCATTCTCTTTCCACAGGATTATGATCCCATGGTGTTTAAGTGATACATATATTAATATAGCAGAAGGGAGGTTATACCTGCCTAGTGGAATGAAATGCTAAGGGGCAAAGCAATTGGTGATATATCTTCCTTCATATTTACCCTCTGCATCTCACTCCAGCTGGGAATTATAACCATACACCTGCTACATTAAATCTGAAAATAGAACCTAGTAACAATAATAACTAATGTTTATATAGGGATTTCAAGTTTCAAAGCATTTTGTATACTTTTTTGTCATTTGAGCCTCACAGTTCTGGCAAGTAGAGACTACAGGTATCATTGTCCCCATTTTACAGATTGGGAAAGTGAGGATCAGACAGGTTATTTGCCCATCTTTCAACTAGTAAGTGGCGGGGTAAGACGTAAACCTAGGTTGTCTTGATTCCAGGTTCAACATGCTCTTCACTTTGTCATATACCATATACTCCATATACGGAGCCAAAAGTTTTTATTGATAGGATAATACTAATGTATAATAGTGATTTTAGCACAGGTTCAACTTGCTATTAGTTGTATTTTCACTAGAAGAGCTTCAAAAAATCTCCATTGCCTGTTAGGAATGGAGCACAAAAGAAGCAATTCACTGAAGAAAGAATGAAATGAAACATGGCTATCTTTCACAGTATACCCTTTGCACAGTATGTCCAGGTGAGCTGAGAGGACAGTTTGATCTATTTGTGGCTCTCTCACCCTTGGACTTCTAGACCAAAATTCATCAGGAAAGGAATAATGCCCTCTCTCCCATCCCACAACCCAAGAGTAGCCCAAGAGTAGAAAATGGATATTAATGACAGAAACACATGGAAAGTTACCTATGCTTTCCCAAGAGACCTGAGAGGGGAACTTTTGGACCTGGAGCTCCTGGATGCCTTCTATCTTTCAGTTTCCTTCTAATCACAGGCCAGAGACTAGAGTCCCTGAGAATGGTCTTTCCATGCAATGCAAGTACATGGTTTCTAAGAACTGTCCAAAGAGCAGTACTTGCCTTCTAGTGGGAGAAGATTCCTTAATAGCCTTCTTCTTAGAGAAGGAAGACAACTCTCAACAAAGAAGCATACCTCACTGATGTAATAAAGCCTTGCCAAATGGGAAGAAAAGATCTAGACTTTGCCAGCCTTGCCATTACTGTGAGTTATTTTAAGATGGAGATTCAAAGTAAACATGGTTTGTTCAGCAATACCCCAAAGTGTGTTTAACTTCCACAGGGAATCTAATGGATTATTCGAATACTCTATATTTCTGTATTTGCTCAAGAACTACTGTACATCATTCAAACCTTACCAGTTTCTGAAAAAATTTCTACTGAAGTCTGTCCCCTGTCTAATATATTGTATGAGTTGGGGACTTTTTGATCAGTATTTGGGGAAGCCTAGCCAGAAATTATACCTATGCTTTATTGAGGAGACTTTTCTTAGACTAAAACATCAGGGTAGGAGCAAAAGGCCAACAGGAGACACTGACTGTCTTAAGGGCCAGGCCTCCAGGGTCCAGGCCTCCAGGGTCCCAGGCCTCCAGCATCCCAGGCTTTATGAGCCTGGAATTCCTTGTGGAGAGGAGTGGAGAAATGAGGGAGACATAATCACAGTTGGTAATAGTCTCATAGGATTTAAATATAAATTTTAGATATAAAAGGTAGCTTACAGATGAACCTAGTCCTATCTCCCTCATTTTACAAGTGAGAAAAAATATACTCTACATAAACAACCAGAGAAAAGTGATTTGTTCAAGGTCACACAACTACCAAATAGTATACTTGGGATTTTAGCCCATATCCTACAACTCCAAATTCAGTGGTTTATCTACTACATCAGTGTTTAAACTGGGAAACATTTTCTAAGCTTATATAACATCTCTTCTGGCAAGGCTGGACCAACTGGGTCCTGTCTACTAAACAGTGGTTGACAGCACCCTCTTTGATTGACTGAAGTTTCAAAACCAGAGCCAGATCCAGAATGTTTATGAATACTCCAAAGTCTCTTCAAGGCACCTGCATCACACATCATCACAACTGTCCCAGATTGCAGGCTACCCAGCCCCCTTCACATGGGGAGTAGCATCAGAAGTGTTCTGCTTGTGTACCAGTCTCTCTTAATTCCTGTAACCATTGTAAATGGGCATGTGTTTGCACACTACCCCTGTGAAATCTTCCTCTTCAAAACTGCACAGGAGAATGTGAGATTGCACAAAAAGCTTTGTTTTAATCATAACTGAGCTTACTAAGCACACATTCATTTTTATAGCAATACTCAGGACACTAAACAAACTGGTAGTACAGTCAGGGTTCCTGCACTCTGAGACCATAGAAAGAACCTCAAACACATAATACCCCCATGGGCAAACAGGAAGAACAGGGTTCAACTATCTCACTAACCCCAAAGATGAAGCCTAAATGAAGCTTTCAGACATTGCTGGAAGACCTAAGACAAAGAGAGAAAAGGGAGTGAGCAAGTAGGACAAGCAAGGAAAAAGGAGAAAAAGAAGAGAAGACGGGGAAAGGTGAAATAGGGTGCTACCAGAAAGAATACCAATAATGAAATTCTGAAAGATAAGAACTAGCTACAGTTTTAATGCCATGTCTGGCAATTTGTTTTCCTAATCTTAATCATCAATGTGGCAAAATGAAGAAAGTGAAGAATCAAGACTTGGGGAGCAAGGGGGGGGGAAGCATGGGAATGGGGCACGGCCAAGATAGCAGAGTGACAAGAGGAATTGTAGCCAAACTCCCATCCACAAAACTCTTCTAAACAGACCTAGAAAATGCACCAAGTCAAATCCTGATGAAAAGCAAACCCAAAAAAAAATCATAGCTACTCCTTTGTTGGCAAAGGGAGGAAGATAGAGAGATCTGCTGACACAGAGGATTGGGCTCATGAGCTGGAGTTTATCCACAGGGCCCAGGGAGAGGCACCAGAGAAAAAGGAGTGCCTAGACCCTTACCAGAGCCTCCCTGAAAGTCAGAATGGACCAAAGAGAAGCCAGTGACTCCACGAGACAACAAGAAATATCAAAACAGTCAAAAGGCAAAATCCTTTTTGCCTTTTAAGCCTTTTAAGGCTTTAAAATAAAAGAAAGTGTAAGGTATTATATAGCAAAAACAACTGACCTGGAAAACAGATAGAGGAGGAAAAAATTAAGAATGATTGAACTAGGGAGCCAAGATGGTGGAGTAGATGCAGGAAATTCCATGAGCTCCAACCACAAACACCTCCAATACCTGTAAAATATGACTCTAAACAAATTTTAGAACTACAGAACCCACAAAGAGACAGAGAGAAATCTCCCACTGAAGCCAGCCTGGCAGGCTGACAGGAAGGGTCTATCACACTTAGCTGGGAGCCAAGTGCAGTCCTGCATGAGCTGCATGGTCTGAGACATAGGGCAGCCCCAATTGGCCCAGACAAGACAGAGCAGACTGCAGGAGAGTGAATCACCGACAGCTGTGTTGGTTTCCAGACTTCTCAACCCATAAATGTCAAAGAGAAAGTAAAAGGTCAGTGGGGAAGTGTTTTGGAACTGAGTGATGGAAGAGCATGAAATGTCCAGTGTGAAAAGTGGAGGAGGCACTGGCACGTGGCTGCCTTTGGAGCTCCTGGCCTACAGATCATAGGGGCACCAAATGATCTTTCAGAGGATAATCACTCTCACTTTGACCTACTTGGATCTGGGTCACTGCCTTGAGTGGTGGTCCTGGGGTGAGAAATGCCAGTGTGCCAGAGCTTGTGGTGGCTGTAGAGATGGCGCCCTCCTCAGACCTCTGACAACATTTGTGAAAACCCCAGCTATTTGGGGCATAGCCTTCCGCTCTGGAAACAGAGTTCTACCGTGGCAAAGAGCTCAAAAGTTAAGTAATTGGCTGGCAAGATGAGCAAGCAGAGGAAGCACAATCAGACCATAGAATCCTTTTTTGGGGACAAAAAGGATCAAAACATGGAACCATAAGAAGTCAACAAAGGCAAAACTCCTCCATCAAAAGATTCCAAGAAAAATATGAACTGGTAACAGGCCGTGGAGAAGCTCAAGAAGGATTTTTAAAATCAAGTAAGAGAAGCCACCCCAAAATACCCATAAAATATGACTCTAAACTAATGCTAGAACTCCAAAATGCACACAAATATACTTTCCACTAAAGTCAGCTCAGCTCCAAGGAACCATATCAGCACTGCAAACTGAAACCAGCCTGGCCTGAAGCCCTGGCTGAGCCCCGGGGGCAGCTGGACGAGAGGATTAAAGCAGTAGATCGGCGGCAGCAGCTGCGAAAGTGTTCAGAACTAGGTCAGTGGGACTTGCGAGGTCGTGAGAGAAAAGCAATCCAGCCAAAATACCTCCAGGGCTAGAAAGTGAAAGGCAGAGGTTTTGCACCTGCCTCTGCATTGCAGCTTCCACGCCCTCGGCCTGCAGACTGAAGGGGGACCGGGCGATTGTTCAGAGGCCAAGTGCTCTCACATTGAGCAGTCTGGATGCAGATCACGGTCTTGGGCATTGGTCCTGTGAGTCTTCTTTATCCAGTGAGCTGGAAGTGGGAAAGGGACCCAGCACCTTCCTGAGAGCTACAGCAGCCAGGAGGACCCCAGCAATTTGGGACAGAGAATGCTCTTCCCTTCTGGAAGCAGAGCCCCACAGAGATTAAAAAAAAAATCACAGACTGACCAACCATGAGTAAGAATAAGCATAAGAAGCAAAGTAAGAACAGCAACTAAACCCTAGATTCCTTTTTTGGGGAAAAGAAAGATTATGGCAGAGAAAGGGAGGAGGAGAGTGGAGCCAGAGCTCCCCCACCAGGGGCTTCCAATAAACATGAAGATGCCTAAAAGCTAGAGATCAGCTGAAGAAGGATTTTGAAAACCAAATAAGAGAAGTGGAAGAAAAATTGAGAAGAGAAATAAGAATGTTGCAAGAAAATCATGAAAAGAGAGTCAGCAATCTGATTGAAGAAATTAACACCCTAAAAAACAGATTAACTCAAATGACAAAAGAGGCCCAAAAAGCCAAGGAGGAGAAGAATGCCTTAAAAAGTCGACTTTTCCAGATGGAGAAAGAAT
>CM053585.1:100029207-100080580 GCA_028646515.1 Pseudochirops corinnae | reverse complement strand
ACTCAGAGAAAGATATAGAAAGACTATAGTTTAAATGGAGACTGAAGCAAAACACATTATTGTTCTCTTTCATGTCTGGTTTTGCTTTTTTTTTTTTTCTTTTCCCAGTGATCACTCATTGGTTACAACCCTTATATATGACCAAACTATTGTACAATGTGAAAGTATTTGCAGATCCTATACATGATTGCACGCCACCATGGCGGGGGGGGGAGGAAGAGAGGGGAGAAAATCTGAAACTCAAGTGATTGTGGAACTGAGTCTTGTAAATTAAAAGTAAGTAAGTAAATAAAAAAAATTAAAAAAAAAAGATTGTTAGCACTTTGATATCAGGGACAGTTTTCCTTTTATCTTTTAATTTAGCCTACCTCCACCCCTGCCCAGTCCTTAGCATAGGGTCTGGAACAGTTTAATGTTTAACAAGTGATAGTTGACTCATTGGTTGAAGTTTTGATTCACCTTTTTGGACAAAAAACATGAAGCCTTGGGCAGGCAAGCAACAAGTATTTATTAACCATGTGCCAGGCACTGTGCTAAGCCCCCAGAGATACAAATGCAAACAAAAAGACAATCCTTGCCCTCAAGGAGTTTAATGATCTAATGGCAGAAAACAACACACAAAAGGAAACTGAAAAGTGGGGTAGGCTTTAGAGGAGTAGGTACTCCCCTAAAGGTACTCCACAAGAGGGCGTGATGTTGAAATGCAGAAGTCACAAGCACAGCCAGGAGAGGAAGAAGGTTGACCTTCTTCACAAAATGGAGGTCCCAGAAGGAACTCACCAATGGGAGAAAGAGACCAGTATAGCAAAGACAGGTTCTAGGGTGAGAAGGCCAAAAGGTCTGATGGATATTCCAGGGTGTTAAAGTCTGGGCAGTCACAAGGAAAAGTAGGAGGAGAATGGGAATAAGATTAAATAGTATTTTGGACTACTTGAGAATCAGACACTTAGCATTAACATCAAGATTACCACCTAAGGGCAGTCTAGGAATTTTTTTTAAAGGTAGATTAATATTATGTTGTAAAAGATGTTATAAAACTATAGAAAAAAATATCTCTTTATTAAGTGGTTTCTAGGTAGCAAGACATTGTGCTTGATAATAACTCTGATTTTTATGGTTTTTAAACCTTACAAAGCACTTTCCTCATGACAGCCCTTTGAGGCGGCTAGAGCAAGTATGATCAGAGCCATTCTATGTGTGATGATCAGAGAAGGGAAATAATGCCTCCTTGGTTACATGACTAATAAGAATCAGAGTCAGGACCAAAACCAAGATCTCCTAACCCAGAACTCAGTTTTCTTCACTACATCACAAGTCACCTTACCCCCTTGAGCTTCACCTTCTACAGGATGAAGAGGCCCAGTGAAGGAATTTGGAGTTTACAAGAAACTCCTCCCCTCTTCTCAGGAGACTCTTCAAAGCTTAATATTGTCCAGATATCCCTCAGGATCTTGGAAGCTTGGCCTTAGAATTTTTCCACCTTCCTACCATTGCTATGTCATTCCCATCTCTACAGGGGCCCATGAAGCACACCCTTACCTTCCAGTGGGGCCAAGGCCAGGTATCTATTGGTCCCTCTCTTGCTCTGTCTCTGCCCTTACAGATCAAGGTCAGCTCCCAGCACGTGGCTCAAGATTCTGACTAGCCAGGACTCAACCACTCATCTTCAATGTACTGTCAAGGGGTCAGTGCATCTCCAGGTCAAGAGGCATCATTCATATCCCATCAAAGACAGTAGAACTTTTCAAATGGGATATAACCGTCATCATCAACACCATATTGAGGAATATGATAATGCTAATAACTAGCGTTTATGTAGTTCCTTAAGGTTTACAAAGGGCTTTACATTCACTATCATACTTGATCCTCACAACAACCCCATGAGGTAAGTTCTATAATTATACCCATTTTAAGGATGAGGAAACAGACTGAGAGAGGGTAAGTGATTTGTCCAGAGTTATGCAGCTAGTAAAGTCTAAAGGAGCATTCAAACTCGATTCTTCCTGATTCTCTGTGCAAGATGTTCCTGCCTTCTAAAGAGGAATATCTTCAGTAAATAAAGATCTCACACTTCAGAGAGTGCCAGAGGGTGTGGGCTCAAATCCCATCTCTACTACTTGCTGCCTGCGATTGGTCCCTTGAACCATCTAGATGTCAGCTCCTCATCTATAAAATGATGAGGTTGGATGAGACAGTGTATGAGGTCTCTTTCAGCTCTAAATCTATGATAAATGGTCGATAATCCTTTAATTGTGTTAGCTTTGACCAGGCTGATCTTCTACATATTTAAGGTCTATTAATTCTCATAACCTTAAAGTGAATATACCTTTCTAAGCACCCAAAACCTACCAAGGAAAAACTATAACATTTGGCTTCAACCCAACTCTGGAGCTATTCTCTAAAGACCCTTGTGATTCTCCCCATACACAGTCACATACATAATAGTGTTACTAGTAATAAGATAACTTGAGTTTATATAATGGCTTATGGTTTCCTCATTTGTAAAATAAGGCAAAGGTCTGGACTAGTTGACCTCTGACCATGATGTGTAGGAACTGGCTTGAAGTAAGATTCTTAAATTTTTTCTCTTTTTTTATTCTTACATTTTCAATATAAGCATTTATATCTCAGAAACAGGTAAATAACATAGGACTTGATTTATTGTATTGTTGATTGTTAAGCCTTAACAAAGTGGAGAAAATGTCAAGAATGCAAATTAAATTTTAGTGTGTCAGGCATATTTTTTTTTCAGAGAGCCTATTGTTTAACATTTACCAGTATACCACTGCCTCTGAGGTCCCTCTCAGTACCAGAACTGTAAGTTTGTTGAATAATGTAAATGTAAGCATAAAATGTATCTCTATTTTAAAGATGAGGAAATTGAGACTCAGAAAGGCGAGGTGACTTTAAGTTCCTAAGATGTCTCAAGCTAGCTCCTGCTAATGGGTAGGGTTGAATTTATGCCCTCTTGGAAATGTGATGGTTATTTGTACTGTGGTTCTGGTGATGGTGTGGTTACCCCTGTGGGTGTGAGGGCATACCCAGTGACTTCAAATTCTGGATAAGAAAGGTTTCTGAGCAGCATCACCCTCCAGAAACATCATAGTCAGGAGGCTGAAAGGAAAGCAGCAGAAGAGAAACCATCAACTCGGGGGAAGGCTGTTGAATCCCTGCAAGGCAGAGCAGACGCCCACAATATCAGACATAAATGAGAGTTAATAAAATGGGGAATATACATTGCCCATTTACATTTATTGCACATTAAACCTCCTTGCACACAAAAGATAATGACAGATGCAAATTGCAAGCACAGAACACTGCTGGTCTGTCAATGGGAAGTGGGCAAGGTGCCAGCTACCCAGATTAAAACCAAACAAGGGGAAATGGAGGGAAAAAAGAGAGAAAGGTATCCTGGGAACAGCACTGGGGGAGGCAGAGAGGGTAGCGGTGGATTCCCTAAGACAGAGTGTATTCCAATCTGTGACTGGAAAATCTTCCCAAATTGCCATAATCAACAAAGGATTGACCCAGAATGAGGAAAAGGTGCAGGGAGGAATGAGACAGCCCCAGGTGGGCCTCAAAGTGAAGAGAAAAAGCGGCTTCATTTTGTCACCGGTACCAAGAGTGCTAGACTTGGAGTGAGGAGACCTATGCTCACATCCCACCTCAGACACTAACTGTGTGACCACAGAGAAGCCTCTAAACCTCTCTGAGCCTAAGTTTTCTCATTTGTAAGCTGGGAATCATAGTATTTGCATCACCTGATTCTCAAGGTTCTTGAGATGAAAATACTTTGCAAATCTTCAAAGGCTACACAAATGTGGTGTTACTATTAACTGTTCCCTTGTCTGAATTTGGCTTCTTATTTCTAACTTTACACTACAATTATTTTCAGTTTCAAGCTGGTTCTTCTATTAAATAAAAAGATCCTAGGGGTGGAAGAAATATACCCATTATACTAGTCCTAATCTAGAATTTTGATTTATGATCCACCAAACGTATGGAGGGGCTACAACCTGTACTGACTGGGGAAGTGCCTGTATTCTCCTCCATATGTGTGGTCTCTCATATTGCAGTGTAAATTCTCCTCCCCAGCAATTGGAGATAAATCTATGACTTGAACCCATTCTCCTGATTGGTAAGTCCCTAACCAGGATGGTCATCTCATGAGGGACCCCAGACATTCTAGTTTCACTCCCTATTCAACTCATTCCCCTGACTGCCCCACATCCTCACCAGCAACCTTTGTTTTGTAATCCCCTATTAAACTCTTAGCTAAACTCTTTGAGAAAGGCATCTTCACTTCACTATATTGTTATCTCTGGCATTTAGCACAGTCCTTGTCACACAGTAAATGCTTTTCATTCATTCACACCAATAACAATAGATTCCTGAAATATTCAAATAAGTATATATACTAAATGGAACATGATAAGTGGATAAGAGAGTACAAACAAAGTCCTATGATAAACCCAGGGGGAAAAGCTGTCCTAGGCCCTTAGAAAGTGTTGGTGATTAATTGACTTACTCATTAGCTTTGAAATTCTTTTTCAGAAGACTCACGGGTGGATTTATGGGAAGGGCATGAAGTCTAAGTAGGAGGACCTAAATTTGAATCTCAGCTCTGATATTTGAAGCCCAGCTCTGTGTGACCTTGGGAAATCTCCAGTTTATTTATCTATAAAATGAGAAGATTCAATAGATTATCTTTAAGGTCTCTAACCCAATTTCTATAATTTATAGATTTAGGTCCGGAAGGGACTTTATAGGTAAATTAATGCAGCCTCTCATTTTACAGATGAGGAAGCCATGGAGGAAAAAAGGTGAAATAACCTTGCTCAAATCACTCAGGTAGTGAATATTAAAGCCAGCATTTGAACCCCAAATCATCTGATTCCAAACTCAGCAGTATTTTCGTTGTGCTATATCCTCTCTTCTTCCACTTTTACCTTATAATCTCTCACTACTAGAGAAGTCTGTCCTAGGGTCTGTTCCCTAGAGAAATCTGGCTTCCCCATCAGAATGAGCCTGTTCCAGACACAAAAATTGTATCCTGGTACCTGGAGAAATGTCCAAGCAAATGTAATGGAGTCACTGAAAGTTGTTACTTACCAGGCTAAACTCTTAGCTACCACCCCACTGCCCCATGTTCCCATCATCTTCATAGCCACTCCTACTGCCTTCCTAGAGGGAGGGAATGAAAAGTCTTAGATTGCACACATTTTATGCTTCTTTGCTCTCTCTTTTTCAGTCTTCCTGGGGGGGAAATGCATTTGTTCTGGTGGTAACAAGGTGAGCTGTGTTACCTATAATACCCAGCCCAGTTGGATCCTGCTTTACTGCCCTGCTGTTCCTTTTTCCCTGGCATAAGCATCTGTTGGCTTCTCCTCTCCCCATCTCCGACAGAGTTCTTAGATTTCTAGCTCACTTCAGCACAGCTGGGAGCAGAGTGGCTGAATCACTACCACAAGTAAAGGAGACAAAAGATTGCATTCAGATGAAGGGAGTGACGGTGATTGACTGACTGACTCATCAAATTAGAAATTCCTTTAAAAGAGACCCTTCCTCAACAAGCAGTATGGTGTGAGAGGAAGGGCATCCCTAGTCCACTCTGCCCTTGGACCAGTGGCCATGCCCTAAACCTCCAACAACCTCTCTGCCCAGACTTCATAAATTCACTCATTCATTCATTCCTTTCCTCACAAGTTATTGTTGTTTTTCTTCCTACTTTTCAAAAGCCGAGAAGACGCTATGGCAGCCAAGATTAAAAGTGTTTGTCTTAATTTTGCCCTCTCCGCTAGAACTGCCGCAGAAAATGGCCCAGCCCTTTCGTCTGCTGCTTGTGGTGGCAAAGATAAACAGGCCATCAGTGCAGAGCTAAAAAGAAATATAGAAAAGGGGATGGGAGCAGTTTAATTACTTTGAATGGCTTTTTGTGTTCCATGTGATTGCTTCCTATGATACAGTAGTTTCTCATTCTCCATACAAGCTCCTGGTTCCTATTCATAAGAATAAGATTGAAGCAGGGAATTGGCTTTCCAGAGTGAGAGAGGGAAGAAATAGAGTGTGTGTGTGTGTGTGTGTGTGTGTGTGTGTGTGTGTGTGTGTGTGTGTGTGTGTGTACGGGAGGGAGAGAGCAAGGGAAAGAAAGGAGGAGAGAGAGAGAAAAGAGAGAGGCAGGGAGAGATGTAGAGGAGGAAAAGAAGGAGGGGGGAAGGAGAGATAAGGAGGAAGGGAAAAGGAAGAGAGAGAGAGAGAGAGAGAGAGAGACAGAGAGAGAGATTCTATTAAGTAAACTTGGGCAGGGGTAGGGGAAAATAAAATCAATTCAATTCGTAGGAATTCATTAGAGTTGATCTTAGAAATCACTAACTCCAAGCCCATCGTTTTAAAGGCCTGGACACTGAGATTCAGAGAGGTCATGGGTCATAGGCTTTTAAGCAAGAAGGAGCCCTGGAGATCGTCTAGTCTGCCTTCCCCATTTTACCGAGGGAAAAATTAAGGCACCAAACTTGAAGTACCCCAGGTCACACAATGGCAAAGCAAGGATTTGGATTTGTGCCATCTGACTCCAAATCTAGTTCTACTTTTGTGAGGAAACCTGCCATGGAATAGTGAGGTTAGTGCTGAGTTTAGAGACTAGAAGACCAGGTTTCAAATCCTCCCTTTGACACTGGCACATGACCATGGCTACAACCCATGACCTCTCTGAGGCTTAGTTTTTTCATCCATAAAATAGGAATGATTATCACATTTGTAACAGCTACCTCATATAAAATTATTTTAAGGATCAATGAGACTCTAAAGTATTTTACAAACTTTAAAGTGCCATATAACCATCCATTATCATTTCTACTACATGGTCTTATTTAACAATTCAACAAATATTTATTAGGGTACTATAGTCATGGTGAATATTTCAGGTATTTCTTTTCTTCAATTCAATATACCTTTATTGGGTGTCTGCTTTGTGCAAACTTCATTATCATAATGTCAGCAGCTCTTGTCTTTGTTTTTGTTCAGTAGTGCCCATTTGGGATTTTCTTAGCAAAGATACTGGAGTAGTTGGCCATTTCCTTCTCCAGCTCATTTTACAGATGAGGAAACTGAGGTGAACAGGGTTAAGTGACTTGCCCAGGGTCATACAGCTAGTAAGTATCAGAGGCCAGATTTGAACTCATGAAGAGGAGTCTTTCTGAGTCCAGGCCCAAACTCTATCCACTGGCTACCTTGCATTTATTTTATATGTAATTAGTTTACATATAGTTATATGAGGGTGTACTGTACGTGTCATCTCCTCTGTAAAATGTAAATTCTTTGAGGGAAGGAATTGTTTCATTTTTGTCTTTATGTTCCCAGTTCTTAGAAGACAGCAGATTGTAGATGGTAGATGTTTGTTGGTTGGATTGATTGGTTCTTCTCTCTTCTACCCCAGTGGAATGAGTTTGTCCATTTAGGGTTATCAAACTGGATGACTTCCACTGAAAACCAAGATCATCTCGCGGTGCTATCTTTAGGAACTTTGAAGCCCTGTTCATCACTGCTATTCCCTCTTTCCAAAAGGAAAAGAGGAGACAAGAAAGCCAAGATATTCTGTAGGCCGAGGCAAAAAGCAAATCACCCTCAGGAGACATGCAATGTCCATCTGGAAAACATGAGATCTGAGCCCTAATCCTGGTTTAGCCGCTGAATGGCTTTGCACACGTCACTTCTGCCCTGGGTGTTCCCTGAATTCTCTTTGCTCAGTGAAAAGCTAGGGGAAATGGTGTTGAGAACTGAAGCGACTACCACACATCCCAGATGTCATATGACTAGCACAAAGTATGCAATTCTATTATGAAAATGCCACCACTCTATCAGTAAGCTAAGCAAGAATTATGCATATCTTGCTTTATGTTTCAATAGAAAGGAAATTCCTTGAAGACAAGGACTAGCCATCATTGTCTTTGTATTTTCAATACCTAGCACCAAGCAAGACATACAGCCAGTGTTTAATAACTGTTTGTTGATCGATTGGTGACACCTGACAAGTCCCTCAAAATTTGCATTGCATCTTTTTCCACTTATCAAGTGATTCATATTTAAAATGCACTAGGAAATCTGATTGTTTAAAGGAATTCTGTTTGAATTCTTAACTTCTGTGGCTCCAGCTTACCTTTGAAGACTTCTTTCACATTATTCCCCTTCCCTCACGCTGGATTACGGCCAAATTGCCCTAACTTACTATTCCTGAGACATAGCTCTATGGGCTATTCCCCATGCCTGGAATGCATTTCCTTTCTTGCTCTCATGCCACATAATGATGAGAACAATGCTACAGATGCTTTTATCCACAAATAGAATGTAAACTCCTTGAGAACAAAACTGATTGTTTTTCTTTCTATCTTTACAACCAAATTGTCTGGCACTATTCCACATATAGAATTGCTGCTTAATAAATGCTTGTTTAATTGAGTTAGATTGAAAAGGATTTCAAGTATCTTCTAGGTTAAATCAAAGCATGAATCTAGTTTTCCTTGTCCCTGACACTTCTTGGTCACCAGGTTTTTTGCACAGATTTCCAGTGAGAGGAAGCTCATAAGAACCACAGGTGAACCCTTCCAGATGCAGCCCAGACAACATTGGGGCAGCTCTAATGGTGAAGTGAAAAGTTCCCTAGTCTAGATCCAAAGACATAGCACTCACTCAACTACTAACTATTCCTGTGATCTTCAGCAAATCACCTGGGACTCATTTTCCTCATCTCAAGCTAGCCCAGGCTACCTCATGGGGTTGCCCTATGAATTAAATGAAAGTCTGCGTATTGTAGTAGAGTAGTAAGAATGCTGGATCTGGAGGATGAAGAGCTGGATTCAAACCCTGTCTTTTCTACTAATTATTTGCTTGACCTTAAATCACTTAACCCCACTAAACCTCAGTTTCCTCATTTCCAAAACGTGGGATCTGATACAGGGTATAATGAGCAGAACCAGGGCAATAATTTATATTTTAATATCAATATTATAAAAATGAACAATTTTAGGGACTTTTATAAACCAGGGAAGAATGAAATAAGCTGAACTAATAGAACAATTTATACAACAACATTGTGATGACAAAAAAAACTTTGAAAGGTGTAAGACTCATGATCAACATAATGACCACGCACGAATCCAAAAGACCCTTGATGAAACATACCATACGTCTCCTAAAAAAAAGGTAATAGATTTAGGGTGAAGAATTTTATATACATATAGGTGTGTGTCTGTGTGTGTATATATGTGTGTGGGTGTGTGTATAAAACATTTTATATATATATATATATATATATATATATATATATATATATTTCTGTATGCAGCAGGGAATTTGTTTTGTTTGAATATATATTTGTTATAAGATATTTGTTTTTCTTTTCTCTCTTTTTCTAATGGACTGGCCTGTGTGAAGGAGAAAAATAAATTCCTGCTAGTTAAAAAAAATTTTTAATGTGTGCTAGAGATGTAAAATGTTGTTTGCACTTTCAGATGAGGTGACTGTATTGTTTGTTTAGTCCTGTGGTTATATTTTGTTATGAGAGACCTCTCACAAAGTGAGGGTAATCTGTAAATGTTTGTAATATAAAACCAAAACACATCAATACAACTTTTAAGAAAATAAATTAATAAAATGTGAGGGTTAGATGACCTCTGAGGTTACTTCCAATTCTAAATCAATGATTCTCTGATCTTGTGAAAGTGCTTTGAAGATGGGGGCACAGGAGAATAATGTACATAGAATCATAGCATTTAGAGCTGAAAGGAACCTGGGTGATCATAGTCACACATTCACAAAAGTCTCAGTGGGACCTCAGAGGTCACTTGGTCAAACTTTTACCTGACCGAGAATCCCCTCTATAACATATTCAACAAGTGGTCATCCAGCCTTTACCTAAAAACCTCAAATGAGGAGCAGCCATTACCTTCTGAGGTAACCCATTGCACTCTTGAGTAACTTTAATGGTTAGAAAGGTTTTCTTTATATCAAGCCTAAATTTATCTCTTTATAACTTCTAGACATTGTTCTTGGTTCTTCCTGCTAGAGCCAAACAGACCCTCTTCCACAAGATTGCCCCTAAAATAACTGAAACTATCACATCCCACTCAGATATCACATGGCATTTTGTTCTGCATGTCCCTGATACATTTATATAATAATGTCTATTATGGTTATTGGTGATGCTACCTTGAAATACTAAGTCCCTTGAAAGCAGGGACTATTAAATCTCCACTTTGTAATCCCCTCTGCCAGCAACTCTGCTAGCAACTACTCTGCATACAGTAGGCACTTGATGAATCTTTCTTGATTTCTCCCCTATATAAGCCTCATTTTTCCCATATGCAAAATTGTGGCAACATTTTTAATACCTACATTACAGGGTTGTTGAGAGACGAAATGAGAAGATTTGGCCTTTTAAAATCGACCTTCTGCACCTCCAATCATTATATAAATATAGATTCCTAAAATTCAGCGTTTGGCCTTGTGACAGTGATGGACAAGGAAAATAACCTATTTTATAGACACTCAGACATTTTACAGAAAATTAAAGGATTAAAAACTTACTCTATTTATAAGCATTCCTGACAAAAAGACCAGAGCTATGTTGAAACTTTAAAGTTCAAATGTAGGGGTTAAGAGAAACATAAAAACATAGACATAGACATGCATTCAGTTTGTTTGTCCTTCATTTTTTCTAAAAAGACCAATGAAATCATAAGGTGATGTCTTTTTTTTTTTTTTTTTTTTTGCTTTTTGGAGGGGGAAAGGTAGGGCAATTGGGGTTAAGTGACTTGTCCAAGATCACACAGCTAGTTTTATGTTAAGTGTCTGAGGCCGGATTTGAACTCAGGTCCTCCTGACCCCAGGGCTGGTGCTCTATTCACTGTGCCCCCTAGCTCCCCCAACAAGGTGATGTCTTACCCACATATGAATTGAAGTGAGGCGTATTTGCCCGAGGTCATCAGCTCACTCTCTCTTCCAGAGTCATCAAGGTTCAGTGTCAAGACAAAAGTCAGGATGACTGGCAATGGCCCAAGACGCAACAGATGACCTTGGTGTCTTCAATATCTGACCAAGCTCTGACTGCTCAGCCATTGGATGAAATTGTTCTCGTCCTCCCATTCTACTGGGGGAATCTTCAAAAGATTGGAGTAGACACTCCCCGAACTCACCAATGGCTTGAGGCACATCAATTACCCTCAACCTGGTTTAGCCCATTTACCAAGATGGTTTCACTGGGGTGTGGCCACTGCACATGCTATAGCTTCTTGGAGTCACAGGTGAGAGTTGGGTGAAAAGTGGACACCAAAAGTGGATGAGCAGCCCTGAAAATGACTCAGCAAACCTTCACTCCAGAAGTGCTAGTCCTCCCTGAACACTCCATACATCTTGCTTACATTCCAATACTGGGAGATGATGCATGTGTCCCCTCTGAAGCCTATCATCATCAGGATTCATAGAGTTAGTCTAAATAGGAGGTTTGGGAGTGGTTCTATTATGTCTTGGTGAACAGCAAGAGAAGGTAAGAGGGACAGGAAGGAAAGGAAATGAAGGTTAGGAAAAATTATCTCATAATCAAAATGTACAAGTAGAAGTTTATACAAACAAGAAGAAAAGTAGGAAGAACAGCTAACCTTTAATCTCACTCTCAGAAATACACTTCACTCAACCAAGAAATAGGAGGAAAATGAGAGAAGGAAGAAGGGGAAATTAAAGGGAGAATAGATCAAGGGAGAGATTAGTCTTAAGCATAATAAACTAAGGACATTTAAAATAATTTCTAGCTTGTTTTGAGGCAAGAAAGAGGGAGAATTTGAAGCGTACCCATCAACTTCAGAATAGCTGAATGAGTTATGGTATATAAATGCGGTAGAATACTATTGTGCTATAAGAAATGCAGGGGAATGAAGACAGAGAAACCTGAGAAAATTTGTATGAACTGATACAGAGTTTAGTGAACAGAACCAGGAGAACAATTTATATAATGACAACAATATCATAAAGACAAATAACTTTTTGAAAGACTTAGGAATTCTGATTAGCACAATGACCAACCACCATTTAGAGTACTAATCAATGATGAAAACAGGTGTGTATAAACATATATATATATGTATATATATATATGTATATGTGCATATATGTAATATGCTACAATATCTGTTGTATACTATATTATATATCACATTCTATACTATAGTGTTATATATAATGTGTGGGTGTGGATGCATGTATATGAACTCACCTACACAGACACACACACACACACACACACACACACACACACATACACACACACACACACACACACACACACACACACCTGCAGCAGCTAGGTAGCAAAGAGAATTTAACGTTGTGCCTGGAGTCTTCCAGAGTTCAAATCTGACCTCAGACACTTACTAGCTGTGTGACTCTGGGAAGGTCACTTAACCCTGTCTGCCTCAGTTTTCTCATCCATAAAATGATCTGGGAAAGGAAATGGCAAGCCACTCTAGTATCTTTGCCAAGAAAACTCCAAATGGGATTACAAATAATCAACCAACAATGAACACATGTAAACATAGTTATGTATATACATTTTCTTTTTATGGATATAGCCAAAACAAAAAGTTGCTTTGCTTGACTATATTTTTTTTGTAATAAAGGGTTTGTTTTACTTTCATTCTCAATTTGGGAGGAAGAAGGAGGAGAAGATGTAGATTTTTGTTAATTGAAAAGAAATTTAATTTTTGAAAAGTATACCTTAAATACCACACTTAACCTGGAAGAATGACCAAAAGAAACAACTGCCAGGAACATTGAAACCAAGAGAATAAGAATGTACACCTGCCCAACATTCAACTGCGGTACATCTTCATCATTTGATGGCTCCTACCCATTGAAAACTCATCCCTTCTACAAAAGCTAGCAGAACACTGACACTGGTGAGTTGGTCATTATCTGACCTTAGCATCATGTTTGAAAAAAGGTATTATGGCAGCATAAATGTACAGTTTTATTGATAATGGCCTGTTTACCTATAGTAATTTGGGCATTTTTAACATCTTTTTCCTTTGTGTGTGTTTGGGTGCCTTTTGGGAGTCTATTTTGCTGTATGTTGCCTGTCCCAAGAAGATAGATCCCATCTCTATCTTTCTGAAGTAATGAAGCTACCTGGTGAGCCACTCCACTAACTGTGGCCCATGGGAAGGACCTGATTATCCAGCCTGAGCTAGTCAAATTCTTATAGAGGCTCTTGAGCAGGAATTGTGGTATCAGACTTAATTAAATATGAAGAGTCTTTGTGACTCTTCATCAGCATTTCCAAAGAATTGTAGTAGGAGAAGAAACAGGTATCTTCACTCTTGAGATACATCTTGGCTATATCAGCTTTTTTGGTATGAGTCAGCATTCAAATTTGTTGTGTGGATAACAAAAATGATTGACAAAAATGTGATTAAGAAAGTTGTTTAATTTCTCTGGGCCTCAATTTCTTCATCCGTAAAATGAAGAAGTTGGATAAGGTGACCCCCTCGAGTTTCTTCCACCCTTATGCTTCTATTCTTACTCAATTGAATTTACAATACAGAGAGAAGAATTAAAGAGAAGGAAGGAACTCATGAAGGAACATGAAGGAAGGAAGCAAAGAAAGAAGGAATAACATGTATTGATTCTACTTATTATATTGATTACATCACCTAATATAATTTTCTTCATTCACAAAAGGAATAAGTTGGATAAAATTATTTCTGTGGTCTCTACTAGTCTCTACTACATAGGATCCTATGATCCTATATTTTGGGAAGGTTAGCAAACCAAGTGGTGTATAAAAGGTTTAATGAGATGAAGTTTAGTCTGGAAAGTGAAGTCTAAGAAGGAGGATTGATAAAAGGCATAAAATCAGGGACAACAGAGATAGGTGTGGTCTTGTTCACAAAATAGTAGTTGTAGTAGTCATTGTCATAGCCATAGCAGTAGTAACAATAGCAATAACAGCAAACATTTATATAGCACCTTAAGGTTTACAATGGGTTTTATAAATACCATCCCATTTTCTCTTCACAATAACCCTGGGAGGTAGGTACTACTATTATCCCCATTTTATAGATGAAGAAATGGTCTAAGGAAGGTTGTGTCCCTTTGCCCAAAGTCACACAGCTAATAAGTGTGTGAAGACATATTTGAACTCAGGTTGTCCTGGCTCCAGGGCCAGTATTCTATCTCTTATTCCATGAACAAAGGGGAACTCTAAAATTCAGGGAAGCTAAATTTAGAAAATATGGGAGGATGTCCTATGCTGTGCCATAAACTTAGGGAGCTCATGAGCCCAGGAAGTGTTACTTGCAAGAAATAATGCATATATTCAAAAAGGATTTAGATTAGTTAAAGATAATAATTAATAGTTGTAGTTATATAGGGCTTTAAGATTTGTGAAGTACTCTAAATATGTTATGAATAACAATCCCAGAAGTGGCTAAGAAAAGCAAGGCTATATCTAGCATTTAAGACTGACATCAGTAAGGATAATCCTGCCCCAACACCCATGCCATGTGCCTTAGGGTTGCTTTTTTAACCTGAATACGAAGTTAGATGGACCATGGGTCTAATGTGGTAAATGGTAGTGCAGTATATCCTATGACCCAATAATAATGGAGGGGGGCAAGGTACTAATAAGTCCAAATGGGAGAGAGTTGAACCACCTGTAAGACCCTGGTCTTAACTGACAACCGAGTTAAATCATGTTTTGTTTGTATTTCTGATGGGGAGGAAGGGTAGAGACTTGTGATCATCCAAATGCTATCTGTAAAAATATCTATTTCTTCCTTGGCCACTTTATTACTAAAGTGGCATTAAGGAGTTTCTCAAGGCTGCTAACAAGGGGTCTGGGATGAGTTCTCATCAGTGATGACCTTATCTCCTTATCTGACGACATAAGGCCAACTCCAAACCTCTTGACAGGAAACCCCAGAAAAAAATCAGAGGGAAAAGGCAATAGAATCCCTGCCATCGTATAGAGCATAGAGAAGAAAAACTGCTCATCACAGGATTTAATGCTAAAGGTGACCTTAAAGAATCACCCATCTGATTCTGAACAAACCAAAAGACCTTAGCCTGAATCCCAGGACTGGCATGTACATAATGTTTTCCATATGTTATCTAATTTGATTCTCACAACAGAGGACCCAAGATAGAGGAGGAAACTGGGCCCCAGAGAAGAATAGTGGCTTTTTAGTACCCCACAGATACAGGTAGCAGGCTGTAGTTGAAAGAATGCTAGAGTCAGGGGAAATTTGAGTTCAAATCCTGCCCTGACACTTACTGTGTGACTCGAGGAAAGTCACTTTGCCTCTCTAAAACTCAGTTTCCTTATCTGCAATGTGTAAGTAATACCTGTGGGATCTACTTCATTGGGCTATTGTAAAGATCAAATGAGATGGCATATGTGAAGCATTCTATATACATCAGTTATTGTAGGCAACAGGGCTGTGACTCAAGCCCAGATCTGACTCCAAATCTAGTGGGGGCTAGAGGAATTCTGCTACACCACTATTTTTAGGACTTGTACCCAAAGGGGAACAGGGAGAAAGAAAGGGAGAGGAGAGCTACGCTCATAGTGAGTAGAGACCCAATAATCAATACTTCACCAAGCCCTGTGAAACATTCCTTTGGAGACAAACAGACTCTAGGGTGGATGCTCACTGTGTGTGGGGATAAGGCACCCCCAGCATTAGAGTTAACCATTGCTGATCTGTGCAGGTATCTGACTTGACCTGCAAGAATGATTCACTAGCTGATGAAAACTCTTTCAACTTGCCTGATTCTCTCTACTTCTTTCCCCCAGAACCGTGCCCACTTATTCATATTTGCTCTATCCCAGTGTATTTTGATTGCTTCCCCCCCCTTGTCTGCCAGGGGGAGGAAAAGAGGGGTGTTGGCTTCTGCTAGACACACACTAACTGTCAACCACCCAGGCATCCACATGGAAGAGAATGTCAGCTATCCATTATAAAGGCAGTACTAAACTCCAAAGAAAAGATGTGCTATTTAAATTCAAATCATCCTTTTAATTTTATCAAATCCCATGTAAATATCTGTCCTCAATCTCACAAAGCTCTCCTGGATGGAAGATCCACCTTCCACATCTCTTCACTTATTTCCTTAGTCTTAGATATTGTTTCCAGTTGGATAGCCTCAGACTCATGCCTCAATCATGTCTATGGAAGTATTCCTTCTACCAACACGGATTGCAGCCTGTATTATATAACAGATCATGTAGTTGGAAAGGATTCAGAGACCGTCCAGTCTAAATCTTAACTAAATGAGAATGCCTTCTACATCATATACGGCAAGTAGGTTATTGACCTTTGCTGGAGGGAAGAAAGCCTGTTCGATTTTTTGTATATATTTAATTATTAGGAATTGTGTTTTCCCTGCATCCTAAAACCACGATCCTCCTTAGAACCCAGGCATACCAAAGGAAGGGAGAACCAACCTTCTGCTAGCAGCTAGGACTAATCCTTGAGAAGACATGAAAATACAAACTATCTAGGAAACAGTAGTCATAGCAAATGAATAAGAGCTGTTGTGGCTGAAAAAAAATTCTCCCAATATCCAGCATAGTAATGAATGTTTCTGAACTTAAAATGGCGTTTAGACAATAAATATATAGTCCATCCTTAGGCCTATACTTAAAGCTGGATCCATCTAGAGCTGAGATTCTTAACATGAGATTAATAAAGTTTTTATTTTACATTTTAGTCTTAAGTGTATGATTGGTATCCTTTGTAATCCAATGTATTACAATTTAAAGACATTATTCTGAGAAGGGACCTATAGGCTTTACCAGACTGCAAGAGAGCTCTATGACACAAGAAAGGTAAAGGATTCCTTGTCTAGAACTTCCAGATAGAAAAGTGATGAACTTATTGTGCAGATTGAGGCCTACTTTTTTCTGACATGGCTAATGTAGAATTTTGAGTATATGTATTTGCAACAGGTCTTGGTTTTCTTGCTTTCTCAATTGATGGAGATCAAAAGGGGATGTGGGAAGAAGAGAATATGGATCTCCAAATAAAATAAAATTGAATTTTTTCATTTAAAATTTTTAATTTTAAAAATTCTATTTTTTAAAATAACCCTTGGTCTAGAGCCTGATGACTCTAGCACTGATCTAAATCACTGGAATATCTATCAAGAATCCAAGGACACATCCACGTCATGATGATGAATTGAAGTAAAACTATAGAGGCAAGATCATAAAATCTTCAAATTTTAGCAACACACAGGAATTTTCCATTCTCTTCATTTTGTCAGTACAGAAATTGAGCTACAAAGATGATATTACCTACCCTAGATCACAGAGGTGATTAGCAGCAGACCCAGGTCTCTTGACTTCCAAGTCCAATGATCTTCCACTCCATAACCTTTATTCCTCTGCTACCAAATAATTTTAGAAGATTTGTGGTTTTGTCTTATGTGGGCCCTGCCTTTTAAACCTTGGTTAACAGTCTTTATGAATTGTAATGGCTGAAAGGATTAACTTGTTGGGGGCCAAACTGCTGATAATGAGTCAACCTACTAGCTGAACTGGTCCTCAGATGACAGAGGCACTGCCTGTGGCAAGGCCCATCCTTAATGCCTCTCCAGATGGGTTAGGTCTTCCAGAACTTGCATCAGCATTGGCTTCAAGAACCTAGGCATACGTTTATGCCACACTAAGCCATCTCTGAAGGACATTAGTGAGGAAAACTACTAAAATGGGAAGAAAGGAACTCATCCCTGATCTTCTGAGCCCAACTCCAAGGTGTGTCATGCATAAAGACATTCAGAAACCAATCATTGGTATAAAACATGTTAATGGGTGTTCTGCCTAGGTAAGGACATCAGAAATGGGCCCTGAGTGCATTTACTTTTCTCCCTGCATTTGTAATCAGCCTGTCATTTCATTATCTGCATTCTGTGTTGGCTGTTTGGGATCATTAAGCAAAACCTAGCTATCACTGCATATTACTCCGTATGTTTGCTCTAATAAGCTTTCGTAAATAAACCCGGAGAGATGAAGAAGGCCAGTGTCTGATTACAAGCAACCAATTTGGTCTCATTATGTTCTTATAAGGAGAAAAAGTAAATATAATCTTTATAAATCATACAGCTATAACAGAGATGCCTGGCAAAATTCATTAGTTAGGATAATAAGAATGAAGACCATTTAAATGTGCGTAACAGTTTGGTTTATGAAGCTGTTAAGTACTATTTCACCCATTATAAACTTTTACAAAACTCAAAGATGTAATCAGGCAGGGGAAATCATATATTCTAACATGATTCCCTGGGGTTTCAGCTTAATAAGTCTCTATTAAAATAATGATAAAGACTAATTCTCATTTCAGACCTTTCATCCAAAGTTCCCTATGTGCCTCATAAAATACTAACTAGTTTTCCTGGACTGTCCCTAGGATGAATAACTATTATGTAACCTATTTTGCAGAGTGGAAGACTGAGGCCAAGAGATGGAAAAAAAAAGCAAAAAACAGTAAAAACAATAAGGTTAGCAACTCAACTTGAGAATATGAAGGTACAAGGGAAAGAAATTTGGCAAAGAGCACTGGTTTTGGAGTAAGAAAACTGGGTTTGAATCATGGTTCTGCCATTTATGAGATGTGTGACCTTAAATACTTTGTTTCCGCTTGTGAGGACTTAAGTTCATTGTATATGAAATGAGGGAGCTGGATTAGATCATCTCTCTCTCTCAGTTCAAAATCCTTTGATGTAGACGTGTATTCACAAGTGTAAATATACATTGGAAACAATGACAGCTGCCTAGATATATACACATAAATGTATATAATTGCTAAATTTGTTGTAAGTATATCTCCTGTTTTAATCATGTGTTCTCTTGTGTTCCCAAGCCTTTTTAGAGTCCCTAAGCTAGTTGTTGTATATATCCCCAAAGCAGGCAGAAGGGTAAATTAGATGACCTCCCAGGTTCCTTCCAGCTCTGGGAGTCTAGAAATCTGTGGTCAGCAGAGTAAACTGGACTGTTAGTCCTGCATATTGTCATTTCAGGGAAATAGAAACTACCTAAAGGCAGCATACAGAGACTGATCTTTATATTTCCTTTCCACTTAAAATTAGGATTTTCTGAGACACATTCTTACATTTTCAGTACTTCTATCTGGTATTTGACATTATTAGTATGGTTTTATTCATTACAACCCTAGCATAGCCTGGGAACTAGGAATTCCAGCATTCTAGACAAATCCAGAGGGGTGAGGAGAAGAAATGACAGAGACTGTGGGATACTACACCACTGGTCTAAATTGACATTGCCTGGTTGGTCCAGGGAGTGTTATGCATCCTTTGGTCCCCAGGCTAAATTGCAATTGGGCAGTATGCTTGAGTTGAGTGTAGTCATACCAGTGGGGAAAGATTGTTCTGGAGAGAAGATCATGCCAAAAAAGGACCTGGGGTATGGGTGGAAGTCCTAAAACTAGGGGCTTCCTACCAATGGCAGTCTTCAATATCTCACAAACCTCCACTGGTCCCTTGACATGTGGCAGGATTGATGCAGGTGTCTTTAGGAAAGGAAGTCTGTCTCCGCGATGTTGGTACCCTGGAGTAATGTCCTGGCTTCACAAATCTGACTCTGCCCCGTGGAGCTTTGTGCAGTAGATCAAAATGAATCCCCATATAAAAGATGGGGAAGTCAGGGTATGCCTGGTGCAGCAGAAAGAGCACTCATTTTGGAGTCAGAAGATGATGAATCCCAAGTTCTGCTACTTACTATCTAGGTGACCTTTGGCAAGTTACCTTGATTCAATCTAGCAAACATTTATTGAATACCTACTCTTAGTAAACCACTGTATTAGGCAGCTAGGGGAACAAAGCCAAAACCAAAGAGTTCCTTCCTTTAACAAGCTCATACTTATGTCTCCAGATCTCATTTTTCTCATCTATAAGATGAGTAAATGAACTCTAATATTTTCTCTATGATCCTATGTATTGGACATTTCCCACATCTTGCTGTTCCTCATCTGTCGGTACATTATTCTTCTACCTGGTCTGACTCTGTAAGCTTAGGAGGAAATAGGATTATTTGTCTGACAAAAAGAAAGAAGAGATAACTAATTGACTCCTCTCCTACATTTCTTTCCACACTTCACTTATGTTCTCATCCCACCTATCATATCATTGCCAAGTTGTTCACATCAACTGTAGATGTTTGGTCCAAGATGAGCTTCTGCTTCATCCAAGATACTGGCATCTGCTCTGGCCTTACTTCCAATGATTCCTGTCATCCACAAAATGGAAATTAGGTAGTAAGATAACAGGGAACAAAAGTAGCACAGGGAGAGGGAAGATTTGTAGAGGATTCAGTCCTGGACTACTTCTGACTGGAATCAACTTGCAAAGAGAATATGACTATGACTTTGGAACAGATCGAGTGGCTCTTGCCTTTATCCCAAGGTTTTCTCCTATCACTGTCCCAAATTTCCTTCATCTCCAACTCTTGGCTCAAGGGCTAGATCCCCCCATAGCCTCAAGTTTCTCAGTGTCCAAATCTACTTTGCTCCTTAGATTAGAGGTCAACTATGTCAAGTTGCAGATTACCTGCCACCCTTATTCCTCTCTTGTTGACACAGTAATTTGTTTTGTACTCACCCCCATTTTCCTTAATAACTCTCACCAGATATTACTATGGAATTTTCTTAAGGTATTTAACTATGAGGGAAGAAAGGACTTAGAGAATTAACAATGATTTGGTCCTGGTAATTGAAAGGACATCTGAAGAATTCTACCCAACATAGACTAGATGGGTCAGAGAGCCTCCTGGACTATTTCAGCTTAACTTTTTCCAGGAGATATTGGACTTGCATAATTCCTCCTGAGTATCCAAAGTATCTTATTCCCACATGACCCAAAAAGAAAAAGGCCTCTTTGTCCTTACAATATCCCTTGCCCAGTCTCCCTTTTTGGGATTGGCTTAGTTCAAGACTCTAGAACAAGCTTATCGGTCTGGTTACAATCCTAGGCTCACTATGAACCAGGCAGACTACCTTCTGATCAAACAGTGGACTTTTCTACTGTCACACATGTCTGTTATGAGAGGCAGCATGATGTGGTGGAAAGGATACTAGACTTGTAGCCAAGAAGACCTGGGTTCAAATCATGCTTCAGAAACTTATGAGCTCTGTGACTCTGTGCAATATACTTAACCCTCTCTGGGCCTCAGATTCTTTTTCTTTCAAATGAATTTTAAATTCAGTGGACGGATGATTTGGATTTTGGACTACATGGCTCTGAAGTCTTTTACGGCTCTCAATCTATGATCTATGACCTCCTCCCACTTCCCACCCAGTAGCTAAATCACTACCATTGTAAGGACCAATGTTGCACAATACCAAAGATACTGAGGCATCCCACCAAAGTTGTAAGAACCTTGTCCATGAATTATCTTCATTTATTTTAATTCAACAAGCATTTGTTAAACCTCTAATACAGTGGTTCTCAACTTTCCTAATGCCGCAACCCTTTAATACTCATATGTGGGTGTATCTGCATGTGGGTGGACCCGCCTGGAGACAGATAGAGGAGCTGTGTCTCAGTTCCTAAAACCATCAGAAATATGTGTTTTCCAATGGTCTTAAGTGACCCCGTTCGACCCCCAAAGGGGTTGCGAACCACAGGTTGAGAACTGCTGCTCTAATATGTGTTAAGAACCTACCCAAGTGTATAGACAACTGACCTTCCTAAAGCCATCACCCTTGAAATGGAAAGGAGCTCAGTCACTGCTTTAAAACAGTCCCATGAGACTATAAACACAATGGCCATAAGGGAGGTTGTCAAGGAGAGAGAGAATATCAGAGGGAAATAGAAAGAGGATAGGGCATAGGCAAGGCAGAATTTTTCTCCCTCTTCCTTAAATAGTGGAATGTCTGTTTACCAAAGGTTGTGCAGAATTTCTTACGAAAGATACAACAGTGCCATCTAAGGATCCAAGAGAGGACAGTACTTGGAGGGAACCAGAGACTCACAGAAAATAGTTCACCCATCTTCTCCAGACCTCTGGGTGCTGCATAAATAAAGGCCTCCTTGGATAGACTAGATAGCCATGTCCTTGAGCCATGGCTTGCTATGCAGCCAGAATTTCCTTGAATTCACGGCAAAGTTCTTTTCCCTACCATTAGCAGTGGCCTTGGCCCCCAAAGAAATCTTGATTCTCTGAGCTAAATTCAGAGAGCATGAGAAAAGAGAGAGGACACTGATGGAAGTGTTCTCCAAATCTTAGTGTTAGCTACTCCTCAATACCCACCCCCCACCATCACCAGAATCTAAATGCAAATTTTCTTGGGTTTTTACTTCCTCTGTCCTGTTCTTTGCAAAGATAAGATAATTGATGCAAATTTTATGCATTTTGCTCAGAGGCATCTAATTAGACAGATTAGCTCGTAGACTCAGTAACCTTCTATTTTATTCTTCAGAAAAGAAGGTTATGTCAATTGTGAACCTCTGACTCTTCAAAAAGAGCAGGCCTGGTTGCATGTTTGTGAAGGAACAAGGGCACCCAGACACCAGTGCATGTTTGACTCCTCATCCATGTGGGAGTGGATGTATGCAGATGCATTTGCCTCTGTGGGCATCTGCTTGCATGAACAAGACCAAAGATGTATGCAGATGTTCAGAGGCAGCTGTGACTAAAGAGCAAATATCCATGAGAAAAAGGTAAATGAAGGGTTAGTTTGTGCAAGAATGAGGAGTAGAAACACCTGATTGGCAAGAGGAGTGAACAAAGCACGTTCAACAGGGGGGGAAATGTAGTTTGTTCTTTATTGAGGAAATGAAATTTAACTCTTGTTAGCATACATGTAGCCTACGAATATCCAAAAAGGAAAAGGAAAACTCACTCAACAGAGGAAGAAAAATGAGGAGTGATGCTAACAAGCTCTGCAACTGACAAAGGGGTTGGTGGGGTTGCTATGGTGAGAGGCCATTTAAACATGGAGGGTCATTATCCCCTGAGTTCTAAAAATCCACCAGGTGCACCTGCCCCTGATCCAATTAGAAAAACAAGATGCTGCGGAGGAGCATCTGGCTTGACTCCTTGTGGCATGACAGGCATGCCAGCCTCCCTGATGCTTCCCCTGCTTTTGAGTGGCTGCCAGCTCCCAGGTAAGTGTTATCTACATGGGCTTTCTGGCCAACCATTCTAGCCTTGCCATCTAAAGCAATCACCAGCTCACTCAGCATGCAGTGGTGAGTAAGACCCTTTGACCATTCCTCCCTTGCCTCAATAGCATCGTCTTATAACAGCTCTGCATAATGAATAAACAAAAAAAAAAAAGCAGTGCTGTACAGTGACCCAGTAATTACTAGGAACCTCAGGGACTGTAAATGATTATCCCAACCCTGCTGAGTCACTCTGAAAATGTGAAAATTGGCAGATGGGACACTGATCAAAGGGCCCATACACCCCAAGTCTGGGGACCATATTGTTTTCAATACTTTGAAAGATTGTCTCTCTCAGTGCTGTGAGTATTCCAACACAGAGAACTTCATAACTTCTCATAGAATAAGATGAGAGATTCAAATTTCTCCACAACTGAGATCAACGAGTACATTAATAAGATAGACTTGACCCTGGACAAGTCACTTAACTCCAGTTGCCTTGCCAAAAAAAAAAAAATAGACCTACATTTATAGCAGCTGTATTGGCAAAGAACTGGAAACCCAAAGAGTATGTACATAATAAGGTAGAATAATATTGTGCTGAAAGAAAGGATTAAAAAAATGGTTACTTAATGACCAACCATGGTTCCAAAGGACCACTGGAGAATCATGCTACCTACCTTCTGACAGAGAAGTGATAGACTCAGAGTGCAAAATGAAACATATTTTTTGACCTGACCAATGTGGGAATTTGTTTTGCTTGACCGTGTCTATTTCTTACAAGAGTTTTGTTTTTTTTTCTTTTTTTTAATTTGAGGGGCAGTAGAAAAAGAAAATAGATTTTTATTAATTTTTTTAAGTACTCCCTCTTTTAGGCATTAGGAACCTCAAGGGTAATGCCAAATTATTAACCAAAAAAATGAGGATTGAATATCTTTTAAGAGCATTGTAAATCGTGGAAAGTAAAATTCAAAGTTGGAAGGAGGCTCAAAGGTCCATCATTCTACATCCAAATTCACAAGTCTACAACATCTCTGGCCTAGAGTCACCTAATCTTGAGCTGAAGACCTTCAATGATAGAGACCTAAAAAGATCTTAAAACAATCTTATGTGATTAAAGTTAATAGTGACAAATGTAGAACAGCTTAGAATAGATTCAAAAAGTCAGTACAAAGTATAAGTACAAAACGGGGAAAGCATGGCTAGGCATGGTACATCTGAAAAAGATTTGGAGTTTTAATGGACTGCAAGATCAATGCATGTTTTATTAAGAAAGACAAAGTACCCAGGACAAGAAAGGCCAGGTATTTGCCTCTACATCTGGAGTATTGTGTTTAGTTCTGAGCATCACTTCTTAGGGGAAAAAACTGAAAATCATCCAAAGGAGGGAAAGAAGGTGGTCAACCAGCTTCAAAATAAGGAACAGTGGGAGGAACTTGGAGTTTTTAGACTAGAGAAGAAATTGATTGGAGAGGAAATGATAGTTGTCTTCATAAAAAAGGAAAAGACTTTTTCTGCTTGACTCCAAAGGGTAGTGGGTGAACAATAAGGTAAAAATCAGAATTAAAAATCTTCCTAACAATTAAAATTATCCAAAAGTATAATGGGTTACATTTGGAGATAGTGGGATCCCCCTCACTTGAGGTTTCAGGCAAAAACTGGATGCCTGCTTGTTATCTATACTGTATGAGGAATTCCTGTTCCATTGTGGGTTGAAATAGATAACCTCTGAGGTCCCCATCTAATGCTAAGATTCTGTGATTTCTGCAGAATAATGTAATCTGTCTTGACAATCACCAGCATCAGTAGAATCTGGGTGCTACTTTTCAACCCTTCCCATAATCACCTCCTAGGGGGAACACTTAAATACACATGGCTTTCAGACTACTGGCCTGCATTTCTCTACACCATCATATTTCCTACTCTAATTGAAAATACTTAGGCTTCTTACCAACATCCAGGCTGCGGAAATTTTTTGTTGGGTTGGGTTTGTTTTTTTTATAAGTTCACAAAAGTTGTAACACCAAATTTCTCTACTTTTAAAAATGTATACATTTCAAAATGTACTTCTCCCTGTATCCTGATCATTCTACCCAAAGCTGCTTCCTCCTTGGGTCCCAGCCTCCACTCATGAGCCACCAACAGCCACAGGGCTAAGGCCATTGAGAACAGAGTAATCCATAATAAAGAATGCAAATGTTTTACTAGTCCATGGTATATAGGACTGAAAGCTTTTGGGTGAAAAAAGAAATAGCCTGGTATAGTAGGAAGAGCACTAGGTTTATAGTCAGAGGACCTCTGTTCAAATCCCAACTCTGCTACTTACAGCCTCATGACCTTGAGTATGCCTCTTAGCCTCCATTTTCTCATCGACACAAGCTACAGGCTGAATGAGATGATCACTTAAGTTCAGTTTAATTGTAATTCTTTTATTCCATATCTACTCTGGTTTCTAGACAAATATGTTCCATCTATGCTTATGGTCAACTTCTTTATTGAATTTCCTCTCTTTTTTTGGAAGGGGGCTGAGATTTTTTTTTTTTTTAAGTGATAAGAGGCAGAAGAATGAGCATCTCCTTCAAGAAACCTTTTCTTAAGAAACAGGGGTCCTAAAGACTAAGACCACACAACAGGGAAGTGATTTCTGCCCAACTTACCAAACAGAACAATACTCCCATGGGGGTGAGTGTAGCTTTTAAGTGCCCTATCAAGTGGTTTTCTCATGTGACAAGAGGCTGAGCCAGAGAAAGAATTAAAGGAAAGCGAATGCCTGGCAAGGTCTAGGAATGTGGCCAACCAATATTACAAGGGTTGAGATGTACAATGAGGGGACCTAAGTGGGGCAAGGGCTTGGGCAGAAGGCAAAGTAGGGAGATGCATGGAAAAATGGGAAAAGGTGGTATTCAGAAAACGTTAAAGGTAAATTTCCACTAGGCAGGCAGAAAACTCTGAGTGCTCAGCCAACAATTCGTTCTCCTTACATATACATACATACGTGTATTTTTTTTAATAGCATGAGTTCAGAAGATGGAAGGCAAGTAAGCAAAACAATAGTGGAGGTGTCAACCCGAATAGATTTCAAACTGCAACAAAAGGATTTATATGATTAGCTGAAATTACATGGAGATGTATAAACAGCCCTGTCAAAGGGTCCCCAGCAAAAATCGAGCATTTCCCGGTGCCTCATGTGATTTGCTCTTTTGATGTTTATTTTACACTGTGCCAGCAATTTTTGTCGTATCTGGTATGTTTTGCCAAGTCCTTTATTCAGGATGATTCCTGCTTTAAATATTTTTAGCTGCACTGGGTTTTTTTAATCATGAGGGTATTGTCTCCAAAGCAATTATTCTATGCGCATCCAAAAGCAAAGCTGAAATCCATTCCAAATGCATCTGAGATCATCCTGTAGCTAAGGGACTGGATGGGAACTGTCAAAAGGGTGAACTCCAGGGCTGCTGTGCTAAGAACTGGGTCTCACATCTATTACAAAACATGACTGAATGATGCCCTTTGCTGATTTCTCGCAATGTTGTTGATTGGGGGTGGCAAATTGCGACTTCATCTGTGTTCATCAAAGAAGAAGGCCCATTTCCCTTCACGCCCTGAAATTCAGCCTCCTTGCAATCAGCCAGCTTCCTGAGCCAGCCTACAATTTGGAGAAGAGGAGGGCAAGAGTGTTCTTTTGTAGAGAGAAATTTAGCATCTTTGTCTTGTTATTGTTTTCCTGAAAAAGCAACTCCAACCCCTGGGCATGGAGTTCAGGGCACAGAGCCTGCATCTGGAATTCAAATAAAGCAAACTAGAACATGAGACTAGAGGTCCCTAGTTGGGGTTGCGGGGAAGTAGATACTGTGAAGGGACAGTCTCTTGTGTGATTAGCTCTCACTATCAGAGCCAGGTGGGGCTCTGATCCATGCTTTCAGACATGAATCTGCCCAAACTAATCCTGGGTCAGTTCTCATCAGCTAAGCCACAGCTAGCTAAATCAGTAATGTTTATTCTGGGGACAAAAACAATTTGTGGCTACACAGAGTTCACTCTGCCCACTAGAAAAAGGGACACTCTGGCTCTCATCCCATGAGGTTTAGAGTGAAAGCTGGAAGAGCCACAGCAATGGAAACCAGTTGGCTAAAAACCGATTGAATTGAATTGAATTGATAGAATCACAGGATTCAAAACTAAAATGGATTTTAGAGATCGTCTAGCTAACAGGGGTGGGGAACCTGTGGCCTTGAGGCGACACATCCTCAAGTGTGGGCCTTTGACTGAATATTCGGTCAAAAGGCCACACTTGAGAACCTAGTGGGTCACATGTAGCCTTGAGACTACAGGTTCATCATCTCTGATAGTACAATCCCTAGATTTCACAGATGAAGAAACTGAGTCCGAAGGAAGAGAAAGTTCTTTGTCAAAGTTGCAATGAAATTGTGAGGCGTATTGTGAAATCCTGTTGTTAAAGGGCATGATGGGAACTGTCAGAAGGGTAAACTTCTTCCCCACCCCAACATGGCTCCTGGGAGGGGCATCCAGGTAGTACTTCATGGGAGTACCATAGGGAAGAATGCTGGTACCTGGGGGCAAAGCTGTGTTTGCTCAGTGCTGGCTATGGTATTCATCAGCAACCGCCCACCCCTTACTCTAGCACTTGATCTCCTCAAACCAATCTTTCATCTCCCTTCCCCACAAGTAGGACAGAAGAACCACCAGTATGTATTCATGCTTTCCTTGTGTAGAGAAAACAAAGCCTGTCTTCCCTAGACTTACATATTCACAGCACATAGATTAGGTTGGGCCTAGACTGGCCACTACAAAGGTGGGATGCCTCAGGGTACCTAAACAAACTTCCTCATGCTATTGAAACACAATGGGCAGTCACATCCCCAGTCAGGAATCAATAATGCAATAGAACCTCCCATGCTGGCTTATAAAACAGAAGCTCTGCTGCTTAGAGATGGGGGCAACAGCTGGTCTGTGAGCTCGGCCACAGCTGTGACATGTGGGAAGTTATCCATCCACTTCTTCCAGCACCTAGCACAGCGCCTTGAATATGGGATGCTTAATAAACGGAATAGGTGTGGGCATTGTAGGATAAAGAAAAGAGGGCTAACCTCGGAGTAAGAGGACCTAAGCCAAAATTATGTGTGACTTTGGGCAAGTCACTTGGGGATTCAGTTTCTTCATCTAAAAAAGTCAAGGTGTTGAATGAGTCTGATCTCAAAGAATCTTTTTAGTTTTTGATACTATAAACTCCAGGCAGCAGATAGAATTGTTTGGTAGAATAGGAAAAAAAAAAACATTAGTTGTGAAATCACAAGGCTACAGATTGAGAATCCAGTTTGTTGTTGTTGTTGAGTCACTTTTCAGTCAGTATGACTCTTTAAAAATCCATTTGGAGTTTTCTTGGCAAAGATAGTGGAGTGGTTTACCATGTTCTTCTCCAACTGATTTTATAGATGAAGAAACTGAGGTAGACAGGATCAAGTGACTTGTCCAGGGTCACACAGCTAGGAAGTATCTGAGGCCAGATTTGAACTCAGAAAGATGAGTCTTCCTGACTCCAGGCCAGGCACTCTATCCACTATGCCACCTAGCTGCCTCACCTAGTCCAACTGACTCATTTTACAGTTGAGGAAACTGATCCCCATAGCTGTTAGTTAACTTGCTCCTAGATAATAGGCACCAATGACAGGCTTTGAACTCAGGTCCTCCATCTTCACAGCCCCTGCTTTTACCGTTGTACCACCCTGCCTCCCAAGTCAAAAGACCTGGGTGCAGAGTCTAATTCAGAGCAAGTCTTTGAACTTCTTCATCTGGAAAATGAGAACATTAGACTAGAGAGGATCCCTAACAACTCTAGACTGGAGCTAGCTGGTGGTGCAGGGCAGAGAGCCCTGGGCCTGGATTCAGGAAGAATCTGAGCCTCAGTCACTTGCTAGCTATGTGACCCTGTGCAAGTCACTTAAACTTTGCCTCCAATTCCTCACCTGTAGATGGGGAATAATTGTAGCACCTGCCTCACAGCATTGTTTAGGGATCAAATTGTTGCAGTTTAAATCCAGGGACAGCAAAAACTGTTGAGGTGTAGATTTTGCCCACCCAAAAACTGTTGTGGCTTCATGATGTATTGTGGTGGAAGCATCTCAAAGAATTCAGAGTCAGATCACCTCTAATCCAAGTACAGGCATGTACTGAGATTGACCCCTCTCATAAAGCTGGTTAAATTCCAAGAGGAACCAGCAACTTCAGAGAAAGCAAGATGTTTTTTTAGAGGATAAAGATGCAATTACATAACCAAAATTTACATATAATAGAGGAACATGAAAAAGGTAGGAGGAGGGGTGGCTAGGTGGCACAGTGAACACCAGCCTTGAAGTCAGGAGGACCTGAGTTCAAATCCAGACTCAGACACTTAACACTTACTAGCCATGTGACCTTGGGAAAGTCACTTAACCCCAATTGCCCTTAAAAAAAAGGCAAGAGGAGTTTCTTAAGGAATTAGGTAATGGAGGAAGGGTCCTATACGTGGCTTAGTGGTAAAACATTCTCGTCATTCTGCCCTCCAACTGGCTAGCTATTGTGGTCCTGTCTGGTTAAGACAGAGAGCTAGGTATTGTGGTCCTGTCTTGGGCTAGATGGATTGTGATTGAATACAGGAACACACTTGTTTCTGTGGGAATGGGTCTGGGGGCAGTGTCCAAGTAGAGGCAGTAGCTGGATTCTCATCACATGGACACATCTACTGTTTCTGTGGGAACTAAGAGTTCAGGGACAAACCTGTTGTTCCAATGAGCAGTGAGGCATATATGAAGAAGTTAGAATATTGGCGGGGGGGGGGGGGAGGGGAGGGGAAGGGGAGGTAGATACAGTGGGCCTGTCGTTCAGGGGACCAGGCCTATAATGAAGTTAGAATATTGGGGTTGGGGGCAGCTTTATTAGGATTCCATAAAAATGAGATATATTTATAAAGTATTCAGCACAGTGGCTGGCACATTTTTGTTGTCCAGTCATTTCAGTCCTGTCCAACTCTTCATGACCCCATCTAAGGTCTTCCTGGCAAAGACACTGGAGTGATTAGCTATTTCTTTTCTCCAGCTCATTTTACAGATGAGGAAACTGAGGCAACAGGGTTAAGTGACTTGAGCACAGTAACACAAGCTAGTAAGTATCTGAGACCACATTTGAACTCAGGTCTTCCTGACTCCAGACCCAGTGCTCTATCCACTGTCCCACCTAGCTGGCACATGGTGTATGGTCAATTAATGTTTGTTTCCTTCCCCATCTCCTCCTAGATCTATGAATCTCTGAGTTGAAATCTAGTGTTCTTTCCACGATGCCTCAGAATTTTATTACAACTTTGACCAATTCCCTTCTCTTCCCTGAGACTCAGTTTCTTCATCTGTGAAATGAAGGGATTGGACTAGATCAGGGGTGGGGAACCTGCCCCCACAAGGCCACATGTGGCCCTCTAGGTCCTTGAGTGCAGCCCTTTGACTGAATCCAAACTTTACACAACAGTTTGAATTCAGTCAAACAGCCACACTTGAGATTCTAGAGGGCCAGTTTGGATTCAGTCAAAGGGCTGTACCTGAGGACCGAGAGGGTCACCCACATGTGGCCTTGAGGCCCCAAGTTCCCCACCTCTGGACTGCATCATCTCTAAAATCCAATTCAATTTAATTAACTATTAGTCAAGTAGTTTTCAGAAAATAGGGTAATAACCCATGGTTTCTTGCACTATCTTTAAAGGACAGGCAAGGTCATGTTACTTTTGGTGAAGCAACCTACATCTCCCCAATTCAGAAACAAAGGAAATAAAGAAAAAAGATACAGTGCTGAAGTCACTAACAACCACCTCAGCTCTAGTGAGGACTTGCTTTCATCTTGCCCTCAGAACAAACTCCAGGTTGATGCATTCACTCGGCATTGTCTCCCTTTAACATTCAAGTTGAGCCAATAAAAGACATTGTTTGGAGTGGGAAAGTGTAGCATGGCTCACCCTGTAATTTTTACGATGAACAAATTACTTACCCAAAGAACAATATGCAGCCTCTTTTCCAATAGTAAAGAGGAGATTGTTCCTTCCAAGACATTACCACAAGCATCTTTCAAGGGAAATCTCTGTAATGGGCTATAATGAGATATATTCATTTTCTTTTTGCAACTTAGTGTTCCTGGACCCAGCTCTTTGACAGTTCAATGCTGGCTTTCATTGGAACAGGGGTGGAAGTGGGAGGGGGAGAGCGTAAATGTAGGGAGAGGTAGTAAGTACTGGACTGCAGAAAAATATCTCTTCCTTCCTGGGATTTAATCAATAGGGCTAGGATCACTGGAAAAGGGATTTTGACATCTACTATCCTGCTGGTGGTTTAATTTGGGATCCAGGACAAGACCTCTTCTTGGGGAAGATCTTAATGGAACAGACAGATGGCAGCATCTGTCTACAGCAATAAGTACAGAGCCCCTTTCTGGTGGCAGGGTCCACAAAACAAGACAATCAATATATAGGACTCTAAGTCAATCAATCTGATGAGCACTTATTAATCACTGAGGTGGCTAGGTAGTATAATGGATAGAGTTAGGAAGACCTGAGTTTGAATCTTGCCTTGGACACTTCTTAGCTGTGTGTGAGTGATTTAATGTTTCAGCCTCAATGTCTTCATCTTTAAAATAGAGATAATTATGACACCTAACTTACAAGGTTGTTGTGAGGATCAAATGAGAAAAGTGTAAAACATTTTCCAAACTGTAAACATTAGCTAGACACTGGAGATAGAAAGATGAAAGACAACATCATTCCCTCAAGGGCCTTGCAATCTAACAGAAGAGGAGGGCTTCATAAATATAGAAATGAGAATGATTCAAGGGTTCAAATCTGAGATGTGCTCCTTGATTATCCATGTGACCTTGGATAAGCCACTTTAAACTCTTGAGGATTCACTGTCCTCATCTATAAAAATAAAGATATAGGACTAATTGGACTTTAAAAAAACCATTTTTTAGCTTTTAATCTTATGAACTGTAGGAAGGGAAGGGAATTATATAGTATGGTAAGAAAATCTCTAGCTCTGAAAACACAGGGTCACAAAGATGAATTTAGAAGTACTCCAAGAAACTCAGAAGAAGGAGAGATAATTTTTGGGTAGGGAAATGTTTCATGGAGAAGATGACACCTGTGTTGGTCACTGAAGGAAGAAAAGGGTTTTAATAGATGGAGGTTGAAAGGGAGCCCATTTCAGGATCCTCACCAAGAGAATGGCTATCAAGGGATACAATTATTGTCCTTGGCAACCCGTGAGATCTTGTAATAGGCTTGGAGTGAGTTTCCATTTATGTCATAGGAGGAAGTATCTGTACTGAAGGAATCACAAATCTTTTGAAACAATGAAACAACCATAGACTAAAGGAATAAAGAGCTGACTGTCTGAATAGTTGGCAATCACTCATCATAGACTAAGGAATCTCTGAGTCCAGTCCACATTGCCCAGATTTTCCTGTAGCAACTCTGCAAACAGTTAACTTCCACTGAAGATGCCCAAAACACCTTCATTCGGTCCAGTGACATGACTCATCCCAGGATGTGCAGATGTTTCCCAATGCAGAAAGGAGGACTTCAATGTAAACATGACCCAGTTTTTGAAAATAACACTCTCATTTTTAATCACCAAAATGTTCTGTGGAGATTTTTGAACACTTTAGAGTAAATTCATTCATTTCCACGGCATTTTTTGTGAAGTAGGAAGAGGGAGCAGAGTAAAAGTAGGAAGAGCCTTGAGTTTAGAACCTAGGTACCTAGTACCTGAGTGACCTTGGGCAAATCATTTAACTTCTCTTGCTTCTGTTTCCTCATCTCTAAAATGAATAAACTGTACTACATGGGCTCTATATTCCCTTCCAGCTCTAAGCCTGTAAGTCTATGGAATCATAGGGGATATATTCATCCTTGTTTTACAGGTGGTCAAAATGAGGTAAAAAGAAAGATGCCAGTCCATCAGCAAGTATGTGCCCCTCCAGGAGATAGGAGAGAGGGATGAAGTATAGTCCCTGCCCTTAGGGAGTCTATTACTTCCTTATTTTGCTTGCAACAAATAGGATAATGCATCAATAGGGATCAAACAGAAAAACTCAAGAGTTGTCTGTAGTAGATCAGGCAAACATCCTACTATGTGCTAGGCACTGGAAATACAAAAAGAGCCCTAAGTCAGTCCCTAGCCCTAAGGAGTTCACAGTCTAATGATGATTAGAGAGCAGGTGCTACTCCATGCTGTGACCCAAAAAGGAAAAAAAAAAGGGTTTGCTCAGCTTTTTGGGAACCAGATAGTATTATCCCATCACGGTGGATGATGCACTCACACAACAGCCTAGAGCAACATCTGTGATGAGGAGGATTCATTTAATAATCCGTCTGACCTGGATTCGCTTTTCTATTATGTGCCTGCCCACCTGCTAGCCACTTCCCTTACGTAACCTTGATTCTCTGGGGACCAAAATATCAGTGGAATGAGAGCAAGGTCTGGGGAGCTCTTCCTTCCCCCTGTTAAGTCTTTTCTGTTTTTTTAATCTCACCTTTTTATTACCTTTCATTAAGCCTGGCAGTCACAGAGGATTAAACAAAAAGAAAAAATTCTCAAGGATCCATTCCCCAGGGCAGTCCTTCCCCCTTCTCTGAGAACTGAACATATTTTTACATGAGTTTATTGCCTCCATGTGCTTCTCAACCATGCTTAAAGTCAACTAAGATCTTCCCTGTGAATGAAGTGAGTACAGGCCCTCTAATCTGTCAATCAAGTCTATTCTCTTCCCCCACCTGCCTGAAGTGAGGCACTTTCTCTATTCCCTCCCAAATGCCAACAAAGGATGAGTCACTTTGTCCCTTGCCTTCTCCACCTAGCTAGTCACAACTGTTTCTAGTAGGAGGAAAAAATGACAGGACAGGATTAGCAACAACCTTTAAGTTGGTGGTGTCAGCTGCTACACCAGGGAAAAGACTGTTGACCTTGAAGGTAGTGTTCACTTTCTTCCACAGAGCTCTTTCCAGCCCAGTTGCTAGATAGAAGAATCATTGTCTAGCCCACAGCCTGATGGATTAGGCTTTAATACATTGAGGTACACCCAGCAGAAGACCATGCCAACACATTAGGACAGGGCAAGGACAAGGAATGCCAATTGCTACCATATTTTTTAAAAAGCTAAAACTTGATAAAAAAAAAAAATAGACAAATAGTCAGACATATAGTAAATTCCCCAGCATTTCCTGTAGCTTGCTTTCTTATCTGTTACTATGTACGTGGACTGATTCCCTTTTTCTATAACCAGTTCTGTGATCGTCTCAGCCACTGGGATTCAGATGTTGCAAAGACTATCAACTGAGCCAAACCTTTCGTTTTACATTCACTTGCATCCCAATTCAGACACTTACCCTTAAAGTAGAAGACTGCCCTTCCAACACCACCACCGCCACCCTACCACCACCCCACCACCACCCTTAAATCTGCCTAATCATTTGAACAGGCTAATCCTACCGAAGATAAAATACAGCACTCATGGTAGCAGGGGATGTGGTAGACACAACCAGAGACTGACCTGGGCAAAATTGTGAAAAAAAAAAAAAAGGAACTGATATTAGCACCCTCCCTAACCTAGTCCTCATATCACAGCCTAGAATCCAATGTCCAAAACTTTCCCCAGCTGGTACCCTTCTAGGTAGAAGCCTGGATTCTGACCCTTTCCTAAAACTGCCATTCCCCAGTCAAAATTTGCCTTACTGTCTGCTCCAGTCCAGTCTAATACAAATTTACTTAGCATCTATTATGTGTAAGGAACTAGGATAGAAATAGTGATACAAAGACAATACAAAATCAAAATTAGTACCTATGCCCACAAAGCTTACATTGTACTGGGAGGATATAACATTAAACAGATAAGTACACACACAAATTTAAAAAGCAGAAGAGATCAGTAACAACTACAAGGACACAGAAGGGTTTTCCATAGAATATGGCACAGGAGGTGATTCTTGAAGGAAGCTAGGGATTCTAAGAGGTGGGGGAGAGAAGGAAATATAGCCATGGAGGACAGCCTGTGAAAAGGCAGAGTTAGAAGAGCAATAAATAGGCAAGATTTCTGTAATTTAGAGTACATGATGAATAATAAAGTAGAAATGTAGGCTGAATCCAGATTTTGAACGTTTTGAATGCCTTAATCCAAATGCATGATTTTGTGGAGTAGGCTTACTTTGTCTTTGGGCAACCGGTTTCCCCTTCTGTGCCTCCCTTCCCCCAATAAAATTTTCTTCCAGTGACAAGTTTGAAATCAATCACTTAGGCCAAAGTATGAATTTAAATGATCATGTTGCCACTACCTTGAAGTATCAGCATAAGTTTGCCAGGACCTTCACTCCAGATATGGAGAAGGAATATGAGGAAAATCCCAGTTTCAGAAGAGTTTGCCTCAAATTTGCCTCTCAGATATGATCCAAATCTACTTAGAGAAGATAACATTGTCATCCAATGTGGATTCAGGATAAATTGGTTATAGTGGAAGAAGCACTGGATTTGAAGTTCAAGAACCTGAGTTCAAATCCCAACACTTCTACTTACTAATTGTATGACTTTCAGTGAATCACTTCACATTCCTGAGAGTTTCTTCCTGTATAAAATAAGGAAGTAGGACTAAAAAGTCCCTTAGCCTTCTTTTGGCTCTAAATCCTATGGTGGCTCTTGGACATATAAAGGCACAAACAGCCTGGGGAAGGGGACCCATACTTTAAGACTTAAGCACCTACATGGAAATGGAGAAAATGAAAAATTACTTGTAAAATCCCATGATTATCTTGAGATCCCCACTCATATAATAATGATAGCTAGCATTTGTACAGTGCCTTAAAGTTTGCAAAGCACTTTTATAAACATCTCATTTGGTCCTTACAAAAACCCTAGGAGGTAGGCACAGTCAACAGACAACATTCCTGTGTTTAACTTTCACAAATTCATGTGATTTTATCTATAACTTCATTTTACTTTTGTGTTGGTGTACATTCAAGACTATGTGCAGTAGAGAGAAAAGTGAGAGGTATGATGTGCCCAAATTGGTGTAATGACTGGCATCCAACTAAGTGCTTCACCAGTCTTGTTCACCCTGCTGTTGTAAAGAGTTCCCTGTGCATTCATTGCACATTTTCATTGTTGGCCCTTAAAACTTAAGTGTTGGGTTACGATTATGCTCCTCAAAGCATAGTACAAATCCTCTGAGCTTTAAGCCCAAGTGTGCTTAGGCAGTGAAGTGGGTTAGTAAGAAAATAAAGTTGTCAGATAAACTTTGAGCTGGAATATGTGCAGTTGCCATTGGCCTAATTGACCTGCTGGCTAGAGATATCAAGACTACCAATCCCCTCATTTATCACAGCCTCAAGGTTAAATTTCAACTTGCCTCTGTTATGCTTCCATACTCTGAGACCCTTAAAGATCTCAAGCAGTGCATGAAACAGATGATGCTGATGAATTATTTCAAACTGGTACATCCTTCATAATCTTCAGCACCATCCACCAGCCGTGAAGGACAGAGTGTTGGACCATACCAGTCTCTACATCTTCAGACAGCAGCAGTAAAAGTTCCAGCAAACTTTGCCTTGGTTTTCAGAGGGTGGCCAAGGTAGAGAGGTTTACATCAATATAGTATACATAATGCCCTCACACTGCTATCTGACACAGTGAAAGGTGAGATTAATATTTTAAAATGTTTTAGTTTTAATAATTTTTTATCATACAGTATTTATGGCACTATAGATTTCATGTGTCATGAAAAGTGAATTTTTTTGTCTGAAATCAATGAGTTTTTATTGAGATGTTAGCACAAAAGTACATAGAATTCTGGGGAATTGCTAATAAGAAAAAAATGTTTTGCATGTTACCAATTTTATTTTGTATACTGTATTTTATGGTTGGTATATTAGGAAAAATGCATATTATCATAATAAATATTTTGTTATAAACAAAATGTAGAGAAAAGTGTATTTTCAGCAATCTCTAGTGAAAGAACACAGTTTTTAGTGGTTGCAGGAGTCTAATCCCCTGCTTTCCATAGCTTCAATGTATCAACATCAGTATTTGTCACTTTCACACTGTTTTCTAAGAACTTAACCCCTGTGAAAGTTAAGAATTGGCTATACTATCATCTCCATTTTACAAATGGAAAAACTGAAGCAAAGAGTGGTTGTATATCTGGAGAGTATCTGAATCAGAATTTGAACTCAGGTCTTCCTGACTACAAGTCCAGCACTCTATACATTGCACCACCTGCTTGCCAATAAGACCCCATAGATTGAAATGCAGGTGTTGTCTGTGGATAGCAGCCTCCGTTGTTTGCTTCATTCATTTCTCTGACCCAAACTTGTATTTAGTAACCTTTACTCATTGATCATATAACAGTCTCCCCAGCTCCTCTACTGAGGTCAATTCTTGTCTCATGTATAATAAAACTTCATCTAAGCTTGGGCCTTGCCAACAATTCTTCTGTATTTGCTCCCATAAGGTGATATTAGTACTGTGCTACTCTTCATTAATCAGACCACATCCCATATATGCTGTTCAGTTCTGGGAATTACATCTTAGGAAGGACTTTGATGAACTGCCTTGAGTCCAAAGGAAGCAAGTGTCATGAACAATGCAATGGGATATGACCTATAAGATGGGTTCAAAGGAATGCTTGACCAAGAGAAGAGAAGACTTGGGAATAGTGAATCATGATCTCTGTTTAATATTAGACTAGTTCTGTTTGGCCCCAGAGAACAGAGAAATGTGTACAAGTCCAAGTCCACTACGCCACCTAGCTGCTCAGATGTTTTAAGGAGAGACTAGAAAACTATTCAGAATATAGTAATTAGCTTCTCATTGCTGAAACTATTCAAGGCCAGACTGGATGGCCATTTGTCAACCATGTGACAATCAGAGGGGAGGGGGGTAGACTTCTTGTTCTGGATGAAAATTGAACAGAGTAACCTCTGAATCAACTTTCAGCTCTGAGATTCTCAGATTCTGTTCTATCCATTAACAAATCAATTAACTCTAAGTTTCCTCATTCTCACCCTAGCCATGCACTGGGCTGACTCCTAATCTCAATTTTATCCAAGTTCCTGGCTCTAGTTATTCTTGCCATTTAGAATATGGTCTCTGACACCAATCTCTCTAGTAACAGGTTCTATCCTCTCTTGTTCCATCCTCCAAAAAAAGGGTTTCTGTGGGCTTGAAAAATTCCCACCTATACTATAATGACTCTGGTCCAGTTCCCTCCACCCTACAGAATATTCTTTCAGCTAGGCAACATGTTATCTCAGAGTCAACAATGGTGTACATATAGTACTGGCCATTAAAAGGCACTGAGGGTATAATAGAATTATTTAAAATTTATTTTTAAGCAAGTGTTTCTTTTGCAAGAGCCTCTGGAAGCAAAGGCAATAAATAACCCACAGCCCTGTAAAGGACATGGTGAGTGAATGCATCCTTACAACTCATTGTGCAGCTCACTCTCCATGCATCTGTACCCTGTGGTTTTCCTTCACGGTTCATCCCCCAATCAGTGTGTGTGACTTTAGATGATCAGCCAGGCTCAGGATGCTTCATTTTGGTAGCCGATGCAATTTGTTTTCTGTGAGGAGATAGAAAGAAATGCAGAGAAACTGAGAGATAAAGAAAGGTCTATTATAATTCAATTTAGCAAGCACTTATTAAATGCCTACTATTTGCCTACTACATTTCCTAAGTTCTGGGAAAATAAAAACAAAAGAACATAAAAGGGACCCTGCCCTTAATCAATTAAAATTTCATTTTATAGATGCCTCAACAGGCACGTTTTAAGCCAATCAAAAGCCATTTAAGTAGTTATAAAGCAAAGGATCATGGGGACCTTGGATGACATGTAGTCTCACCTCTACTTAAAGAAAGGATCCCTCTCCTTTGGCAGATATGTGTCCCTGGATAAGTATTAAAGAGTGTTGATAACATTTCAATTATTACCTGAGGTAAGGCTAATATAGGGAAACCATCTGGTTGCTAAGTAAATCACATAGTCGGAGAGTCTCAAGGCTGAGAGGTATTCTGAAAATCATCTGATTTAACTTGAACTAGGATATCTCCCCTATGATATCCCCCCTAGATAAAGTGGTCATCCAACCTCCAACTGAATATGTATGATGATGTGAGAATTCACCTTTTTCTGAGGTAGCCCTTTTCATGCTGTGTGTGTGTACTGCTATCATTATTAGGTTTTTCCCTTGTATTCTATGTCTAGTATATTTTTGTAAGGCTACAGTGATACACAGCAGCATAATGTGATGGGGAGGGTATTGGACTTGGAGTCAACAGACTTAGTACAAGTTCCATCTCTGCCATTTATGACCTGTGACCACAGCCAAGTCATTTCTCTATTCTGGGCTCTGGTCTTAGCCTCTGTAAAGGGGTCTGGATAAATGAGCTCTAAAGGTCCTTATATCTGTGACAGTCTGTGATTCTAGAATACCAGATTATCATCATCAACACTCCCACATTTCAGGGAGTTCAGTCTTAGAATCATAAGACTCCTAAACCATCTATGTTTATCATACATCCACTTTGGGACTTTGAACTCTATGAGTCCAGGAACCACAGTACCTAATACTGAATAAATAGGACCTCAATGAGTCCTTTTGGCTGTAGATTCAACTATTCTGTTAAACATATATTTAAGTTCTAACTTAATATATTATTTAGCCCAGCCATGATGCCATTCTCTTTCTGGAATGGCACAGCTGTCAGAGGAGAGAGTTCTCTTGCCAAGACTTCTAATTTGGAGTCATCAGAAATCCTTTTTTTCTTCTCTTGCTGCCTACTTCCTGCTCTTTCTCTTTTCTAGTCATATAATGTTAAAGTTTCAAGGGACCCTAGATATTATCTAATCCAAGTTCCAAATTTACCAATAGGAAATCTAAGGCTCAGAGATGAAAGGTTATTTCTCCAAGGTCACAGACCAAGTTGATGGCAGAGCCAGGACTAAAATCAAGGTTTGCTAAGTTCTAACCCTATATTATTCCATTGCAACATGCTACCTTCCTCTCCCTTCATAGTACCATCCATTGTGTAGTGCTACAGAGCAGTCATAAAAGTATAACACACATTACTTCACTGCAGGAAAGACAGAGCAGAAAAGATCATCCCTGTGTTAAACTGGAGAAAAATAATACTCAGAGGAGTTTAAGTGATGTTTCCACGATTACAAAAAGTCATTTTTTTTAGGTCCTTTGGTATAGCAGTAATGATTCTAGAGGCAGTGATGCACTAGGTTGGGGGGCTGCTGTTTTGATTATGATTGACTCTAACCTCTGCCCATTTCTCTCCATAAAGTCGTGCAATTTCAAAATTCCTCTTTTTTCCCTCCCCCTGTTCCCTCCCACTTCCTTTGTCTCTTATACTCACTACAGGAGGCCAGGAATGCCACCAATCATTGGATTATTTTCCAAGTGTACCAGGTGGGCTCCAAGGTCTACTCGATTCAATAAACCAGAAAACTTGTGATTTTTGAGGATTGAGAAGGGCAGTTGTCTGGGGATGAGCCAAGGACTTTTGAGTTCAGACTTGATAATACTTTAAGCATTTCCACCACAATGTTGGAAGTGAATACATTGGCCAAATAAAGTTGAAATTTTTTTTTAATTGCTATTTCAAAAAATTTCCATTTTGGAAATCACATCACAAAATCATCCTCCAAGATTTACCTAGGCTGTTCAAGTTCATCTGCTTAGAGCTCACAAGGTAAACTTGAAAGACCCTGGGGGTAGAAAGGTAAAAAGATAAGAAAGTAGAGAAGACACTGTATTGAACTGAAAAAATATTTGATTTCTATGCGAACCATGTGAAAGGCATCATGAAACAATGCAAAGTGCCCTAAACTTTTTTCATTCAGTAAGAACTTTTTCATTCTTCATTTTTATATCTTCAGCACCTAGAACAACTAGAAGGTGCTTAATAATTGATTAGTGGATTGATTGATCTGGATCCTAGTTTCAGCTCAGCTATTAGCTAACTATGTGACCTTGACTGAATCACTTAACCTTTATAGGCCTTAGTTCCCATCTATTAAAACTATGATGGTTGGACAAACTGTTCTCTAAGTCTCTTCCATCTCTTTAAAGTTCTATGACATCTATTTATATATACTAAGCTATTAATAATAATGACTTACTCAAGCAGGAATATTTGCATTCTAAAAGAGGTCCTCCCTCTCCTCCACCCCTCCCCCAAGGATGGCAATGAATCTCCATGATGGAATAACTAGCTGACATTTTCCAGTGTTGGTGGTGGAATTTCCAGTATCTGTCTAATTATACCATGTACCAATGAGGGTGATAGATTTGGTGATCTTTAAGCTAACTTTCAGTTAATTTTGTAAACTTAAAAGCACTTTATTATGCTGACAATCACGATAATTTTAAACACTAAAGTGATCGGGTAGAATTTATTCTAGTATTCTCCTTCACTTGGGTGATGGAGATGTGAATTTCCATCAACAAGTATTTATTAAGCATTTCCTATAGGATCATTTGGTTCTAGGGGCAGAAGTCATCTAATCAAACCCAAAACAAAACGTGAATCCCTTCTAAAACCTCCCCCAATAAATGGTCATTCAACCTCAGCTGAAAGACCTCCAGTGATGGATAATTCACTGCTTCATGAGGTAGCCTCCTTCACTTATATATAGTTGTAGTTACTGAAAAAGTTTTCCTTACATTAAACCAAAATTTGCCTCCCTATATCTTCTGCCCATTGCTCCTGGTTCTGTTTTCTGGGACCGAGAAGAATGGATATTGATCCAGTGAAGTCAAAAGTGAGGAGGAGAAACAAGGGAGAGCAGAATCTTAGGTAAGAGAGAATCCTGAGGACGAAAGTGTTCTTCAGTGTCAAAAACTACAGAAAGGTCAAGAAAGATGAAGACTGAGAAAAGATTATCAGATTGGACAATTCAGAACTTTTGATGGTGAGAAAAGTTTGTACAGTAAGCCAGAGGAAAGGAAGTAGGGACAGAATGGAGGCACTTTTTCTGGAAATATACCTGTGAAAAGAAAAGAAAATACAGGAGAACTTGAAGGGATGCTGCAATCAAATGAAGGGAACGTTTTAAGGATAGAGGAGAGTTAGAAAATTTCCACGTATAAGCCAATAACTGGACTATGCATCTGTCATCAGAGTATAAGCCTAGCTATATTCGGCAACAGATTGACCTAATGAATGTTTAAGTTATAGTAATTAGTCATTGTATCTGCAGAAGCTTTTCCAGTTGTGTCCCTCCACACAAAAAAGAAATTGTAAATGTGTTTATATCTACTTTTACAGAACTATATTTCTTTGAAGTCTTGAAGTCTGGAGAAGTTGTGATATGTGTCAATGTATTGAGAACTCACACCAAAGAAATTACAGGTCCCTGAGTGGAGTATTGAAGTCTTGCTTATTGGGTCTTCCATTCAAGTCCTCTTTCGATGTCTCATTATAATTTGGAGTTGACCTTCACTTCTCAAAGGCAATGCCAGCAGCAAGATGTAAACTCTAACAAGACCTATAAAACTGGTGAAACTTCAAGCAAGGGCCTGACAATGGAATGTGTCCATTATATGAGGATCAACATAGCTGAGAGGGGAGAGAGAGGCTCATCACCAGGAGACTGACCACAGGACAACAAATTTCTTTGACCACATTAACTCTACAAAGGTATGGAGAAGATAACATCTGCCCTGGCCTTATAAAGGAGTCACGCTTAAGTTGGAATTACAACAACATCATCATCAACAACAAAATAATCATAGCAAACATTTCAAACCTTCAAGGTACTGCTATTATGATTCTCATTTTACAGAGGGATAAACTAAGGCTAAAAGAGGTTAGTTTACTTGCCCAGGGTCACATACTTAGTAAACATTTGGGGCAAAATTAAAATTCAGATCTTTCTGACTCCAGATCGAGAGTCTAGCCACTACACCACATAGTTGCCCATAGTTTTTCTGTGCTATACCAAATAAAGGTCAGGTTGATAGGTATCTAGAGGTCAACCTAAAATTGACCTCAATTACATCCAATTTGTGCTTGCCTTAATTATCAAAGATATTTAAGCCAAAGCAAAAGTTGATTATGCACCTGAGTAGACCGAGCTTATGTGGATACCCTGAGTATGAATAGTTGTAAGGTATAAACAGAGATAGAACATACTATTAGCCATCAAAGTGCCCACTTCCAAATGGTTGTGTTAACAATCATGATCATTGTTATCATCCTCATCCTCATCATAATTAATTCAGCAGTTGTTTCTCTTGGTGATATCTCATTGTTGTTCAGCTATATTAATTACATCCAAGCTGCTTTTCTGCTTCTACCACCCCACAGCTGCAGTGGAGTAAATATCTCTCCAAGCCAGTGCCCTAGGAACTACAGCCAGATGCGAAACTCTGGAACAGCTGGAGCAGAGGGCAGCTGTATAATAGACTACACAAGCAGAAGCATCCAACTGAATGAAGAAAGTTTGGTGTCAGTGGTTTTAATCTATTTAAATATTCCCTTTTTAAATTCAGTAGGTCACCCTCTCCTAACGATCTTGGCTAATAAGCTTTTTGTTTAATGTTACCTTTTTTTTTTTTTTTACTGCTTCTATGTCTTCTGCTCAGAATATAAGCTCCTTGAGAACAGGGATGGACTCATTCTTATCTCTGTAATTCTAGCACCTAATACATTGCTGGGCACACAGTAGGTGCCTTATAAATGTCTGTTGATTAATGGATTTGAGAGTTCACAAAAGTTCCTCAAAATAATTTGGAGGAGAGCAAAAGCAAGCCCTGATATTTCATAGTTATAGGAAATTCTACATTATAGAAACTCCCTCCACAAAGCAAATAAGCAACTCATTTGTAACTAACTCAGAGTCGTAGAGCAGTGCTTGAACCAAAAAATTAAGTGAATCAATCATGATCACCCTACTAGTATGTGTCATAATCAGAATTTGAATTCTTCTTGACTCTAAGGCTGGCCCTCTATCAATTAAACCCAACTTCTTCTCTCCTCAAGATAATAATAGTTCACCTTTCTACAGTATTTAGAACACTTTCTTCACACTCACCCAATGAAATAGTGAGTAGTATAAGTTTATTAGCCACAATTAATAGATGGGAAAAGTAAGGCACACAGAGATTGTGACTTAACTAAGAAACATATCTGTAGTTTGAGGAGCAGGAGGAGGAAAAGGAGGAAGAGGAAGAGGCAGGAGAAGAAGAAGAAGAGGAGGAAGAAGAAGAAGCAGCAGCTAATATAGCACTTACTGGGTGCCAGGCACTGTGCTAAGGGCTTTCTAATTATTATATCATTTTATCCTTACAACAACTCTGGAAGATAAGTGCTGTTATTATCCCCATTTTACAGACAAGGAAACTGAGGCAAACAGAGATTAAGTGACTTCCCAGAGTCACACAGCTAGTAAATGTCTGGGGCCAGTTTTAAACCCAAGTAATAAAAAAAAAATGGATTTTAGAGATAAAATGAACCTTATAAAGTTACCTAGTCCCACCCTCTCACTTTACAAATAAGGAATATTAAGGCCCAAATGGATCAAGTGACTTGTCTAAGACATTTCCCACTTCTCACAAGTGTAAGTAGCAAAATGGGAGACACCCCCCCCCCAATTCTTTCCACACCACCACATAGGACAGCGTCTTTTCTACTCATTGTATCACACTTGAGCTATAACTCTCCTCCTGACCTAGAAAAAAATGACAACAAAAACCACAAAAAACTACCACATGGATTCCCCAAACTACTGACTAAAAACCCCCAAATTCCTATTGTGGTTGTTGGAGAACAACGCTGCCTCAGCACTTTGATTTTCTTTAAGTACATTTTAAAACACTTCAGATTGTGACTTCTGCAAATTAGAGCTCTCACACTTTTTTCCCCAGACACAACATAGGCAATTACATCGTAAAGCAACTGCTATTTTTGGGCCTCCCTTTAGAGTCTCCAGCAAGCTGGCAAAAGTGCCCTAGACCTGTTGATGTGTATCTCTTTTGCTGCTTTGATTGGATCCCTTGACTCCAGACCTCAGGAACTGTTTCTTTTGTATAGGATCAAGTAGCAAGCTGGGAATCCAATAACTTGGCCACTGTTCCTGGCTCTGCCTGACTGATAATCCATGTGACCTTGGCTGCCTCATACTTAGGAGGAACACTGGCTGTAGAATCAGGGTCCCTGCTCTGCAGTTTACAAATTATGTGACCTTGGGCAAATCCCTTTCCTGCACAAAACCTCAGTTTCCCCATCTAGAAAATGAGGGGATTGGAATAGGTAACCTTTAAGATTCCTCCCCACTCTAGCTTTGTGTTTTCAGGTCTTTTCCAGTCCTAGTATCTGATGTTCTAAAGTCCTTATTAGCACTGGTTTTCTTTATGCTAAGGCCACTTCCAGCTCTTACATCCTGCAATTCTTTCTGGGTCATGGCATCTCCACACATATATAAAGTGGAAGTAGCAACAACAATACTTTTAATTTCTCACTGAATGAGGGGCATGATGCTATAGGTATAGGAGGAAAACAATAGGTTAGAAGACATGAATTCTAACCTTAATTCTGCCAAGTTGTCCTATTGGGTTAGGTTTCCTCTTTGTGGCTGAGAAACATGCATGCCTAGTTTATAAAAGTAGGAAGAATCATCAGGGCAATCTTAGAAACTAGTCACCTTTCCAATTCAAAGGGCAGCTGAGAGCCTCTAGAGAAGAGGATGAAGGCAGCGTCCGATATCCAAAGAATCCCCAAAGCCAGATAGAAGCTAGATAACCCCTAGAGCCCCTTTTATAACTCTGCACTGGAAGATACTGATTCATATTCCTCTGCTAGTCAGGACGAGGGTTGGGCTTGAGGTATATGAAGTGGATGAATTGGTTTAGAAGTGATTCTCCCTACCCAGAATAATCTATTCTAACACATTTTTTAAGTGTCCCCTTGCCCCATCCCAACATTCTAACCATGCAAAAAACTCAAGCTGACTATAATTGTGAAAGTTTTGTTCATCTGAGTTAGGGCTAGAAGACTTCTGCCCTTGTCTTGGTAGAAGCTACTCTGATGAATGTTTATAGTAACCTCCTACTCTGACTCCAACTATGGAAAAATACCTACCGTTTATTTTTCAGGAGAGGAAATTGAGACCTAGAGAGGCCTTGCCCGAGTTGACACAGTAAGTAGCAAAGCTGGGATTTGAACCCAAGTCCTACTATCCTACACTGTCCTGCCCCCCTCATTTTGCCAATGAGGAAATTGAGGTTTGAAGAAATGAAATGCTTCATTTTTAAAGAGAAAGGGCCTACCCAGTTCAATATTTGCCTAATAATCCTTATTGTGTTAGCAGCTCCCTCACTCCCATTTTGTTTATGTGTGTGAGAGTGTGTGGGGAGTGGAGGGGTGATCATTCCATATGTGCCTAGAGGAGCTGTCTACCCACCGGCATATGTGTTTAATCAGCTTTAATACCCCTGTAGTCCAGAAGGAAGTGAAATGCTCTGAACTGGGAATAATTATCATTTCTATTATATTAGCAAGGTTTGTTGAAGAGCCAGAGGGGAGGGGGCTCTCTCAATCAGCTCACTAACCAGCTGGATGGCAGCTCAAGGGGAGATGTTTGCCCTGTTCAGAATGCTGGGGAAAATGAGCACCAAAAACAAGGGTGCTGTCTCCTCCAAACTAAGGGGCATTTCTTCGCTGTCACTATCCCTCCTGACTTCCCCAAAATTCCAATTCAATGGAGTGGTTATGGCATCTTCCCAGTTATTAATATAAAGTGCCAGTACCTTCTGCCTTCCTACAAGATGTGTAATCATAATAGCTCACCATTGTACTATGTGCAAGGCACTGTTCTGGATGCTGAGAATATTTAATATTTTTGAAGAACCTCCCTCACACTCTGAGAGGTAGGGAGGAAATGCAAACATTATCCCCACTTTGCAGATGAGAAAACTGAAGTTTCAGGGGGTAATGGGCTTGTCCATGGTTACCCAGCCCATAAGTCATAGAGTGAGAATTTGACCCCAAATCTTTCAGCTCCAAAATCTAGTGCTCTTTCTCCTACGTCACCCTGACATTCCCTCCCCCCGCCTCTAACTCAAGAGGAAGAGCCAGAATCAATTTATTTTATGAAGAAAATTACCAGTGGGTCCTTGGATTCTGTTCCAAAGGCAGTCTAAGGAAAGAAGGTCCCCAGCTGCTATTCCCATCACCAAGAGGATAGTTCTATTTCAGTAAATGAGACCAAGTTTCTGAGCCAGACAGGAGCAGCTGCTATAACTTTGGATGGGCCCTCCCTTAAACAATAGATATTTAGCCCTGGAAGGAAACTTAGAGATCATAATAACAAAATTTCATGGAAGAGGTAACAGGCCAGTGAGGTTACATGATTTTGCCAATATCATGCAACTAATAGGTAGCAGAGAGAGGACTCAACCCCAGATATTCAGACTCCAAGATGGATGTTCTTTCCATGACACTATCCTGTATTTATTTCCCTAGCATGGGTCCAAATCTATCCAAACCTTACTTCTCTCTGAAAGGAAACACACCACCACCTCAACTTTTAGAAACAGCACTGCCCACAGTCTTCCTCACACCCCTCTGTAATTTTGAAACACTGAACTTTAAACTCCTATGATCCTCTGGGAATGGCACAACTAGACTAATGAGTGGGGATGCAACTAGAAGGTATGAGCTCTTTGGAGTCCAAGATGTAGGAGCACTCATTGAATGGCCAAGATTAGGCAGAATCTTGGAATTACGTGCTCTGAGGGTTTTTATGTCATTGTTTTAAATTAACAATAAATTATTTTCTCTTCCTCCTGCCTATTCCCCACTTCCCGCTGTAAAAAATAAAATTAAAACCCTTGTAACAAATATACATAATCAAACAAAGCCATAGCAAAAAAATTTCATACTGGCCAGGTCTCATTCCACACCCTGAAGCCATCACCTTTGTTGGTATGTTTCACCATCAATCCTCAAGAATCATAGTTTGATGTTTTGTTGACCAGAATACTTAAAATCTTTCAAATTTATTTGTCTTTACAATGATGCCATTATTGTATAAAGTGCTCTCTTGGTTCTGTTCATTTCATTCTTCAACAGTTCAAATAAGTCTTCCCAAGTTTCTCTGAAAGCATCTCTTTCAGCATTTATTATGACACTATTACATTCCTCTACCACAGTGGTTCTCAACCTTCCTAATGCTGTGACCCTTTAATACTCATACATGGGCGTATCTGCATGTGGGCAGACCTGCCAGGAGACAGATAGAGGAGCCATGTCTTGGTTCCTAAGACCATCAGAAATATGTGTTTTCCAATGGTCTTAGGTGACCCCTGTGACCCCTGTGAAAGGATCATTCGACCCCCAAAGGGGGTCACAACCCACAGGTTGAGAATTGCTGTTCTACCACCACTGTTCAGCCATGCCCCAATTGATGGACATTCTCTTAGTTTCCAAATCTTTGTCACTACAAAAAGAACAACTATATTTTTATATGTGAAACATTTTCCCCTTTCTTTGATCTCTTTGGAATATAGGCCAGCTAGTCATATTTCTGGATCAAAGGTCGTACATAGTTTAGTAATTTGGCGGGGCATAGTTCCTAATTGTTTTCCAGAATGGCTGGTCTAATTCACAGTGCATTCATGGGTTTATTTTCCCATAGCCTCTCTAACATTTGTCATTTTCCTTTTGTTATGACCTTCCCAATGGTACAGGCATAAGACAAAATCTCAATAGTTGCTTTAATTTGCATTTCTCTAATGAGTTCCAATTTGGAACATTTTTTCATATGGCTATTGATAACTTGGACTTCATCCTTTGAAAACTGATTGTTCATAAGGTGCAAATAACAAATTATGTCAGCTCAGAGGTGGAGATGGACTGGTGGAGAGGGGCTTTATCTTTGACTCATCCAGGGCCTCCTGTATACCCCCAGGTCCAGTGTTTCCAGAAAATATGGCAACTCAAAAGGAAAGGTTAAGTTGACTTCAGGACAGCAATAGCCTTTGACCAATTATCAGTTGCAGAATAGTTCTTGTTCTTATAAATCTGAATTACTTCCTTATATATCTTGAAAATGAGTATATTCCAGATTAATCAGTATTTGTTATACCATTTCAGTATTTTTCATCCTGTTTACTTTCAGTTTACCTTTTTTTAATTGGCTGCATTACCCCATTTCATACTTGGACAGTTAATTTCTTTGAACCCAAGTGCAGGATTTTGCATTAATCCCTATTAAGTTTTTTCTTATTACATCAAATCTCTTATTCCTTGCTGTCTAGACCTTTTTGAATCTCAATTTTGTTGTCTAACATTAATATTGTCTGGTATGCCTATTTGGGGATTCTCACAGAAAAGGCTTGTTAGCCAAAAATGATTTAAAAATAGGGCTCTATCACAGATGCATTTAATTCATAGAAAGAAAATATTTAAACCTAACTTAAGACACCCAGGGTATGATGGAACTGGCACAAAGCTCAAGGCAAAGGATACACATATGACTCAATCATTAGAAGGATAAGAACATAATCAGGTCTCAGGTGCAAAGATCCTGAGGCCACAGCAAGAAAGTGGATTTTAAGATCATAAGTCAAGACCTGGAAGGAACCTCAGAGGCCACCAAGTCAAAACACTCATTTTACAGATGAGAAAACTAAGGTCCAAAAAGTTTATGTGGTTTACCCAAGGTCAAAAAGTAGTAATTATCAGAAATGGGATATCTTCTTATTCCAGAAACCTACTCTTTCCATGGCACAATAGCTACCCTTTGTGCTTGGGTCACCCAGGTTTCATCAAACTCTCATCACTCCTCCCATTTTGGTATGGAGACATCTGAGACCTACCTTTCACACCTGGGCTACTCAGCAGTGATGATTTATAAGCACAGGAAGGGTCTCTAACTGGCAAATCTGCCAGGGCTCTCACTTTTGACTTTACAGATAGGAAGATGCCCAAGAGTCACCAGGGGATGCCCTGCTTTTCAATCATAAGACAAAACAGTTTCTAGCAGGAAGGTTTCCAGGTATAGAAGATTCAAGAAAAGAGAGAGGAAGATCATCAGGAAGGTGATGACAAGTCTAGAATAGAAGCAATCTATCACAGATATATTTTGTGGATCTCAAAGAAGGCCCAAAAAGTTAAAGGCTTTCTTTTTTCAGACTTTCTCAAGTTCCTGTCATCTGGAAATCTTATAATCATGCCTACACACCCAAGACATCAATAAAAATGTTGGACAGTGAAGGAGGAGTCAAGATGGCTGCGTAGAAGCAGGAGAAGAACACCGTGAGTGCCCCCCATAACCACCTCAAATACCTATAAAATATGACTCTAAACAAATTTTAGAGCTCCAGAACCCACAAAAGTACAGAGAAACAAAGTTCCCGCTGAAGGCATCCTGGCAGGCGAACAGGAAGGGCTCATTGCAGCATGCTGGCAGCCGAGATCAGTCAGCCCCAGGGCAGCCAGGACAAGCCCCAGCTGGAGCATTCAGGAGAGTGAATCACTAGCAGCTGTGGCAGTTTCCAGAATTATCAACCCGTAAGAACCAAAGACAAAGTGGAAGGTCAGGGAAACGCAGCTAAAGTTGGGGGAGAAAAGTGGGTCCAGCCGTCTGCCACCAAAGAAAGAAAGCAGCAGAAGCGGAGGCCCTGCAGGACCTCCACGTGGCTGCTTCAGAGTTCTCCCAGCCTGCAGATTGCAGGGGGGCCAAGCGCTCTTGCCTTAAGCTGCCTGGATCGGGATCATGGTCTTAGGTGGTGATCCTGAGGTGCATGACCAGTGAGCCAAAGCTGGTGGGGGCTACAGAGATGGCAGCCTCCTAACAGCTCCAGCTGCTGTGAAAACCCCAGCAATTTGGGACAAAGCTTTCCCCTCTTGAAGCAGAGTTCCACAGAGCTAAAAAGCCAAGTAATTGACTGGCAACATGAGCAGCCAAAGGAAGCAAAGTAAACACAGCAATCCAACTTTAGATTTCTTTTTTGGGGACAAAAAGGATCAAAGCATGGATCAGGAGGAAGACAACACAGTCAAAACTCCTGCACCAAAAGCTTCCAAGAAAAATGTAGACTGGTTACAGGCCATAGAGGAGCTTAAGAAGGATTTTGAAAACCAAATAAGAGAAGTGGAGGAAAAACTGGAAAGAG
>CM053585.1:100003701-100028707 GCA_028646515.1 Pseudochirops corinnae | reverse complement strand
TATATATATATATATATGGGATCACTGTTTTGGGGTGGTGGGTAGGGAAAAGATGAGGAAAAATTTGTAACTCAAAATCTCATGGAAATGAATGATGTAAACTAAAAATAAACAAAAAATAATCTAAAAAAAATGTTGCTAGGGAATATATGTCTGACTGATGTTCAATCCACCAAATGCCACTCTTTGAGAAAATCTTCTAACCAGTTCTTACTTCATCCACCCCACATTTGTCCATATTGTTCACAAAGATCTGGTGAGTGAACGTTCTGAGGGCCCTCAATCTATCTCAGTAATACTCTTCAACCTCTGGCAAGTCCTTGTTCCAGCATCCTGAGCTGAAGTCTTGCTATGGGTTTAGAATCACAAAAGGAAAGTTAAAAAAAAAAAGTTAGATCATCCTGGTCTAGTTTTCAGTGCCATCATCACTCTAGATTGACATAATAGCTGTACTATAATTTCGAATACATATTTATGCCTCATATTTTCATATTCCACGAAGAAGTAGCAGCCAAAGAAATATGTACTCTGTGAGATTCATCCCAGAAGGATTGGGGAAAGAGTAGTAAAAGTACCCTTTTACTAGCAAAAAGGGCAACACTGAGACCTGGAAACTCACATCTTTTCCCACCTCCCCACTTTTCCCACATTACATGGGAGCTCTTTGGGTTGACATACTCCACAAACACAGCCTGAGCCCCTACCATGAGATACTCTATTTACAGACCATGTAAACCTTAACATATAATAGCCAGGATATATAATCACAACATAAAAAGAATGTAAATAACAGGAGGTTGTCCAATACCTGTGGTGCCTTTACAACTCACAGCCCAGTAATAAAAGCTTTGGGTTCAGTGCCCATTTGGAACTGAACAGGAATCTGTGGGGCAAATTGGAATCTGCTGCGGTCTGTGGCCTTGGCTCCAGGCTCATTAGTTCAACGGCATACTTAGTTCAGGGATGCTCCATGGACTCTTCCTTCTATCTCCTTCCAGAGCCCAGAGCTTGCTGCCTCTCCCTCTCTGCTTATACCTACACTCTGTCAATCCTGTTTTTTACTTTCAACTTCTTTCCACTTGGTGCCCCCTCTCTTTACTTTTCTGAATTAACCCCTATTCATACAATCCCTCTTTTTGGCACAGGCTTCCTGGGAATTGGATGACCTGGCATTTCACACACACACACACACACACACACACACACACACATATGCACGTGCACATGTACATTCACTCATTCACACTCAATGAACAGCAGTTCCTTCGCTTTGTTATTATAGGTGCACCAAGTCAAGTCTTGAAAACAAAGGCAACCCCTTCCCATATTATATCAGTAAATTAAAGCAGGAAGATAGGTTTAGGTGCTTTGTCCACTGGAATCAACCAAGAAAACCTGTGAAAAAATCAAATGAGACCAAAATAAATCTGCTTCGGTAGCAAAATAGTTGGGGTACATCAGAGGCATTGGCATGATCTCACATTTTCCTTCCCTTCCCCATATGGAAATATGCATCTGCTAAACTCTAACCTGGCATTCGCCATTATCTTCTTGAAGACCACTGGAAATAAGAGAGTTAAATGAGCTATTCTTAATTATTCATTGTGTTCCCACATTGAACTTGAGCTGAATCCTTATTGTTCTGGGATTCCTTTGTGCTCAAGCACGTAGCCACACCATAAAACCTCTATTGAAGGAGAGTATGAATAGTTAGAAAAGAATTTGCTATTGTAGAATTGTAGGGTGAATGTGTGTGTGTGTGTGTGTGTGTGTGTTGAAAGAGAAAGAAATCAAGGGAATGAGAAGAGAGGAATGTGAAGCAAGTAAGAGAAACAGAAGAGGAGGAAAGGGGAGAAGGGAGAAGAGAAGGAGAAGGACAGAGGCAGAGGAGAAAGGGGAAAAAGAAGAAAAAGGAGAGAAGGGGAGAGGGAGAGAAAGTAGAAGAGAGGCTGAACAGAAAGAAGCAGGAGATGTGGAGGAAGGAAGAAGAGGATAGAGAGGAAGGGAGGGAAAGAAAGAAGGGAGAGGGAGAAGGGAAAAGACAAAGAGCAAGGAGGGAGAGAGAAGGAGAGGAAGAAGAAATAAGGAGGAGAGAAGAAGGGATGGGGCGGGGAGAAGGAGAGAGAGCAATTATTATGTTGGGTGTCTAGTTGTTTATCATAACGAACTTTCTTATAATCACAGAATTTCAGAGTTAGTAGTGTAGTCCAAACCATATCTGAACAAGGAGATGGAATAGAAAGAGGAAGAGGGAGAAGCAGGAAGAGGGAAGCAGAGGGAAAGAGGAAGAGGAAAATAAGAAAGGAGAAGTAAAGAAGAAGAAATCAAATAGAGAAAAAAAGAGTCTTAATAGAGACAAAGGTCAGAAAGACTGACAGGAAAAGGAAAAAGACAAAATCAGAGAGTCTGAGGAAAAAAGGAGAGATACAAAGTCTAGTCAGAGAAGGAGGAGGAGAAGAGAGAGAGAAAAAAAAGACTGCCACTTAATCTCAATATAGAAAAAAAAACAGACCGCCCTATTTTTCCATCCTCCTTCTCTAACATGGTTCTTTCTGCAACAGTTCCAATTTGGATCCAAATAATGTTTGAGGTTTGGGATTCAGCACCAAACTAGCTCTAATTCTCTAATCCCAACACCGGATGTTTTGGGGTGTTGGGATTTCAAGCTAATTAATTCAGCCACCTGTAACATTCATTCAGCTGTACTACCTTTTCTTCTTAATGCAGAGCTATTTCTGACACTGAGTAACAGCTCTTACAACCCTCTACATCTATAGCTCTCAAACTCAAATACATTGGCAGCAATATGGAAAGTCAGAGGATCCAGATTTGAATTCTGCTATGTGTGATGTTGGACTAGCCGCTTTATTCCTCTGAGCATTCATTTCTATGAAAGGAAAGAAATTACATCTGTTTACCTCTAAGCACCTTCTAGTTTAAAACCCTGTGCACTTGTTTTGTGTCCTGTTCCACCCAAGTAACTCTTTCTCCCCAACCAATGGCACCACTTCATCCTTCATTTCCAGGTGATTGCAATCAGGCTAACACTGGGCTACTGAAAAAAATGCTTTTTCAGTTCATCATTGTTCACAAAGATTGTAGTCTTTTAGATGCCAATGTCTGATGATGTCAAGGTGATGTCAAGATGATGAAGAATAAGCCTGAACTGGGAATTTCAAGACCCTAGGCCATGGAGGATGATTGACATTGTGGTGAAAGTGGAGAAAGTGATGATCTTAAGATAGGAAGACCTGAGTTCAAGTCTTGCCCCTGATATGTACTGACTATGTGACTTTGAGTGTATTACAACCTTTAATTGCCTTAGACAACTCTCTAAAACTATAAATTTCCAAGAAGGTGCAAACCTACACTGGTATGGAGGAGTTTTCTCAACAGGGAATTCCCTATATCAATATAATCACAAGTCCAGTCTCTATCCTATCCTAAACAAGCAACAATAAGTCAATAAACATTAGTTAAGTGCTTACTGTGTATTAAGCACTATGCTAAACTCTAGGGAAGGAAAAAAAAGCAGAAAGTGTTCCTAACCCTCCAAGAGTTACTAGTTAAAGAAACTGAGGATGTTTAGCCTGATAAAAAGAAGACTTGGGGGAGACATAATAGTCATCTTCAGGCTTTTGAAGAGATATCGTATGGAAGAGGGATTGAACTTGTTCTACTTGGCCCCAGAGGATAGAATTAGAAATAATAGTTGGAAGTTGAGTCAGATTTGGGATTGGCAAGGAAAAATTTCCTACCAGTTGGAGCTATCCAAAGTAGGTATTGGCTACCTTGCAGATAATGTGTTTCCCCTTATCAGAGCTCTTCAAGTAAAGGGTAGATGACCTTTCAGTGGTTATGTTATAGTGGTGATTCTTGTTCAGATTACATGGATTTGACTAGATGACCTGTGAGGTCCCTTCCAACTCTCAGAATCCACCTTTCTGTGATCCATATTATGGACCTCTATATACCTTCTCCTTTAGCCAGACTGCTCTACTTGCTCTCTGTCCTACTAATACTCCCTGCACTCTCATGCCTCTACTAAAAAAAGTGTTCCTTATGCTTAGAATCCCTCCCTTTCTCCTATTCATCCATTGACTCTCTATCCATCCTCTAAAAAACTCATTCAAATATGATCCACCTCTTCCCCTGCAAAAAAGCACACAGTCCTTCTAATCCTCCTGGATCTATAATGACCTTCCCCTGTAGATCGCAGATTTTGTTTTATAGTTCTCTAAACCACTTAATATATGATATAATCTTTTACTATTGTCTCTGTTAGTGTATTACTCCTTTACTAAACTGTAAGATCCATGAGGGTAGGGACTATGTCTTATCTAACTTTTCTATCACTCCCATCACCTTGTCATTGCAAATGTCTGAAACTGGTCAGGAAGCCAAGATGTTGGGGAATAAAGCTGAGCTGGTGATTTTAGGACCCTACCCAGGAAAAGTCATTGACTTGGTATAGTGGGGAGACAGCTGGCCTTAAGGCAAGAAGACCTGAATTCAAGTGTAGAGACCAGGAATCTGCATTCAGTTGGTGGTTAATAAATGGTGGTGGTTGTTAGTGACTATCATGAGCTACTTCCCAGGGGCTTCTAAGGTCAGGTACAAGAGTTTACCTTCTATTGTACTTAGGAAGATTTACAATAAGAGGGATGCTAATAATTTCAAAAACTAATGATGGCAATATCAATAATAGTAGCTCATATTTTTAAAGCACTTTGTCTACAAAGCACTTTCTTTACCACAACACTATAAGGTGGGTAAGCACAGTTATCTTGGCGTCATGCCAGTGGGTTAATGGAAGTCGGGAATATCTTTATCACCCAGTAGGATTTATTAAGCATTCGTGTTGTGCTGACTATCACATAAAGCAATTTAGACACACATGGTGCCTGTCTTCTAGGGTCATGGAAAGATGGGATTACTCACCATGGGCTCCCTTGTTTGCATTGGTGAAATTTCCTGCTAAGAATACAAAGTGTCTTTTAAATCCCAGGTTGTTCCTGTCCTGGCACATCAGGAAGAAAATACAATTTCATATGGATATTCCCACACCAACCTGATAGTCAAAAGCTAATGAGATAATGAGCTCATTTTCATTTCTTGGTAAGGGTCCCTTTTTCAAATCACGAAGGCCCCTGACAATCTTGGCACATCTCACTGGTAGTCACTGGGTAGGTGCCTTTCAATTTCTAGGAAAGAGTAAAAAAAAGTTCCAGGTTCTTATCTTTTCTGGATCACGTTTTGTCCAACATTCCATTAATTTGTCTGGTCACACTTCCATCAGTCAGGTAATATGGTACAATGGAAAGAAGACAGCCTCTAAAGTCAGAAGGCCTGGGTTCAAATCCTGTTCTTTATATTTATTACAGCAAATTGCTTTGACCTCCCTAGACCTAACTTCTGTCATCTATAAAACAAAGCAATTGGATTGTATCTGAGGTCCTATCCAGCTCAGGATCTATTTCATCATTTTACAGATGAGGGAATGCACTCTTGGATATGTTGAGAGACCACTGGCTAGGTCTCCTGACTCTGAGAGATGGTATGACACAGTAGACAAAGCACTGGATTTGGAGGTCAGGAAGACCCAGATTCAATTCCTTTGCCTGACACTTATTTGTTGTGTGACACTAGGCATATGAATGTCTCTGAGCCTCACTCAGCCTCTTCATCTGTAAAATGGAGATAAGTCTATATGCCTACCTCATGAGATTGTCATAAGGCTCAAGATTGTGAATGAAAAGAACTTTGTAAATTTTTAATTGGTAAATGCATGTCAACTATCAGTCCCTTCATTATACTATGCTGCATTCCTTCCCATTGGCCACCAGAGATACAAACAAATCCCTATCTTTCCTCTAATCTCTGTGCCTTTAACCTTCAATTTCCTACCACCCCCACCCTTTGACTGGTTGAGAATTGAAAACCTGGATCCCTGCATTAATATGAATTTCTTGTTATTCCAAAAATGAAGACTGGCAGATAATAATAGCTCATCAGCTCAATCCCCCAAATGCCAGCTGGTGGACTCTTCAGGGTGACCTGGAACAAACAACAGGGAGTGTGGATGAGAGTGTTTGCTGTTGATTAAGTCTCAACTCCAGGCTCCCTAGTTTGCATTAGCCAGCTGGAACAACGGCCTGTGTCCAGATCCCGTCCAGCAGACGCCCTGTGTCCATCTTCATTTTCACTGAAAGGCAGAAGTTCGCACCTTTCATGAAAGTGATGAGCAAAGATGTCGGTAATAATGAAATCTGTAATTCTTTCTGTTGTGGAAACTCTTTCTAATCATCCCTTCTCTGTCGGCTCTCAGTTCTGTTTCTTCTTCCACTATGTCAACTGAGACTCAGTAAGATATACTTCCCTCCTCCCCTGGAAGATTTTTCCCAATTCCTTCTTTTAACTTTCTTTAGCTGCACCTTATTTCAATGCTTTTTAGGCACCTACTGTATACAGGATATTGTGCTAAACACTAAGGATTCCAAGGAAGATACAATACATACCCTGATCTCCAGGAACTTACAATCCACTGGGGGAGAGGGAACATGTACCTCCCCCCAAACTGTTATATAAGTGAGAGCATAGTAAGGGGAAAAAGAGCTGAATGCAAGACACTGGAGATTTAAGGACAGATACCTTTCAACTGAAAGGGTCTCCTTAAAGGACAAGGTGACTTCTGAGCTAGAACTTGAAAGAAGGGAGAGACATCAATAGGTTGAAATGATGGAACAGAAGAGCCAAATCTAGGAATTTTTGCACCCATGGTGACATATCAAAAATCAGGCCTAGGCTAAGTAGGGAGGAAATCCCTTAACCTCCAGGCATAATGGCACATACCTGCAAACCTTGATACTAGGGGGAAGCTGAGGCTGGTAGAACAACTGAATTCAGGAGTTCTGAATTGCAGTAGGGCTAAAACTGATTGGATATCCATACCCTACTGTACAATACCAATATGGAAGCCCCATGAATGGTGAACTACAGAGGGGAGAACCCTTTCCAAAAAAACTTCATTTGGGTAAAAGAGGAGAGTGCACAAATACTCTGGAACACTGGCAAGAGAATCAATGATGAAGAGGAGAGGGGTCACAGGAAGGGGTAGGGGAAGAGTTCACCCCAATACACCATCCAGGAAGTTTCTAGTGTGGTGCAGTAGATTGAATAGTAGTTAAAAGCACTGGTCTTGGAAACAGGAAGATCTGGGTTCAAAACCTGCCAAAGACATATACTAGCTATAAAACCCTAAATGATTCATTTATCCTTTCTCATCTTGTTTCTCCATTTGCAAAGTGGGAGATAATAATATCACCTAAATTACAAAGTTGTTAGAAGGATAAAATGAGATTATACATATATATATATACAAATATATAAACACATGTGTATCACTCTTGTAGAGTTTGAAGTACTACATAAATGTCAACTATTAATAACTAATTATTTTTGCTAACTAGGTGTTAAGTTCAATTGTTTCTATGTTGCTGAATAATATTGATAAGCTTAGCAAACATATCATTTTAAGGTACAAAAAATGAAAATTGTTCTCAAGGAGTTACATTCTACTTGAGAGCAGAACATGTGCCCAGATAAGCCAAGGAAGTGAGTTCCCCATTCCTTTATTATTCTTGTTTATAGCTGCCATTAGGAATTTCTATGGCAGCTTACTAATGTTTGTATTGAATTCTGGAAATGTCACTCTTTCCAGCTCTTTAACACCTCTTTATCAACTGTACCTGGTCTTCCACAGCTCTACCCTTATTTGCCAGATCAAGCCCTCCCTTGAACCCATGATCAGCTCTTTTCTCTGCTGCCAGGGGTTACGTTCCTTAAAACCATTTTCTCCCTCATTTCACTACCTTTCTATCTCCATCTGGCTGGAGAGTGTGTGTCTTCTACCTCAACTGTGCCTCAGACTCTCCCAAATTGACTTAAACTACTGAATAATAAACTCTTCTGTGGAATGCCATAACCTGGCAAGGAAAAAGAAATCTCCTTCTCTTCATCCTTCTGTTCTTTAATATAAGGTCAAGGTCACATTTCACAATGATGCTCCTAGCCAGAACACCCTCAGAAGTGATGAACTTTTGTAGCCTTTTGAGGGCCCATCAGAGACATGGTCAATTATTTCCTGACCAATCACCTCCACGTACTTCATAAAGAGCTCACCAGGTGTTAGCCATATTTTTATAGTTAGTTTAATATACAGCTAGTTTTACTTTCTGTGACTACATTAAATAGGTAATGGAGGGGAAAGAGAATCAATTGGTCAGGAACTCAACATCCTCCCTATGTAGGGATAAATGTAAAGTCTTTCACTTGGTTCCAAAAAATCAGATTCACAAATACATGATGGGAAAAACATGATTAAATGGAGGCTGGTCTAAAAAAGCTGATTTATTGGGAGGTTTTAGTGAACTAAAGGCTCAATATACGTTTTCCACCATGTGACAAGGCAACCCAAAAAGCAAAGGCAATTGTATGGCTTTAGACTTCCCTTGGAAAGGAAACACACTGGAGATTATTAAATAAGCAGCACCTCGACATTCCAGTGACTCCCAATTTCATCTTACAGAAACTAATACAAGCATCCAGGTTTATGATACTATTATTTTTCTTTTTGAAAAATGTTATTTATTTTTAAGATCCTTTTTTCTGTTCCAAGTTCTCTCCTTTCCTCCTGCCCCTCTCTCACCCATTGAGAAGGCAAGCAATATGATATCAGTTTTCATGTGAAATCACATAAAATATATTTCTATATTAGTCATTTTGCAAAAAAAAGAAAGCAAGAAAAAAGTTTTTAAATTATGATGCACTTGGGGCTACTACAGAGGCAACTATATCCTCCTTCCTATTGAAAACACATTGTCCAAATAACTCACAATAATAGCAGAGTGCAAAATCCAAGTCCCTCACTCCTCAGTATATGGCTTGCTGCTCTTTTAGTTTTGGGGGCTTTATCACAAACCTCTTATCTCTGCAAAATGCTAGCTCTGCCTAGGAATTTTCCTCCTCTCTACAGAAGGCTAGATTCTGAGTTTCTCAAACTGGAAGGTGAATGTCTAGAGAGGCAGCCCTAGAACTGCCTACAAAACCCCCCTTCTCTTTCTAGAAAGTTAGATCCAGATATCAGGTGATGCTCAGTGACTTTTTCTTTTCTGAAATATCAGAATCTGAAACTCTCTTACCTGGGATTGTTAGAGAGGTGGTGTTACAGAGGTTTTCCAGGGGTTGATCTGAAAAAGAATTTTCAATACTGCTCAGAAGCTAATTTTCAGGAACTCTCAACACTCAGGCCATGTGGGTCCCTTCTCTATGGATGCCATTTGGTTGAAAGCATGTGTATCTCCCTAACACAGACATCAAAAAGTTCTGAAGGTACCCCTCGGCACCATAATCTTATCCAAAAATAGTCTGTCTTTTATAAGCCTGAGTAAAAGGTAGCTGGCTCCTCCTACAACAGTCCAAGACAACCAGATTCATCTACTGAGCACTGAGTTTCATTTTTCAGGAGGTATCTTAGATTATAAAGGTTCCTTCACAATTCCCAAAGAAAGGCTCACCTCTTTGTAAGCTTAAATTAATTGAGAAACTCCCTCAATCAACCCTTTACACAATCTTAGGCTGCATTAAATGATGCATAGCTTCTAAAAATAAGGTGACAGTATGTTGGTACAATGCCCTGGACATATAGCATCTAGCTTGCAGGGCTCTCTTCTAAGCACTAAGCAGCTAGAAGGCATCCAGAAGAGGACAAACAAAATGGTGAAGGGTGTTGAGATCATACCTTATGAGAATCACTTGAAGGAAACTATTAACCTGGAGAGAAGTGAGTGGGAACTATTTTCTGTCTTCAAATTCTGGAAGAGCTGTCATGAAGAAAAAGGATCAGATGTGTCCAGCCCTGTCATGCAGGGCAGAACTATAAGTGAGGAGTAGAAGTTGCAAAGAGATACATTAAGACTATTTAAGAAGAAACTTCTTAACAATTAGAATGGGCTACCTTGGGAGGTAGGATAAGACGTCTTCAAGCTAAGATTTCATGGCCATTTGTCAGGTATATTGTAGAAAAGACTCATACATTAGTCAGGAGGTGGGAATACTGTAAATAATCTCTGAGATTTCTTCCATTTCTGAAATTGTGATTTCCTGTCACCTAATTATAGAATCTCAGAAATGGAAAGAACCTGGGAAGTCCTCTATTCCAATCCCCTCTACAATATTTCTGACAAGTGATATACAGCCTCTCCTTAAAGTTTTCTCTACCTCCCTAGGCAGTGCATCCCATTATAGGACATCTCTTACTGTTTAAAAAAAATGCTGCTTTTCACATCCCTCAAATTGGCAACAGTGACCAAAAAAAAAAAAAAACAACACAGTCAATTCTAGAGTCTAGAAGCAAGACAGACATGCTTATACATTGTTAGTAGGCTCTGAATTGGTCAGACCATTCTGGAAAACAATTTGGAATCACACAAGAAAAGTGATTAATTGGTGCATATTCACGAACAAAGAAAATCGTACTGCTAGACATATGCCATGGAGGTGATAAGTCAGAGAAAAAAAAAAGATCTCCTGCATACAAAAACACAGCAAATAAATTTAAAAGGAAAAAAATATTCATGGCAGCACTTTTCATGGCAGCAAAGAACTAGGAATGAAAACAAAGTGGGTATCTATCAGTTAGGGAATGGCTGAACAATTTCGGTATGTGAATGGAATGAAAGAATGTTGTACAATAAGAAATTGTAAATACAAGAAATTTAGAGAACCTTGGAAAAGGTTGTATGCAATTGTGCAGAATGAGGACAATATATACAATGACTACAATAATATAAATGAAAAGAACATTAAAATGAAGTTGAACACTGTTCATTATATCAACTAAACTTCGCTCTGGAAAAGAGATGAGGAAAAGCATCTCAAGGTGAAAGGGAGAGAATATTGTACTTAATCACTGTATTGTTTGGTTTTCTTCTTAACAGTTTTTCTTCATGGCCAAGAAACATTCAATAAGGGGTCCCTGGAGAGGAAAGAGAGCTATATGCAGAAGAAATTGTCATATAAAAACAAAAGGTATCAATAAAGCTTTTTTTAAGTTTTCTATATATTGAACCTAAATGTGCCTTCCTATAACTTCTAGCCATTAATCCTAGTCCTACTCTCTACTGTCAACTCCTTCTTGCATGTAAAAGTCCATTATATATTGAATATACATATTAGCTTCTTCCTTATTCTTTTTTTAAATTAACTGTCTCCCTTTTCTTAATCTGTTACTGTTTCTTCTTGACATCTGCATTCTAAAGTCCTTTCCTACCTTAACATTCTAATATTTTAGAATATTAATATTAATATTTTTTATTTGCCACTTTGGCAAGACCATTGGGAGTTAAGTTTTCAAAAAATCAGACCTTCAGAAATTGTTTATTTCCTCCTAGCCACTACTTTTCACAGATTCACACATATTGACACTCTCAAGGACTTCTAACTTGCCGCTAAGGACATAGAGAGAGACTTGAGGCAGGGAGACTGATCAGGAGGCCATTGCAATAATCTAGGCAAGAGATGATGAAGAGTTTACATTCTGGGGTGGCTAGGTGGTGCAGTGAATAGAGCACCAGCCCTTGAGTAAGGAGGACCTGAGTTCAAATGTGACCTCAGACACTTGATATTTACTAGCTGTATGACCTTGGGTAAGTCACTTAACCCCAATTGCCTTGCCTTCCCCCCTCAAAAAAATTTTTTTTAAGAGTTTACATTCTACTGAAGGGGATACAATAGGTAAACCAATAAATATATAAAGATAATCTTTACAGAGGAGTGATGAGCACTAGCAACTAAGGAAATCAGGAAACACTTCCTATAGGAGATGGTCTGTGAGTTGAGTGTTCAAGGAAACAGTGATTCCAAAAGGTAGGTTGCTAGAGGAAATGCATTCCAGACATAGGGAGGGTGAGTGCAAAGGCATGGAGACAGACAGAACACTATGTATGTAGAATAGCAAGTATGCCAGCATGGCTGTGTATGGAGAAGTGTATGGAGTATATGGAGAAGGGTAATGTATAAACTAGAAAGGTAGAAAGAAGTTAGGTTGTGAAGAACTTTATATGAAAGAGGAGATTATTTTTTATTCTAGAGGTGATAGGGAACCACCAGATTCTAGTGAATAGGGAATACATATGGTCAGACTTGCACTTTAAGAAATCATTTTGGCAACTGGGTGGAAGATGAGTTGGGAGGTGAGAGATATTGTAGAGAAAATAAATAGAAGACTATCATAATCATCAAGGAAGGAAGTGATGTGAGCCTGAACTAGGGTGATGATTGTGTGAGTGGAGAGAAGGGGACATGTGTAACAGAAGGTGTGGAAATGGAAATGAAAAGACTTAGATTTCACATGTTGGGCGAGTAAGAGAGAAAAGTCAAAGATAACACTGAGGTTGTGAACTGGAGGGAATGGAAGGCTGAAAGGCTGTGGCGGGGGGGGGGGGGAGGGGGGTGCAGAGTGTACATTATAGTAATAAGTAATTCAAAAAAACAGTTGGGTTTGAAGGAAACATTCTCCCAAAGAAGCCTACAGGACATTCAATTCAAAATGTTCCACAGATAGTTGGTAATTCACAAGTGGAGACCAGGAGAGAAACCAGAGAAAGATATATGGATCTGGGGATCATCTGCATAGAGATAATTAAATCCATGAGAGCTGATGAGATTACCAAGTAAGAGAGAAAAGAAAAGACGGCCTTGTGGTAACACAATGGGCATGACATGGAAGATGAATCAGCAAAAGGAGACTAAGAAGGAACAGTCAGACAGATAGGAGGAGAAATCTGGAGGGAAATGAAGTGCCAACTTCAAGGAAAAGCAAATAGGCCAGTTTGGCTAAAACATAGAATAAGTACAGTGGAATAACATACAATAATCCGGGAAAGATTATTTTGAGCCAGACCATGAAGAACTTTAAAGACCAAGATAAAGAGTTTAAATTTTATCCTGGAAGCAACATGGGAGTCATTCAGGTTTCTTGAGCACAAGAATGGCATGGTCTTGGGGCAGCTAGGTGGCACGGTGAATAGAGCACCAGCCCTGGAGTCAGGAAGACCTGAGTTCAAATTCAGACTCAGACACTTAACACTTACTAGCCGGGTGACCTTGGGCAAGTCACTTAACCCCAATTGCCCTACCTTCCCCCCTCCAAAAAGAAAAAAAAAAAAAGAATGGCATGGTCTTCCTAGAGATTTGTTTGTTCTAGGAATGTTTTCATGCAGCCAGATAGAGGATAGATTATGGGGGATATGGGGCAGAATATTGAAATCCAAAAGTCCAGTTAGAAATCTATTGGATGGGGCAGCTACATGGCACAGTGAATATAGCACCGGCCCTGGAATCAGAAGGACCTGAGTTTGAATCTGGCCTCAGACACTTAACACTTACTAGCTGTGTGATCTTGGGCAAGTCACTTAACCCCAATTGCCCTGGCTTCCACCCTCCAAAAAGACAAAAAAAAAAAGAAATCTATTGGACCATACCACCCCATCTTCACCACCAATCTAAAGAACATTTCAGAATTTTATTAAAGAATTATTTTTAAAAATTTATTAAATATTATTAAAAATAAAAATAATTTATTAAAGTGTATGTATACGAGTGTGAGTATGTATGTATTACATACAAATAGATTATATAATTAATGATATATACAGAAGCCCAAATACTTTGTCTTTTCCATATATCGGTCTGCCCTCCATTAAAATTCTCAAGTCTAACACTATTTCTGCAATTCAGTTATTTGGTGAACAGGAGTGCCTGGCCTTGGCTGTGTGTTCCAATAGTTGAAGTTATCCTTGGATGTAGACAACAAATATTGGCAGAAAACAATGTTATTTTCCATTTTGCTTTAATGAATGAGCCTAGAAGGATTTGTAAGCACTGGATATCGTAAGCACTAAATAACATCACAAAGAATGGCACTGACAATATTTTAAAAGAGACGACATTCTGGATGTAAGAATTATCTGTGAGTCAGCTGTCTGTTCACACTCAGATCATCAACTCATCAGAAAAAAGATCAGAATTTATAATAAAATGGAAGAAAGACTAGTAATGAGGAAATATACAGTAAACAATAAGATTTAATCTTAAATTATTTAATCAAGCAATGAAAAATGAAAAATGGGAAATGGACAACAGAAATGACATGGATGTGAGCCATGATAATTTAGGGCAGCTAGGTGGTATGGTGGCTAGAGTGCTGGTTCTAGAGTCAAGAAGACCTGAGTTCAAATACAGTCACAGACACTTAGTAGCTATGTGACCTTAGGTATGTCACTTCACCCTTTTGCCTCAGTTTCCTCATCTAAAAAATGAGCTGGAGAAGGAAATGAAAAACCACTCCAGTATCTTTGCCAGGAAAACCCAAAAAGGGGTCATGGAGAGTCAGACACAACTGAAAATGACTAAACAACAAGAACATGATAATTTGAAACAAAAATTAAAACAACGTAAACTAATTCCTATAAGAAGATTAAAAGAGCCCAGAGAGCTCCTTAGTTAGCAAACAACTGACATACTTGCCAAACAGAGACAGATAGATAGATGTACAAGGCAACACCAGGTTAAAATATAAGCACATCTGTAAAATCTTACATAGAAGAATGATGGACAGTCATAAACAATACCATTGTATAAATCATAGAAAAGCAGCAGCAGAAAAACCCAAGAGATTTCCTCTTTCTGAAACCAGTCTCAAGAGGTATAGTAGACAGAGTCCTGGAATCAGGAAAACCTGAGGCCAACTCTGATCTCAGACACTTCCTAGCTGTGTGACCCTGGGCAAGCCATTTAATCTTGGTGTACCTGAGTTTCCTCACCAGTAAAAGGGGGATAATAATAACGCCTACCTCCCAGGGCTGTTGTGAGGATTAAATGAGAGACTATTTGTAAAGCACTTAGCACAGTTCCTGGAACATAGTAGATGTTCAGAAAATGTTTTTCCCCCTTCCTTCTAAAGAAAGCCTGCCAAAAGTTCCAAAAAAGTGAGCATCTCTAAGGTCTTCATGGATGAAAAAAAAAAACAGAAAATAAACTATAGACAGAATAAAAATGGAAAAGTTCCAAAAATCATTATTTAAAAACTTGTTTTCTCCATCAAGGATTTTGAAACCATCACATTTGGACTCTAACATTGTAGTCCCTACAGAAGTAGAAATGACGCTAGGTAAAACTATGACAGAATAAGTGGCCAGATTGGATCAAGAAGGTTCATGATGAAGGTGATAAAATTTCAAGGGATCAATTTGAAAGGAATCTAAAAGGGGAAGAGACCAAAGGCATGGGAAAAATTTGAGATGTTATTGATTTTATACATATATATAAACAAATACATACATATATACGCAAATATACATATATATAATCAACAACTCCTGCATAATGTCTTTTCTTCCATCTATACAAAAATGTTATAAGGATCATCTATGCACTAACTGAAGGTACAGTCAATGAGAGTAAAAGGGGGAACAACTAGGTTTCTACAGATGACATTATTCAGCAATGGACATCTTTACCACCTCACAATTGACTGAAAGAGGTAGAGAATATGAGATCCCATTGTGCTTATAGCTTGTTGATTATGGAAAAAGTATTTGATTTGGTAGGACAAAACACTGTCTTACAGGCTCTTTAACAATACTGTGTCAGCCTTGATTCCCTGGAATATGTAACAGCAGAAAAAATCCTGTTTATTTACTTCTGATAATAAACACCAAGTAAGGCATAAAACAGAAAAGATGTGTGCTCATCAAGTTTTGAATGCTATAATGGATCAGATGCAGCACAGAATCTAAGTCGAGGAGAGATTCCTTGTGGGTGGTGAGGTCCTCCAAATGTTCCATTGCGATCATTTGTCTCAAGCTCCAGGACACTACCAGAGTCTCCTGAAAAGAGTATAATCACCCAAAGGCATATGACCTTTCCATCCACACAGGAAAGACAAAATGTATGAGATAAAATGTATTTTAAAAAATCTCTATTCTAACACAGATTCCAATAATCATTTGTATGGAAACCCTACAGAGTTTGTCCAATAACATACATTTCTGGGTGAGTTGGACCCAGTTGAAAATAAGGAAGAGAGTGTCCTAGATTGCTTTCAGGAAATTGAAAAGCACTTTTACTAAGCTTTTGCTTCCCATAAAAACAAAAGGCCCATCTTTTCAATCAAGCATTTTACTGACACTGCTTTTTGGCAGTGAACCATTGGAATGCCATTGCCTCTGAAAAGCTAAAGATGAGCATCACATAGAGGGCAACAGAAAGGCATGTGAATAATGTGAACAGGCTGCAATATGGAACTGATGAGGAACTCCAAAGAGTAACAAGAGTAAAGGATGGCATCAGAGAATTATGTATCAGAAAAAGGAGATGGGCTGTTCACATGGTGATAGCAAGAAATATTAAGTAGAAAGTTAATGCTTCCCTATTCCCATCACCATTTCAGGAGAAGAAGAAAGTCTCCAGCACGTTGGGTGTACCCTAGGTCCACTTTTAGGTGATATCGGATGAACTTTTTTTTTCAATTTTTTTTTTTTGCTTTTTTGGAGAGGGGAGGGCAGGGCAATTGGGGTTAAGGGACTTGCCCAAGATCACATGGCTAGTAAGTGTTAAGTGTCTGAGGCCAGATTTGAACTCAGGTCCTCCTGACTCCAGGGTCAGTGCCCTATTCACTGCACCACCTAGACTCCCCCAGATGAACTTTTAAGAGGAGATGAATGAGATTTTCACAGGCATAGATAGATATGAGTGGTGTTGCAATGCATGGGTCCTGAATTGAGGAGACCACAATTTCATTCTTCAATATTACAGTATTATGGAATGTTCTTCCCTAGAACAAGAAGGGATCTCAGAGATCCTGTATGCCAAATCCTTCATTGAACAGAAGAAACTGAGATCCAGAAGGGGTAACTTATCCAGAGTCATTCAGCTGGCTAGTGGAAGAGTTATTTATATATCAGAATGATTCAGTACTTTTGGAGCAATATTAAGGCAATTCTACTCAATGTAGGTAAATAAACACACACACACACACACACACACACACACACACACACTTTCCCACTCCATATTCCATCTTTGCTAGCTATCTGCCTATCTACTTCACTTCCTCAACAAGCCCTCAAAAACATACACTTTCTTTATGGGAAGGTCACTGAAAGACAGTAAATCTGTATCTTGATGTAACCTCCTGAGGATATTTGAATGATTTTTGGTTATGGACTCTTCTTATGTTTGTATCTCTTTAGATATCATTTTGTTTTTCTCTTTCCCCTTGATTGAGGGAGGAACAGAGCACAACAGCTACCTCAATGAGTCACTAAGCAGTGGGATTGGACCCAGAATTCATTCTAGTGGACCCAGACAGAAAGACTGGGAGGAATACTTTGAACCCAAGCATCTCCCCTGAGCTGAAGAGCAGAGTCATCGTTAGCATCTTCCTGAGCTATGGTACTTCTAAGTGTGGAGGAGTAGGCAACAAAAACAGTAGATCAGAAAGGGAATCACAAGGGATCTGAGCTTCAGCATGTATTAGAGACAGTTGTGCAGGTGGTTGAGTCGATAAACCTCTCTGAGCTTTACCTTATTTGTAAAATGGGGGATCATGATACTTGGACCACAAACCTCACACAATTGTTATAAGGAAAGTAAAATTGCTACAAAAACACAAGTTGTTGGTGTTGCTTTTGCTGTTGTCATTCTGCACCTAATGTGACATTTCTCTTGTGGCAAGAAAATGTGATCTTTAACCCAGCCCCCTTCTTTTTCTTTAAAATCTAAAATGGGGAGAATCTCACCACAAAGTCCCTGTTCTTAGCAGATAAATAGCATTGGGCCTGAAATCAGGAAGAATTGAGGTCAAATTCAGCCTTAATTGTGTGACCCTGGGAAAGTCATTTAGCTTCTATCTCAGTTTCCCCAACTGTAAAATGTAAATAATGATGATAGCACCTGCCTCCCAAGGTTGTTGTAAGGATCAAATGAGATAATGTCTATGAAGTGCTTAACACGGTGCCTGAAACATAGTAGGCACAAAATAAATGCTTATTCTCTTCCCTACCCCCTGTTATAGTGGAAAGACCACCATTCTGGGTTCATATAACTGCTTCAATATTTACTAGCCATGTAACCCTGGTCAACATTGCTTCGTCTTTCTGAGCCTCCATTTTCTCATTTGTAAAAAAAGGAAATAATGCTTATCCTTCCAGCCTCACAGGACTGCTGTGAGAAAAGTGTTTTGTAAGCCTTAAAGAGCTATAGAAATGTGGGCTGTTCCTATTCATGACAAATCATTTCACACTGTTTCAAAACTCTGATCATCAGTCAGGAATTTTTGGTTAGGAAACAAATCTAACATGAATCTGTAATTTAAGTCCATTTCTGTCCTCGAGAGGGAAAGGGAGGGCAGCAGGTCAAAATCCTTGATACTCTCAGAGGACATTATTAAATTAGCCTTCAGCATTTTTGCCTCCACATTAAAAAATCCAATCCCTTCATCTTTTTTCAGTGGTCCTCTTTGACATGTGGCTAACCTCCCCGCCAATTCAATGGGCACGCTTTCTATTAGACCAACTAGGTCAGAGTGTGTTATACAGGAGGTACCAGGGAAAACTCTGGGGAACGCTCTGGAAGAAGTCACAGCTTCAATAACTCAAAAGAGGCATCATTTAATAGGCGTGAGCACTCCTTCTGACTCAGTATCTTAGAATCATTAGGTCCCCTCAAGGCTCAGCTAAAGAAATCCCTCCTACCCAATTAGTAATGTGACCTCTCACCTCACCCCAAAGATCACTTTGTATTTATCTTGTTTATATTTTTGTATTGACTAGGAATAATGGGAAGAAGTTGCAGAGTACATGTAGTATCTCTCCCCCACAATCCTTAGTAGAAGCTAAACTTCTTGAGGGAAAGAACTGTTTTGGTTTTGTCTTTGTGATCCCAGCACCTAGCATGGAGCCTAGCATACCACAGATGCTTGGTGAATGAATGAATGAATCAACAAATGAGCATTAGACCTGAAGTAAGGAAACTAGGCTTGAGTTCCAGTTGACAGTTGCTTCTCTGTGACCTGGGAAAGTCACTTCCCCTCCTCCTTTGGGCCTCCATTTCCTCATTGTAAAATGAGGGATAATACAATTTACTGTGTTGCAAGGAAAACATTTTGTAACCTGTGACGCAGTATGAAAATATGAGCTACTATAGTGGCTATAAATTTGTGTGTTGTTACGGGTTTAAAAAATTCCTCACTGGATAGCCAGCCTGTTGCTGGTGAGCATCTTCCCTCTTAGTGAGGCCGATGCCTCTAGCCAAAGACAAAGACTGATACAGAAGAAAAAGCACCTGGGAGATCCTTGCTATCCCACCCGAGTTACTCTGTCATTGTGACTCACTAAGTCAGAGAGAGGCCTTTTTCATTCCTCTAACTCCCATGCAATCATTCGCCCTTCATCCAATGGAGAAATATCAACACCAACCAGATCATAACTACTATGTTCTCATCAACATTGCACTACTCTAGCTTAGAATGAAGTACCTTAGAAAAAAGTTCACCAGATAACACCTGCCAGCAGAATCTGGGTTTAAGTGCCCTCATTGATAGCTTCCTAAAGTGCTCTTGTTCTCTCTCTCTCTCTCTCTCTCTCTCTCTCTCTCTCTCTCTCTCTCTCTCTCTCTTTCTCTCTCTCTCTCTCTTTCTCTCTCCTTCTCCCTCTCTCTCTCCCCCTCCCTCTTTCCCCCTCCCACTCTGTCTCTGTCTCTATTTCTCTCTGTCTCTCTCTGACCTAAGGTGAAACCACAGCTCATATCTTCAACACCACAGACATATGCAAGTAATCTTGGCCAAGATGCTTCTCTTCCTTGGGCCTCAGCTTCTTCGTCTATAAAATAAAGAAGTCAGACTCAGATGATCTCTAAGGTTCCTTATAGCTCTAAGTCCTATGATCCCATTAAGAAGAAGCTCCCCCCAACTGTCTTAACACCAGAACATAAATAGGTAAGACCAACTCTTTCCTATGCCTGAAGGAAAGAAACCATAGAGGCAAAAATAAAAAAAAGAGGAGAGGGTCAATGTAAACTCCTTGACCTGTCATTCAATGTCCTCCACAGTTTCTAATCTACATTTTCAGCTTTATCTCATTCTTCTTCCCTTTACACAACCTACATTCCAAACAAAATGCACTATTCCCTCCCCTACAAAACTATTCTATGCTCTCCTACATCCACATTTGTACAGGTCCTCCTCATGCCTGCAATTAACTTTCCTCCTACCCTACCCCACCCCACCCACCTCATCTCCATCTATTCAAATATCTCTTTCCTTTTAAGGTCTAATTTAGGTGCCCCCCCCCCATTCCCACAGCCCCTTCCCCACCTCTTACCCACCAACCCAGAAAGATATTGCTCCCTCCTATAATTTCTCACAGTGCTTTCTCTAGATTCCTTATCACATTCTACCTTATGGCATACTTATTTGTATGTCCATGCACACCTGGCCTGTGCCCTTTGTAAGCCAAAGTACATGTTGCATCCCTCAATCAGAATGTGAGCTTATTAAGAACAGGGAATATGTCATTTTCACCTTTGTATCCCCAGAATCAGCAAAGGACCTCAAACAATGTGCTTGACAAATGTGTGTGGAATTGTTTTGCATTAAACTGAACTTATTTCAAGTGAATTGAATTAAAATGAATTGAACCAAATCTTCCCAGATCTTCCAGCTCTAGTTTTCAGGATGTGCATAGATTGGGGGAAAGAGGAAAGGGGATAATTAGACAAAAAGAAAGAGATATAGATCTAGATAGATATACACACATATATGCACATATATGTTTTCATATATATTAACTCATATAGTCAAATATGTTTTCATACCCAGTTTCAAGGTTTATATATGTATATGATTATACATATGTATATGTGTAATATGTATGTTCATGTATATTTTGTTCAGTTGTTTTTCAATTGTGTCCAACTCTTTGTGATCTCTTTTAGGGTTTTCTTGGCAAAGACACTGAAGCATTTCCTTCTCTAGCTCATTTTACAGATGAGGAAAACGAGGCAAGTAGAGTTAAGTGGCTTGCCCAGGGTCATGCAGCTAATTAAAGTGTCTGAGGCTGGATTTTCACTCTGAAAGATGAGTCTTCTAAAGCCTAGTGCTCTATCTACTGTGCCACCTAGCTACATATACATATACATATACATATACATATACATATACATATACACACACATATACACACACATATATACTCACATACATGTATGTGTATATATATATATATATGTACATTAATATATATTCTTCATCCCACTTATAATAATGGTACAAGCATAATGACAATTCAGCCCAACATTGAAATCCCTTCAAATCTGTCTCCTACCTCTACCTTTCCAGTTTTATTCCACTTTACTCCTCTTTATTTATACTACCCCTCATACAGAAAATTCTCTCTCTATAGAGCCTCTGTGTCTATACCACATAGAATCCCAGTATTCTTCAAATATCCTATCAAAGCACAGTTCACATGCCACCTACTAAATAAGCCTTGAATGAACTCTCCAATGTTCTCTCCCTCTCTCTTTCTCTCTCCCTCCCTCCCTTCCTTCCTCCCTTTCTCTCTCCCTCTCTCTCTCTTTCTCTCTCTCTGTCTCTCTCTCTCTCTCTCTTTCTCCCTCTGTCTCTCCCCACCTTTACTGAATTCATTTACCTTTATACATTTTCTAAAACTGCCCCCAGGAGTATATAAGCTCCTTAATGGCAGGGACCTTTTCAGTTTATGTCCTAATTTTCAGTTTTGCAACTAATACCATGATTGACTCAGTACTTGCTGAATTGAATTTAATTGAAAACGTGGAGAAAAATCTGGAAATAGTGCCCTCCATTCATGACACCCTGACAAAACACAGGTCATATTCGTATGGTCAGTTCATTAAGATTGAAACCTGGCAGCATCCCTGGAAGAGGCATACCATGCAGTCACAATGACTGTTTTCATCACCAGGAGCTCCCTGTCCTCATGGCATCATTTCTTTCTGCAGATTTCAGTTGACAAGGAAAATAAGCTACTGGCTGGTGAATGGCCTCAGAAGCTGGGTTTTCTTCCTCCAGCAGGTTCTCTATTAATGTAACCTTGATTATGACCATGGAGACATCAATCTCCACTAAAAGAGTTAGCCCAGAAATGCCTTAACAGCAAGACTGCTGGAAATGGAAATGCCTTTTCCAAAGCTGGAAAGCTCTTTCCTATTTGTCTCTATCAAGAGTGGTCCTCTTCTTCATAAATAGGTCAGGGATTCTGCAGGCCATAAATATAGGTGCTATATTTATTTGTTATTTCATCTAGTACTACTTTGTTAAATACTAAGGTTTTGATGTTAGATTTTACTGTTATGTTATTGGCTTGTTTGTTTTTCAGGATTATTAAGTCTATAAAGGGAATTTTTTCTAAAAGAATTTTTTTTTAATAAATACTGTAAGAATCATATCAGCATCTCCAAAATCTAGAAAGAGGTAAGGCTGACAATAAATGCAAAAGACAGAGAAAAGGGAGTCAGGGGAAGAGTAAGAGGAATAACAAAGAAGGGATAGGATCACTGCTTGAGGTAGATGGGATGATGATTATGAATAATGAATGGAGAGAAGACTGAACTACTCAGCTCTTAAGTCTGATTTTCTTTTCTCTTCTAAGGAGAGTGATCTTTGTTGTGATGTACTGGGGCCTAGCTGGACTCTCCAGTGCTAAAAATAACTCTTCTTTGACTTGAAAGGCTAGGGACCAACTCCTGGGTTTTGATTGGAGACGGGTTGTTTGTTTTTTAGCAGAAATAGAACCACAGACTCACATCTTGCACCAGCTAAGGGAAGCTACTCCAACCTTACCACCCTGCTATCCAAACCCCCCACTATCTCAATTCCCTCTGGTTGTAAATTCTTTTGTTCTCAGAGTTTCATCAATCATAATCACTTTTGCATGTTCCCGAACTATGATCAAATGACTGGACTTCCTGGCTGAATTGATTCCCACTATAAGATTTCTAACAATCATTGGGTGGATCATAGGTACAGAGAAGTTAAGGGACATTGGCCCTTGCTAGACAAAAGGGTTTGGCTAGGAGTGTGGGAGGGGTTGAGATAATTGATTTACTCCATCTCACCACACTTAAAGTAATAATGCCCAATCAAGTTCAATTATGGGCCTTAGACAAAATGTGGAAAAGTCTTACTAAACCATAGTGGTTTTGCACTAGAATGTGTTCATGTGAGTCTGAGAAATTTGGCCCCATACTTAAGGGTCATCTACAATTTACCAAACTAATTAGAACCCCAATTCAAGAAGTTATATCAAGTCTGGTATTCCAGACCCTAAGGAAAAAAGTTAAGCCATGGCAAAAGAGAGAGACAGAGACAGAGACAGAGAGAAACAGAGACAGAATGAGAGAGAGAAAAACAGAGAGAGAGAGAGAGAGAGAGAGAGAGAGAGAGAGAGAGAGGGGAAGGGAGGGAGTTCAAGGTGATTTCTTGGGACTTTCCCCAGTCTGGGTCTTCTTCTTTGAGAGGCCTGTAAAGTCAATGAGATAATCATCCTCCATCAATCAATAGCTCTCTTTTTTTGTCTCAGCCCAGTTCTATCTTTGCAAGGCTTGTTCCAACCAATCCAATAAACACACTTTTTAATATTTATTTTATTTTATTTTTGTTACATTTGAGTTCCAAGTTGTTTCCCTCCCTCCCAACCTTGCACTAGAGAAGTCCAACATTTGACACAAATGTGTGTGTATGTGTGTGTGAAATATATAATACATAGTTCTATATATCAGTTCTTTCTCTGGAGATGGATAGCATCTTCCTTCATAAGTCCTTTCTGGTTGATTCAAGTATTCATACAACTCAGAATAGCTTAATCGTTCACATTTGCTCTTGGAATAATATTGCTGCTACTATATACAACGTTCTCTTGGTATTGCTTACTTCACTCTTCATTGTTTCATGCAAGTCTTTCCATGTTTTCCTAAAATCACCCTGCTCATAATTTCTTAGAACACAGTAGTATTCCATCGCAATCACATATCACAACTCATTTAGCTATTCCTCTGTTCATAGGCATCCCTTCAATTTCCAATTCTTTGCCACCACAAAGAGAGCTGCTATAAGCATTGTAGAATATGTAGTTTCTTTTGTGTTTTTTTCCTGATCATCTTGAGAAACACACTTAACAGTGCTTTTTCTGGACTAAAGGGTATAGACAATTTTATAACTCTTTGGGCATAATTCCATGTTGCTCTCTAAAATGGCTGGATCAGTTTACAGTTCCACCAACAGTGCATTAGTGCCCCAATTTTTCCACATCCCCTCTAACATTTAATATTTTCCCCTTCCATCATTTAAGCCAGTCTGATAGGTGTGAGATTGTATCTCGAAGTGGTTTTAATTTGCATTTCTCTAAGCAATAATGATTTAGAGCATTTTTCCATTTGACTATATACGGCTTTGATCTCTTCCTCCAAAAATTTCCTGTTAATATCCTTTTATCATTTATCATTTGAGGAATGACTCAACTTCTTTTTTTTTTTTGCATGTATTTTATTTTATTTTTTTTATTATAGTTTGCATCATTCATTTCCACAAGATTTTGAGTTACATATTTTCTCCCCCTCTTTCCCCCACCCACCACCCCAAAACAGCCATCCCAGTGTGTCCTCCCTCCCCCAGTCTATTCTTTCCTATGTCACTTCTCGGTAGGGCAGGATGGATCTCCCAACCACAGTGCCTGGGTATCTCAAGTTCCAGTTGGGTGTAGTCAATAATAATAATAATAATTGCATATATAGATAGAAAGATAGATACATATTCATAACATTTGATTATGGAACTCCAGATTCCAGGTTCTTTCTCCTCCTCCCTCACCACCCATGCCCACTGGAAAGCCAAGCGATCAAATACAGG
>CM053585.1:99987095-100003201 GCA_028646515.1 Pseudochirops corinnae | reverse complement strand
CCCTGTCCCTATCCCTCTACAGAAATGTGAACATTCATCAGCCCTCCCCCCCACCCTGACCTCCCCTCCATCACCCCACCACTCATCCCCCTTCCCCCAACTCTTCTATGTGGCAAAATGCCCAGTTTAGAGTTTATATGACTCAACTTCTTATAAATTTGACAAAGTTCTCTATATATTTGAGACATGAAGCCTTTATCTGAGAAACTGCCTATAATTTTTTCCCAATTTTCTACTTTTCTTCTAATCTTGGCTACATTCCTTTTATTTTTATGAAAACTTTTTAATTTAATGAAATCAAAATTATACATTTCATTACCTCACAGTGCTCTCTCTAGCTCTTGTTTATTCATAAATTCTTCTCCTAACCATAAATCTTATAGGTAATATGTTCCATGTTCTTCTAATTTAGAAATGATATCTCCCTTTATGTCTAGGTCATGTATCCATTTTGACCTTATCTTGGTAAATGGTGTAAGATATTGGTCTGTACCTACTTTCTGCCAGAATGCTTTCCAGCTTTCCCAACAATTTTTACCAAGCAGTGAATTCTTATCCAGAAAGCTTTACATTTATTAAAAACAAGGTTACTATAAACATTACTGCTATGTATTGTATATCTACTCTCTTCTACTGATCCATTTTTTCTATTTCTTAACCAGTATCAGATAGTTTTGGTATTTACCACCTTATAATACAGTTTAAAATCTGGCACTGCTAGACCTCCTTCCTTTACACTTTTTTCGTTAATTTCTTTGATTTTCTTGACCTTTTGTTCTTCCAAATGAATTCTATTATTTTTTCTAGCTCAATAAAATAATTTTTGGTAATTTAATTGGGATGGCACTGAATAAGTAGGTTAATTTAGGTAGCATTGTTATTTTTATTATATTGGCTCAACCCACTCATGAGCAATTCATATTTCTCTAATTATTTAAATTTGACTTTATTTGCGTTAAAAGTGTTTTATAATTATGTTAATATAGTTCCCAGGTTTGTCTTGGTAGGTATATTCCCAGGTATCTTATATTATCTATAATTTTTTTTAAAAAACTATCTCTTGCATGGTTTTTTTTTGTGAGATACAGAAATGCTAATGATTTATGTGGATTTATTTCATACCCTGCTACTTTGCTAAAAATTATTGCTTCAACTAGCTTTTTAGCTGAATTGCTAGGATTTTCCAAGTATACCATCATATCATCTGCAAAAAAGAGGCAGTTATATTAACTCATTGCCCATGCTGATGCCTTCAACTTCTTTTTCTTCTCTTATTGTTATTGCTAGCATCTCTAGTACAAGATTAAATAATATTGATGATAATGGGCAGCCTTGCCTCACTCATGATCTTACTGGGAAGTGAATAGAGTTCTAACTAGCTAACCAACTATAGACAAAGGGAATGGAGGGGTGGAGTTGGGAGCAAGGTTGTCCAACCTGATCTAAACATGATTTTTTTTGGGAAGGGAGAAGGCAAGGCAGTTGGGGTTAAGTGACTTGCCTAAAGTCACACAGCTAAAAAGTGTCAAGTTCTGAGGTCAAATTTGAACTCAGGTCCTATGACTCCAGAGCTGGTGCTCTATTCACTGTGCCACCTAGCTGCTCCTTTTGACAGCTTGTCAAAAAGTTTTGTCACTTGCTACATTAACTTCCTTCTCCCTGATCTCCAAATTCTGGAGAGCAGAATGCACCAGAAGGCCAAGAAATATTAAATTAATGTTCTGGACCTTGATTGGTTGATCATGTTTGAGTGATCTCTCTCAGCAACCTAAGTAGGGAAATGTTACATCCAAAGTAAATGGCCACACCTGTCACTCATGTAGATGTCCAAGAGAAGGAATTGGAAGTCCTAGAACAAAAAGGATTAAGAAACCCAAGATAACTAAAGAGGTTATGGGAAAGCAACTAACTGCCCTCCATGAGTTCAACCCAGTACAATAGACCTATAGACCCTCTTAAGGTCCTTAAAGAACTGATAAATAGGATTTAAGTCACTGTCTGTAATCTCTGAAAGGCCTTGGAGAATGGCTGGGATGCCACAGAACTGAAGAAGCACAAATGTTTTGGGAAATTTTTTTAGCAAGAGAATAAAGTCTATAAACTACAGACAGACTAGTGAGCTAGACCACTAATTTCCACAAAATCATAGAACTCATAATAAACAAGATGGTTCCCCTAGATGAGGAACATTGCAGGTCATGTCAGTTTTTTTCTTTGCATTTATTGGTTGGGCTGATTTCTTTCTTTTATTGCTATTTTCCTTTTTAAAAAAAAATTCTTTGCTGTAAATTATGACTGAGATAGAGAAGGCACACAGGAAAAATCTAGGTGGTGGTGGAAGGACAAAAGATCAACAAAATCTATTAAATTAAAAGAATAAGATAAAAGGGCACAGTTTGTGAGCACTTGGAAAGGTAAACAGTATTCACCAAAAACTGATACTAAATCATCAAGAACAGATCATACGAGATTAATCTCATTTCCTTTTATGATAGGGCAATGAAAGCTTTAGAAGAGCATTTTTCAACGGCTTTTATGCTATCTTTGTGGACAAGGACAAGACAGAGAAATATGAAGTAAGTCTATTCTATGAACCTTTTTAAGTAGATTAGAATGTGAGCTTCTTGAAGGGAGAAACTATTTTTCCCTTTCTTTTTATTCCTAGCAGTTAACACAGTGCCTGATACATACCTAGTGGGTTCTTGTTAACTGATTGAATACAGTTTGGTGAATTTGGAACTGGTGGAATGGGCAGACCCAAAAAGTAGTCATTAATGGGGTTGGTGTTAATTGGGAAGGAGATTGCTAGTGGAATATTCCACATATTTGTCCTTAGCTCTGTGCTATTCAACATTTTTTTTCAACAATTTGGATGAACAGTATGACTCTCGAATTTAAAAAGGCCATAAAATGTGCAGTAATAGCTAACAGAATGTTAGAAAAAAAAGCTTTTTGTTGTTCAATTGTTTTTTAGTCATGTCCAACTCCTCATGACCCCATTTGGGGTTTTCTTGGTAAAGATACTGAAGTGCTTTCCTTCTCCAGCTCATTCTACAGATGAGGAAACTGAGGCAAACAAAGCTAAGTGACTTGCCCAGGGTCACACAGCTAATAAGTGTCTCAGGACAGATTTGAACTCAGGTCTTCCTGAGTTTCTCTATCCACTGAGTCACCTAGTTGCTCTAGAGATGATAGCATCCAGGCCCAAAAAGACTTCAGCAGGACAAAACAATTAGCTGAATCAGATAAGATTAAATTGGGTAGTGGTAAATTTAATAGGAACAAATCTAAAATTATACACTTGGATTCAAAACCTCAAATTCACAAGTACAGGACAGAGGCACAGCTAGACTACAATGCCTATGAAAAAGATCTGTGAAGTTTTTTTAGACTGAAACCTTAGTAAGATTCGCCAGGATGACCTGACAGCCATAAGAAATACTACTCCTTTGTTTTGCTATGAGAAGGGTCTCTTAAGGCTGGTCTCAATAACCCTCTGATTTCCCAGACCAAAACAGACTTTCCCAGAAACCACTCCCTCCATGTATGTTGTCTCCCCCATTAAGAATATAAGCTCTTCGAGATCAGGGACCACTTCAGATTTGCATTTCTATGCCCAGTCCTTAGCGCAGTGCCTAGTACTTCATAATCACATACTAAATCCTTTTTCGTTCATTCATAGAAGAAATAGACTATGAGTTGAGTGTTGAAATATGGATAAGATTCAGTGATTGTACCAGGAAGAAAGCAATGGGAAAGGGACTTTCAAGCAAAGGAGAGGAGTAAAAAGAAGGTAAAAAATATATATGTATCAACAAAGGCAAGGAGACAAGAAAATATCTGGAGTGCTGTGTTCAAGAAGATGTGGATAAACTATTGAATTTCCATAAAAGAAACTGGTGACCAAGCAATATGAGGAACAAGTGAAGGAAGAGTGGTCTAAAGAAAAGACAGGAAGGGAGAATGGAATAAGGCTTTATACAGCGCCTACTGCAGGCCAGGCACTTCACAAATATTGCCTCATTTGATCCTCACAACAACCCTAAAAGTTAAATGCTATCATTATCCCCATTTTGCATTTGAGGAAACTGAGGCAAAGAGTGATTAAGTGATTTGTCCAGGGTTACACAGATTAGAAAATGCTTGATGCTGGATTTGAACTCAGGTTCCTGAGTCCAGGACCAGCACACTTAACTACTTCACCAACTAACTGTGCCAGCAAAATACTCCACAGTCTCCAAGTATTTAAAAGGCTGTCACGTAAGAGGGACTGGATTTCTTCAGCTACAGAGAAATAGATTTAGGCTTGATGTAAAGAAAATCTTCTTAACAATTAGAGCTTCCAAAAATGAAACTGTCTGCCTCGAGAAATAATGGTTTCCCTTCATTGAAGGTATTTAGAGGTTAGACAACCACTTTGTTCTACAGGATGGTCTCTTGGTCAGGTGCCGGTTGGATAGGATGACTAAGAGCCAGTGTAGTGCTGGAGCTGGCTCCTACCAACTAGGGAAAGCCAATTGTTAAATTTCCAGTGTGAACATTTACATGTCAAAAACTGTCAAATGCTACAAATCAGAGCTTGATTTGTTGTTTTATTGGTTGTCTAAAGCAAGAGCAAAAATGTTAATAATGCAGATTAATCTTAAAAATGTGGCATATGTTCATCTTTTTTTTCCTGAGAAACTGATTGTTAAACATTTACCAACATACCCCTGCTTAGAAGTCCCTTCCAACTTTTGATTCGCTGATTTAGTAAAATAGATGATTTGCCAGAGTTGGAAGAAATCTTCTACCTAACCTGACCCTCTTATTTTAAAGATGAAAAAACTAATACCCATAGAAAGTAGTTGTTAGCCCAAAGTCACTGACTAAAGTAGCTGAATGGAGATTTGAACATAGATCCCCTTCCATGGTCCCAGCTCATAAGTGAATTCACCAAAGGCACCTGGATTCAGAGGCAGACAGCTCCCAGGTCCTTGTCCAGTCTTCTGGGCAGTTCTTGCTACACACTGAAATTCACAGGGTCCAGGACATTTCAAAACCTTCACAACTTCTGTTGCTGGGAACTCAAGGATCAACCAAGCCACAAACAAAGAAAGTCTTATCCCGATCATTCTTTTTCAGTCCTCCAGCAGTTCAGCGGACCCTACGACCCAGAAGAAATCTCAGCCTTCCAATCAGCCTTCTGGGCAACAACTTCAGCCTTCACCAGATTCTGGTCCCATAGAAAACTCCAACTCAGTTCTCAGTCCAGCAAGTAGCATCCCAGCTTCCAGATGCTGTGAAAATTTTCCTTCCTCTACCAGGAGCCCGCCAGAAGAAAAAATTCTTCATTCTGACTGTCTCTGCACCTCTTCTTATACACACACACACACACACACACACACACACACACACACATATTGGCTTTCTGTCTCAGCCAACCCCTTCCTGTTATGTCAGCAACAGGAGACAGAGTTCACACCTTCTGTTTCTTTCACAGAGGTAGTTAGCCCTTAGTTATTAAGGGCTAAGTTCCTGCTTACTTGACATAATAAAAAAGGGGGTCTTCAAATTTAAATTAATTACCATTACAGTGTATTACTGTGGAAAGAGTACTGGCCTAAAGTCAGGAAGCTCTGGGTTTTAATCCTGCCTCAGACACTTGCTGATTGTGTTACCCTGGATAAGTCACTTAACCTCTATGAGGCTCATCTACAAAATGAGGGGACATAGCCTCTAAGTTCTTTTCCAACTCTATATTTATAATCCTTGGGCTTCCTGATGGCCCCTCCACTATATCAAGCTGCCTGTGGGGGATAATAAATGCAACTGGGGCTTTGAGAAGGAATTGGATTGAGTAGTCAAAGGCTTCATTCACCTCTACAATCTTCTGACCATCTGCCCTCATTCTGCCACAGGAGAACTCCAAACATTAGACCCTGGTGAAATGAAGCCACCCAACTTAAGAAATCCAGTTGATCGAATGGATGAGAACCTGCTGGATCTATCCAGTTCTGGACCAGGCTTCACCCTTCTTGACATCTGCTACGCCATCAAACATATACTTCCCTTTCTACTACCTTCCTCTCTTTTCCACCTCATGCTCTTGGAGTGGTAATCAAATCAAGGCTACAAAAGGCCTCTGGTTCTCCTCACCATCTCAGTGACTTCCCAGACCAACACACCCCTCTCTAGCTACAACTATTCCTCAAGTGTTATTTCTACCCCCTTCTCCCATTAGAATGTCAGTCCTTGGAGGACAGGACCTGTCTCCCTTTTGTAATTGTATACCCAGCATTTCTGCACAATGTCTGGCACACAATAAAGACTTACTGTGTGCTTTTCATTCATTCATTCATAGAGGGGGTAAAGGATGGTTGGAAAAGAGCCTTCTAGGTGGTGGGGAGGCTAACAAGAAGGACAGAGAAATTCCAACAAAGGCAGGCAAGGAGGCAAGAAAGTATCACGGGTAAGTTAGGACCCAAGGTCTACAGGAAAGGAGGATCATAGAGAAAACAGACCCCACTGCCACCCCACCCCACACAGTACGGTCATGAACTCTCTCTGAGAAGGCAGTTACAAAGCATTATTTAGGAAGTTTATAAGAATGTTTGTGTGCGTGTGTGTGTGTGTGTGTGTGTGTGTGTGTGTGTGTGTGTGTGAGGGTGGAAGCACATTAGCTCCAGACAACTTTGTGAAACTCGGATAAAGAAAAACATTTAAATGAGGTAGGAATGAGTAATTGACGATCATAACTGTGATTATAAGGTATAATTACAATTAGCTGCACAAGAGTGTTAATCATGAGAATAATTACATGTCAGCTTTCCTCCTGAAGAAGAGAGAATGTAATTAAGTGGCCCAAAGTGGGGAGGAAAACATGTCTCTGGGTGATGGAGGTATAGAGCAAAAGGGTATGCTTTAAGGGGTAAAGCCCTCTTAATGACGAACATGGAAAGACCATCACTTTCCAATGTAGGGCAGCACAGTGGATAAAAATAATTGGTAGTGGAATTTTTCTTCTTGTCAATGGAAACTAAATTCAATTCACAAAATCTCAGAGAAGGAAACGACCTTAGGGGTCACCTAGTCAAACCCATTACTGGACAATTATCCTATCTACATCACTCCTAGGAGGTGATTGTCCAGCTACTGCTAGAAAACCTGCAAAGAAAGGGAAATTCCTGCCTCAGAGGGCAGCCTGTTACATTTCTGGACAGCTCTAATTGTTAAGAAGTTTTTCCTAAATCTCTTGTCTCTGCAACTTCCACTCATGAAGCCAGGCCAAGCAAGTCTACCCCACTTCCATATCACAGGCCTATGAATTACCACTATTAGCACAGGCACTCCCCACTCCAGTCTTCTCTTTTCCAGGCTGAGTACTCTGAATTCTTTCAACTGATCCTCCCACAGGATGGTCTCCAGTTTCCATGCTAGTCACTCTTTTGTGGAAATGTTCTGGTTTGTCAATATCCTTCCTAAAATGTGGTGCCCACAACTAATGCAAGATGTCAGGTCTTCTCTAATCTTAATGCAGACTTGAACTCATTGTTTCTTTTGTTTTGTTTTGATGGTCGTATCATACTTTTGACTCATTTTGAGGTGACAGAACACTAAAATTTCAAGACCTTTTTCATCCAAAATCTCCCGACTTTTACTCCTTCCCCTCAAATTCTACACTTAGTCAATTAATTTTTTTGAATCAAAAGGCAGGATTTTTTAGCCATCCTAATTACATTCATATTACTATGTTCATACCATAATGGTACTGAGATTTTTTTTGGATCCTGACTTTGTATTCCAGTTATCTGTCCTTCTCAGCTTGGTATCATCTGCAAATCTGATAAGCATGTCAATCCAAGCACTGACTTACAGATTAAAATGTTGAAAGAGATAGCTAATCCAAATGAGAGGAGAGAAGAAAACAAGGGAAGGAGAGGAAGGAAGGAAGGAAGGAAGGAAGGAAGGAAGGAAGGAAGGAAGGAAGGGAAAGGCAGAGAGAAAGAAGGAGAGGGAGAGACAGAGAAAGAGAAATAGCAAGAGAGGGAGTTTAGAGAGAAAAAGTAACAAAGAAAGAGGGGAGAGAGACAGATGAAGGGAGAAAGAGAAAAAGGAAGAGAGAGTTAGAAGAGGAGAAAGAGAGAGAAAGAGAGAGAGAGAGAGAGAGAACTCAGCCCTGTATAGAGCTCATTTGTCTGCTTTTCTAGGTTTCTACTCTAGGCAGCTGGGTAATACAGTGGACCTCTATCTACTGGGCACTAGTCCTGGAATCAAGGACTCCTGAGTTCAACCCAGCCTCAGACACTTACTGGCTCTGTGACCCTGGGAAATTCACCTAACCTGTTATCTCCCTTATTTTCATCAATGGTAAAATGGAGATATTCGTGGCACCTACCTCACAAGGCTACTGTGAAGATCAGATAAGACTTTTTTCAAGTGCTTAGCACAAAGCCTGGTCCACGGTAGAGACATAATAAATGCTTGTTCTCCTCTTCCTTTCCTCCCTCCTCAGCTTCTATGAATCCGAGGGAAACAAACTAATCCTGCAGAACAGTAACTCCCCATTTTTTCCTTGATCAGGGACTACTTTTAATTTCCCTGAGGTCTCATGATCCAGCAGGGTCAAAGGCAAGGGGCCAGTCACTATCTGGAGAGAAGGGTAGCTGCTGACTGTACTCCCCTTATTACTGGAAAATCTCATAAACCATGAGGAAGGGAACACAGAAGTGGCAGCAGATTCAGATATAGATGGTCCTCTATCATGCCCTTGTCCATTTTATTTGTGCTGTAGTAGAAAGAGTACTGAACTTAGAATCAGAAGAACTAGATTCAAATCTCATCTCTGACCATGAGTAAGTTACTTAACCTCATGGAGCCTCAGTTTCCTCATATTTAAATGGGAATAATAATACCTCAGAGCTCTGTGGTAGGGAAAATAAGTGATAAACTATCAGAAATGTGAGTTGTTACCTGGTCTACTTAGGAGCATAGTTCCTAGGATTTAGAGTTAGAAGCATCTAAAAGATCATCTTGTCTAACACACCATTTTACAAATAGGCAAACTGAGTCATTTAACAAGAGGTTCAATGACTTGCCCAAGGTTGCAGAGCAAAGTTACGTTTCAAACTAACTTCTAACTCCAAATCCATGACCTGTCTGGGATTACTCTAAAAACCCAACCCTAAGTACAACATGGCCTTGATCCTTTGGCCATTTTTCCCTTGTACATTGAAAAATACATTCTTTTTCTGTGCCTCTCCTCTCTCAGTAAAAGTATTGCAAGTCACCCTGGTTTCGCTGCTCCCAGTCTAAGGGGACAGCTCTAAGAAGCAATATCTTGTGTTTAGCTGAGCTGTAAAGTTTCTAAAGTCCTTTGCAGACATCTTCTGATTTGATCCATGCATACAAGTGCTATTGTTCCCATTTCAAAGTAGAGGAAAAAAAAGGCTCAAAGAAAAGGAAGTAATTTTGCCAAGGTTATACAGTTAGTCTGTGACAGACCTGGGACTTAAGCCCAGATTTCTCCTGATTCCAAATACAGGGCTTTAGCCACTATCCCACACTACTCTGGGATCTTTAGCTCTTGGTCTTTCCCAGGCCCTCTTTATCCAGAGCAAAGGTCACGTCCCCTTGTTATCCTAAGAATATGCCTTCATCCTGTGGTCCCTGTGTTACAGAGACCTGACAACTTTCCCAGGGACAAAGCTAGAGGCAGGACCAGAGGCAGTTTGATTGTCGGCTACCACCTGCTCCTTCCCCCAACTAAAAAAAAAAAATTTTAAAAACTACAGGGTAATTGGCAGTTGCCTGAATTCCTGTTGGGCCAACTGAATACTGAGTGGCCTTGTGATTAACCCAAATATGGCCAGCCCCAGCCCTTTCTCCAGGTCAGGCCTGAGGGCAGTGACTCTCACTGGAATTCCTCCCTTCCAGGGGGCTTGAGCAAAACAGCCTTGCTGGGAGGTCAGTGGGCCACCAGACATCAGTCAGGGAGACAGACCCGTTCTAGGCCCCTGTCTCCCAGGGGGTGTATACCATGAATCATAAAAGCATCCTCTTTGGGAAGCCAGGGTGACAAGGTCCTGTAATTTATCTTGCATGAAATGAGCTGGAGTATCTGAGAGGACTAGAGGAAAGCAGTCCATTAATTCTCAGAGAGCTCCTGAATCCTAGGGGTTTTCATTCTGCGCCCACACAGCTGACATTCACCAAGGTTTGCCTTTCCCACTAATGGTGTGTCAAGGGCTCGGTTTAGGCTCCCAAGATTATCCACTGCTAAAATGAGGCATCAAGCCACCAGCCATGCAGGACAAATAAAAAGTCTGCTTAACCTGTTTGGGTTTTTTCTATTAACCCATGTGTTCCCTCATCATTCCCCCTTTCAAAACAACTCAATTTTGAAGCACTTTAAAGGTAACTACAAAGCCAAGTTTGGGGTTCAATTATAATTTTTAAAATATGAATCTGAATGCTGACCCAGAACCACTCTGAAGTTTGAGGTTCTTTCTCTCAGACACATAGAATTGTCTTTGGTGTTTTACAGTCTTAGACATTGATTTCCAAAGTTTTCCTCTTCCTGCTGGGTGAGGAATAAGTAACTTCAAATTACTTTATGAGGTCTGGGAAAGGTTTCTTCCCTATCTTTTTTGGGGGACCGGGGAGAGTTCTGGGTACTGAGTCACTGCAGAGGCAGTGAGTCTCCTATAACTGGAAGTCTTCAAGTGAAAAATGGATAGCCACTTGTCAGGGACATTGTCGAAGAGGAAAGGCTGCCTCATGGGCTAGAGAGTGGAACATGGCTCTAGTGCAGGACAGGACCTCAAAGGCTATCTAATCCAACTTTCTCATTTTACAGATGAGGATACCGAGCCCCAAGGAGATTAAGTGACTTGCCTCATACAAGGAGTAAGAGGAAAAAGCAGGATTTGAACCTACCTCCCAGGATGGTTGTGAGGTTGTTTTTTTTTAATGTGTGTGTGTATATACATATATATATATACACACATATATAAACATATATATACACATACACATATATATACACATACACACATACATGTATGTGTTCATATGTATATGTGTGCATATATGCATGTGTGTGCATGCATGCCTACATGTGTGTGTGCGTGTGTACGTGCATGCATACACACATAGCTTTGAAAACCTTGATGAGATATCTAAATGTGTGGTAAAAGTAGCAGTAGTAATATTAATAGGAATATCTTTCAAAATATCTTCCCAGGGCATTGCTAGGCAGGTGGTTGTGGGATCTTTAAAATTGTACTTCAAATAGTCTACCTCTTCCTCCCAAGTTAAGTAGTGGAAGAATCACCGTATGTCAAAGCTGGAAGGGCCCCTTAAGGTTATCTGGTCCAACCCCCTACTTTACAAAGGAAGAAACTAGGACTCAGAGAAGGGAAATAATTTACCCAAGGTTCCATAGAAAACAAGGAGCAGTCAGGATTTCGGACCCAGGTCCTCTGACTCCAAATCAGGTGCTCTTTTCACTGCCTCACACAGATAAAATGAATCCCAGTCTGCTGTTAGGAAACCCTGACTGAGTCTGAATGACCAGGAGCTCCATTTCTAATCTGTTCCCTGACGACTCTGCAGCCAGCCTCAAGTAGGGACCTTCAAAGGAAGCGGGATCTCTGTCCTATGCAACATTTCCTGAGGGTTCCTAAGAGCCTGCAGTAAGGGCCAGGTCCTGCTCACTATCTCAAGAAGTGGAGGGACTTACTGTATTATTGATTCAGCCCCTGCTCCGACCATCTCATTTTGGGGAGAGATATAGTTTGGTAGAAATGAGGAGAGGGGGAAATCAGAAGATGAATTCTGCATTTCCAGGCTCTGGTCACGAGTTAAGTCCATGGGACACTTCATCCATTGATCAGTCAGCAAGCATTTATTGAGTGCTTACTATCAGCCAAGCAGTGGGCCAGACCCTGGGGATACAATGACAAAAGTGAATCAGTTTTGCCTTCGAGGAGCATGGTAATTGAGCTTCCATTAGAACTGTTGCATTGGTCATCCCAGGAATTGATCACATCCCAAAGTACCTACCCTCTACCTCAGGGAAAGAGCTCCCTGAAAGATCTGGCATCAAGGAAACCTCGGTAAGGTGAAAGGTTGGGAAGGACTTGGGGTGGGACTGTTTATCATGGTGGCAATAGCTTTATAACCTTTCAGGAAAGCCTGACATATGCTGAAGAGGGCCAGTTCATCCTTGAAATCCTTGAACTTTAGATCCAGAAGGGACATCAGGAGACCATCTACTCTGACCCCCTCATTTGACAGATAAGGAAACAGAGAACAAGAATAAGAATCACATAGGTAGTAAGTAGAAGAGTCAAGACTAGAAACCAGGTCTCCTGACCCCCCTGCCTAGAACTCTTTTCTGAGCTCCACACAAAGACCAGTCCAGTCATTTGTCAAGACTTCATATTATGTGGGAGGAGAGTGCTAGACGTGGAGTCAGGAGACCTCGAGTCACCTCTGACATTTACTAGCTTAATAATCATGGGCAAGCCACTTAACCTCAGATCCTCTATCTCTTTACCCGCAAGATGGGAGTAATAATATCAGCACTACTTACCTCCCAGGTTTATTGTGAAAAAAACAATTTGCAGATCACAAGGCACTGTATAAATGTGAATTTGTATTATTTGTAATTCATATGAAAGCACTAGTCCCATGGGCAGATCTGTGAAGCACTGTTTCACCTATCCCCATCCCACACCCCCAAAAAAGCCCAATCAACAAGCATTATTAATTCCTGCCATGTGCCAGGCACTGTGCTAGGCTCTAGGATATGACAAAATCGAAATAGTATCTGTCCTTAAAGAGATTACCCTGGGGAGCAGAGGGGGAGGAAGTGGAGCAGAGAGATGACATGCACACAAATAGGTATATATGTGCAACCCCATACCTCTCTGATACTGAGTATTGCACACTGAAGAATAAAGTTCTCCTGATGGAATAGAATTTTTCGGCATGGCAAGATCTATAGACTGACAAGGTGTTGTGTCTTAAAGAGACAATGTTACTTTTCTTTCCTTCCTAGAAGTCACAGGGAGGCTCTTAGGAGAAAGAGAATGTGACCAGGACACAAGGGTGGGAAAAATTATGAAGGGGGTGATTTGAATGAGAAGAGTGAGAGGTAGGGAACATCTTCTTTCACTCTCACAATCTGTAGCCTAAGCCATTGGGATGCCATCCAGCGCCAAGACGAGAGAGCCTGTAGTTGCTTAAATCTGCCAAGATGAATTATGATGACTTTTCCCCTTCTCGGCTTCTCTTTCTCCCCCCTCCCAGGGAGAGCGAGTTGCTGTTCCAAAGCTTATCTCTATTCTTTAAATTTACATTTATAATTTTTGTCTAATTAGTTTTGAATTTGCTGGCTATAAAAAGCAATCGATCATAGCTGCTTGGGATCTGTGTGTTCACTCCATTATTTGTAAATAGGGAGGTGCAAAAGAGAGGAACAGGAACTGGTCCCAGCGTGCAGACAAAAGTGAGAGATAGACAACAGGTGTTCTGCCTAAATTATATTGATTCTATCACAACAGGATGCTCCTGCACTGGGAGGGAGGATCTTATTGGGTTTTTATATTTCTATAAACTCCCTAAGTGAGGTAACAAACCATATGAAACCAGACCTTATTACTCCCTCTGGACACAATAAAGTCAAAAGACTTGTGTTGGGGGAAAGAGGATTGGTAACTGGGAAACTCCAGGCAAGTTTACTCCTACCATTTTTCTCTGACTATTATCTATTCCATGAGGTGCAGAATGGAGGCATTGACTAAAGTGAGGAGTTGGGAAAGGGAGGATCTGCATAGGCAAAGACGGGAGCCATCCAAGATGTAGTAACTAGTTTTCTGCTAATCTAAATACATCCAACCCCTGACCTGCCACATAAGACACAGAGACAGAGACAGAGAGAGAGAACAGATATGAGATAACTTTTGTTGGAGGGGCATGGAAAGATATTAGGAAATTAGGGGACAAGGAAAGGATTTTTTTCAGGAGGTAGTGCTTGAGCTAACTCTTGAAGGAAGCCAAGGATGCCAACAGGTAGGGGTGAGGAGGGACAGCAGTCCAGGCATGGGGGACAGGCAATGGAGATTCAAAACAAGAGATGGAACCAGGAACCTCAAGAAGGCCAAAGGCTCTGGAGTGTAAGAATAATGCATAATAAGGCTAGAAAGGAAGGGTGGAGCCAGCCTTCATTCCCATTCCTCCTTAAATCTTCCCTAAAAGTCCTGCACTGTATATCAGAAAGTTTCCTATCCCTACTCTACTTTTTTCATCTCCCAAGTCCCAAACTTTTTCTGGGTTGTTTGGCAGATGTTTCATAGATATGCTTTCTCCATCAGTTATAGGTCTTGCTACTCTAGGACACTACAATTTTCTTCTCAACAACAGAATTTCAGAAACTTGATGTGTGAGTCTACAAAACCATTAACCTCTGGGTGATGGGAAAGAAAGTAATAAAACTTCAAATGCCATCCCCCACCAAGCACCACTAAAGTGTCCCCTAGGATCCCTAACAGAAGCTGCAGATGGATCAAGAAGGATGAGGACTGAGAAAAGGAAAACATCAGAAATGAACAAAGGAAAAGGAGAACATCAGAATGAATAAAGGTGGAAATGCACAGACTGTGTTTGGAGGATGGAACAGTCAATATTTCTCGGGAATAATTTGATAGATAAAACTGAGAAGGTAAAGTGATAGCTGGATTATAGATGTCTTTGAGTTCCAGAAAATAGAATTGGAAAAATGCAATTATAATATTAACCAATAGAATAATGGAGCATAGCTGTCCTCATAAGTAAAATTCAACTTATGTAAATATGTGAAGAAATAAAATAATTACTATTCAGAGAAAGAGAAAGGGAGGTTAGATGGGGAAAATGGGAGGGAGAGAAGGAGAGAGGGAGAAAGGGGGAGATGGGGGAAAGGGACAGGACAAGACAGGACAGGAGAGGAGAGGAGAAAATAAGACAGGACAGGAGAGAATAGGAAAGGACAGGACAAGATAAGAGAAGACAGGAGAGGAAAGGGAGCGTTTTGAATGTGGATAAAGAGCCACAGAATCTTGATTGAATCATAAGCATGGATGGAATGAACCTCAAAGGAGGAGAGGTTGCTAAATAAGTGGTAGATGAAAAGCCTGGAAGTGTCAGTGAGGAGCAAACAGTATTCCAACTCCTTCACAATGACCAATGAGTTAGGCTGGGTATGAGTCAAAGTGAAATCAGTGCTAGTCAGGAATGCCAAGGGAACCTGTGTCAGGTCTCAGGGAGTATAAAGAAAAAGTACCAAAAGTACCCATTTGTTCACATGTTGTCTCTGTGATTAGGAAGCAGGGTCCTTGCTGATGGGGAGTGTTTCTGTGTTTTTGCCTTTACTTCTCTCCCACATAGTATGTGTTTAAAAATACTCATTGATTGAGGTGGAATGTGATAAGTAGTGATAGTCATACCGAAAAAGGAAAGAAAAAGAAAAGGAACCAAGTAACCAAAGCATGATGGAAGCATTTAGGTGAAGATCAAGAGAAGGAAACCAAAGTAATATTGTCCTAAGAGTATCCTACAAACCGCCCCCACCACCACCCCTGGGACTGAAGGAAGAATTTGAAGAGAAGTTCAGGAAACAGATCATTATGCTGACGTAGGGAAATGATAAAATAGTGATAGGAGGCTCCAGTTGTCTTGACAACTGCTGGAGTTCTCTCTTTGCTCAAAGTAGTAAAGCTAGTGAATTCTTGGCCTGCCTTAAGAATGATTCCTTCCTTCAAAATATAAATATAATAACAAAGGAAACTACTATTCTAGACTTTGACCTTGTTCTCCTTGGCTTCATTGGGGGAAAAAATAGGATCAGTGGGTGAAAACTTCAGAGGTAGATGTACGCTCAATGTAAGGAAAGGCTTCCTGATAATTGGAATTCTCCAGGGGCAGCTAAGTGGCACAGTGAATAGAGGATCAACCCTGAAGTCAGGAGGACCTGAGTTCAAATCCAGCCTCAGACACTTAACACTTACTAGTCGTGTGACCTTGGGCAAGTCACTTAACCCCAATTGCCCTACAAAAACCAAAAAAAAAAAAAAAAAAGAATT
>CM053585.1:99962175-99986595 GCA_028646515.1 Pseudochirops corinnae | reverse complement strand
TATACATATATAGGTAAACATATACCTTATATGGTGTACATATACCTATATATACGTATACATATACCTATTGTAGTTGTATATATAAAGGTTATAACTTAACCTTTTTGAGTCACTGTATTCTTAACTGTAAATTTAGGAGGTTGGTCTAGGTCTTTTCAGTTGTAAATCTATTTTTCTATGAAATTCTTTTCTGTTATGAAAGAAGGACCTGTTAATTGAGTCAGAAAAGGTGAGACAGCACAGACTAGCCCTTCATAACTACAGAACTGTTTTTGTTTCTGAGATGACACAGTCCTTAGAGCTGGAAATTAGAGATGGTCTAGGCTAGTGGTGTCAAGCCCAAATAGAAATGGAACCCTGAGGGCCACTTATCGACTTGGAAAACTACAGATTAGCAGTATTTATGTTGTTTTGTACTTTTATTTTGTTAAACACTTCCCGGTTATGTTTTAATCTAGTTTGGGCACCATTTGGGAGTTTGGGGTGGGGGAGGTGCGGCCTTGAGTTCAACACCTCTGATCTAGTCCAATTCCCTTCATTTTTTTAAGGAAGGAGACTGAGGTTCAGAGTGTTTAAATAATAGCTAGTATTTACATTGCCTTAAGGTTCACAAAGTGCTTTGTCTATATCATCGTATTTGATCCTTACAAAAGCCTTCTGAGCTGGGGTATTATTAGCCTTGTTTTACAGAGCAGGAAGCTGAGGCTGAGTTTTCCCCAGAATGACACAGCTAGGAAATATGAGGCAGGATTTGAACTGAGGTCTTCCTGGCTCCAAGCCCATGGCTTTATCCTCTGTGCAGTCTAGCTGCTTTTTCCAAGTCCTCTATAATGATTAATAATACTCACAATTCAAACCTAGGTTTTCAGAATTTAAATTTGGCACTCATTTCATTTCCATGATGTTTCACTCCTTGTAGGCCATCCTCTAGGGAAATGCTTTTTTTGTTCTCTATCTGTAGAGGCTAAAATAAGACATCTCCCAGAATCTCTCTCCTTTTTATCTGATCCCTAGACTTTGAGATACTCCTGTGGCACCGTTGGTGTAAACTAGTCCATCCATTATGGAAAGCAATTTGGAACTATGCCCAAAAGACTATTAAACTGGGCATACCCTTTGACCCAGCAATACCACTACTAGGTCTACACCTCAAAGAGATCAAAGAAAGAGGAAAAGGACTCATATCTACCAAAATATTTATAGCAGCTCTTTTTTTGTGGTGGCAAAGAATTGGAAACTCAGGGAATGCTCGTCAATAGGGGAATGGCTGAATAAGTTATGGTATATGAATGTGATGGGAATTTTATTGTGATTTAAAATGATAAACGGATGGTTTCAGAAAAACCTGGGAAGACTGGTACGAATTGATACAAAGTGAAGCAAGCAGAGCCAGACCAATTTATACAGTAACAGTAATATTGTAAAGATTATAAACTTTGAAAGATCAACATAAAGACCGATTACAATTCCAAAGGACTTAGGAGGAAAAGTACTTTCCACCTCTAGATAGAGAACTTTCTCTAGATAGATGGACTCAATGCAAATTGAAGCAATCTCTCTCTTTTTCTTTCTCTCTCTCTCTCTCTCTCTCTCTCTCTTTCTCACTCTTTCCCTCTCTCCTTCCCTCCCTCTCTTCTTTCCTCCTCCTACCCCCACCCTCTGACTCTTTGTGTCTGTGTGTATGTATCTCTCTCCCTCCTCCTTTCCTCTTTCCCTCCCTCCATCCTCTCTCTCTCTGTCTCCCTCTCAACATGATTAATTTGGGAATATGTTTTTCATGACTATCCATATTTGTGATGGCCTTTGTTTTTTTTTTGCCTTCTCGATGAGTGGGAGAGGGAGGGAATTTGGAACCTAAAATAAAATAAAATAGAATTAAAAAGAGAGAGAGAGATGCCTGGGGCTTGAATACTTGTAGAAAAGAGAGAGTAGTTTACCATAAACTCACCCTGTTTTTCCTAGTTTCTTCTGTCATTCCAGCTGCAAGTTTTCTTTCTTTCTTTTTTATTTTTTGCAAATTTTAAAAAGGACAAAATAAGTTTAGGCTTACCCCCTCTTTTCAAGGGGCCCTGCTCCAGAATCTATGCAGAAAGAACCCATCCCTAAAAGACTTGATCCCAATTCAGGTCTGCATCTTGGAAAGAGGAAAACTGGGCCAGGGAGCAAGGATCCAAGTTTCTATTGATTAATGGGAAAAGTTAGGCACTTGGAAGCCCCTGGATTTGAGTGAGAGCCCACAGTCAAATAGCTTTGTTGCCTTTGTCCATGCCCTCAGTGCCTCTTGGATCCCAGAGTCACCAAGCTATTGAAAGAGGCCGCTCTTTACCCTGAAGGGTGCTTGGAGCAGACTCCTGTTATTTTGCCTGGCCTTCTATCACTGCTCCAAGCAAGAACTGCTCTCCAAGCCTCCAGGGTTTAAAGGTACAAGATCACATGAAATTTCTGAAGTTGAATCCTTTTGCGTGTGTGTGTGTGTGTGTGTGTGTGTGTTGATAGTGGAGGCAATGGGTTCACTGAATGAATGAACTGGGTGATGCATAGTAGGGTGAGGGTTAGTGGAAGCAGGGGTAAAGTATGCAGTTCTTAATTTATTATGTACTTAACTTTAAGCCAAAGAATAAAAAAGAAGCCAGTGTATTTTCAATTACTTATGCTTAATTTCTACATTTTGTTAGTTGGAGAGGAATTGTTACCTATTACATGGAATATCACTTAGAGTCAAGAAAATCTGGGCTCAAATAACTCTCTAGTTTTGTGATTATAGGTGAGTCATTTGTATTCCCTAAGCCTCAGTTTCCTCATTTGTAAAAAGGGGAAAATAAAGCTTGTAGTCCCTACCTCACAGGGTGGTTGTGAGGTTCAGATGGGGTAATGTTTGTAAAGTTCTTCTAGTCAGTTACTCTCTGTTACTGTGCTTTAAAAATAAACTAAAAAAAAAGGCAACTCAAAGTTTCATTTCTCCACTAAGTTCTTTCTCTGATGTCTCATCGTTTCATAAAAGTGACTCTGAGATCTTAAAGTCTATGCCAGCAAAGCATAAGCTCTGGCAGGTCTTACCAAGCTGGAGAGGTTTCCAGTACTGGCCTCGTGACAGACTGTGGGCTTGTCCTCAGAGGACTGGCCTAGCCAAGTCTTCACCACGAAGCTGGCATTAGCATAACTCCCACTTTGAGACTGATTGCAGGCAGCATCTAAGAGGCAGGAGACCCTGAACCTCTGAGTTCTTATTAGGTTGGCCTATTATACTGTGGTGATTTAGCTGTGTGTTTTGAAAGGAGGGAGATCAAGAGAATCAGGTGAAACCTTGTTGTGGCAGAGCTGTGTGATTCTGGGGAGTCTGGATACCTGGGTTGCTTTATTCTGTTTGTCTTCTTTTGCACAGTGTGTGTCTCTTATGTGCTAGGCTGTGTTGCAGGCTGCCTGAGGTCTTTGGCACAGAGCATACCATAGGGTGTTAGGCAGATTACTATGACTATGACACAAGGTTAATGATAGTCTTTGATAATACCTTTTGAACTCAAATGTTGTGGGATTGCTATTCATTATTCCAGAGCTATTAATCTTTTTATCATGATGATATTTAGGTGCTCTTAGGTCCATGGAACTATACTGAACAGCTATATAATGCACTATTCAATGTTAAATTCAAAAGATTTTAGGGCATGTGCATATATGTTCACATACATATATGTAAATAATGGAACTATATAATTTTCTAAAAAACAATGATGTTAGTAATTCTGACTTAGTCCTGAATTCAATTCAATTACATAAATGCTTACTAAGTTTGATTATTAAATTCAGGAAAATGTGCTAAGAAAGACTGCCCTGAAGAAGCTTACAAATCATTAGGAGAAATAAGATATATACACAAATATTATGAAATAGAATGTAAAAGGGCCAAGGAGAGACAAAGTTCTTTCTTTGCTGGACCTGTGATCCCACAGAGGCATTCTCTCCAGAAATGCAAATTACCATCCCTTTGTGTCTCTTCATCCTGTGGAATGCACGTCTGTCTTTTTGAAAGTTTCTCACATATCTGGGTCCACCCAGATATGCTGAGGGATCCCCTCTAGATCTCCTGATATTGTGTGAATATCGATGGAACATGTGGGCTGTCTATCAGTTATCTTTCCCTCTCACTCTGAGACTAGCTCGTAATTTTTTCCAGACATATATCTCCTTAATAACATTCTATATACCACTTTTCCTGCCCAAATTTTCATTTATAATCTATTTCATATAACTCATCACCTACCATGTACCACTCTGTTGTACTATTGGTTGATTTTTTGACTTTAATTCTTTATATACTTTGGCATTCCATGGTCATCATCCATACTGCACAAGATTTGGAAATAGGTTGGATGTGTGGGGTGAGAGTGAAAGGTCAAAGATGACACTAAGCTTGGGAGTCTGAGTGACTGAGAAGATGGTGGTGCCTATCACAGTAATATGGAAACTTGGAAGAGGGGAGGGTTTTGGAGGAAAGATTCTAAGCTCTGTTTGGAACATGTATTTGAGATGCCCATGGGACAACCAGCATATATTGAGTACCTACTAGGTGCCAGGTATTGTGAAAAGTGCTACAGATACAAGGAAGGAAAAAATAAGGTCTCTCCCCTCAAGGGGCTCACATTTTAATGGGGAAAACAACCTTTAAACAACTATGAAATAATATAAGATATATACAAAGTAGATGGAAAATGGGCAGTTGATGACACAGGAGAGTGTTAGGGCTGAATGCATATATTTATACATATATATAAATCTGGGAATCATCTGCATAGAGATGATAATTTAATCTGTGGAGCTAATGAGATCATTAAATGAGATAGTGGAGAAGAAAAGAGAGATAGAGATTTGAAGGACGCCCATCTTTAGTGGGTATGACCTGGATGAAGATCCAGCAAAGAAGACAGTCACACTGATAGGAGGAGAACCAGGAGAGAGCTGTCATGACAAACTAAAGAAGAAAGAATACCCAAGAGGAGAAAGTGATCAACAGTGTCAAATGCTACAGAAAGATCAAGAAAGATGAGAATTGAAAAAAAGACCATGGCTTTTGGAGATTTGGCAACTCAGTGCTCATTGGTAACTCTGGAGACTGTTTTCATCTGAATGGTGAGTTTAGAAACCAGGCAGAAAAGCAACAAGTATGTATTAAGTGCTAAGTGCTGGGGATACAAATGTTCCTCCCTCCCCCCAAAAAAGATAGTTCATCTTTAGAGTTTATATTCCAACGGGCTGAGACAACACAAAAATTGGGATGAGGGAAGGCATCTGGCCTGGCCGTTTATTTATGTGTGTAAGGGAAAGGTATGGTCCCTACAGGAGTTCTTAAAGTATTGGGCATTAGAGCTCTAGAGCTGGAATGAATGAAAAAGCATTTATTAAGTTCTTGCTATGTGCCTACCGCTGTGTTAAGTGATGGATTGCAAATAGAAAGAGTGATACAGGCCTTGTTCTCATGGAAGTCTCTCTCAATTTGGGGTGAACAAAACATAAAAGGAAGTTCAGAGGAAGGATGAGCAGAAAGGTCTGGAAGTCCTAAGGGTCAGCAGAAGGGTGAAAAGCAAGGCTCAGGAGTCTTTAGGTGATATCTGTAGGTAAGATGACAGTGTTGGGGGGTCTGGAAGGCATAGAGTCATGGGAGATGATAAATCCTGGAAGGCCCTAGGAGGGAAGACCCAGTGGCTAGGCAGATGGTAAGGCCTAATGGTCCTCTATTTCCTTGGAAAGAATGGACTTGATGATTCCCATCTCATTCCTTTTCCTTTTTTTTGGAAGGGGGAAGGTAGGGCAATTGGGGTTAAGTGACTTGCCCAAGGTCACATGGCTAGTAAGTGTTAAGTGTCTTAGGCTGAATTTGAACTCAAGTCCTCCTGACTCCAGGGCCAGTGCTCTATTCACTGCACAACCTAGCTGCCCCTTTCTCATTCCTTTTGATATGTCAAGTAGCCTTGATGGATTGGCGGGGAGGAGAAGGAGAGGGAGAAGAGGTTGTGGAAAGTAAGGAGGAAAGGGCAATTCTGGTGGTGTCAGTTCATCTTGTTGCCCAGACATCCCAGGGATCTTAGAGATTATACAATCTAGCCCATTTTTATAGCTGAGGAAAATGTGACTTGCCCCAAATCACAAAGCAGAGCCGAGATTTGAACTCCAGGTGTTCTTACTACAAAATCCAATATTCTTTACACTGTAGTCCACTGCCACCCCTCTTGTCTATTTATGTGTTTTGCTGTTCCCATAGAAGCTACCTATTCAGTTGAGTCATAAGAGTTGATATCTCTGTGTTCTTTAGAAGAAAAGTTCTTGAGTGAGATTCCTACTTGTCTCTTCTTTTGTGTAGTCAGAGGAAACAAGCATTATTAAGTACCTGCTATATGCCAGGCATTGTGTTAAGGACTTTACAAACATGATTTAATTTGGTCCTCACACAACCAACCCTGACAGGTTTTTCTGTTGTGTCATTTTTCAGTTGTATCCAACTCTTTGTGACCCCATTGGGAGTTTTCTTGGCAAAGATACTAGAGTGGTTTGCCATTTCCTTCTCCAGCTCTTTTTAGAGATGAGAAAACTGAAGCAAACAAGATTAAGTGACTAGGCCAGAGTCACACAGCTAGTAAGTGTCTGAGGCTAAATTTGAACTCAGGAGGATGTCTTCCTGACTTCAGGTCCAGCAGTCACCCTTTGCTACCTAGCTGAGAGGTAGGTGCTGTCATTGCTCTCATTTTTCAGTTGAGGAAATGGAGGCAGGTAGCAGTTAAATGACTTGTCCAGGATCACATAGGTAGTAAGTGTCTGAAGCTGGGTTTGAATTCAAATCTTCCTGCCTCCAGGTCCAATATTCTTTGGTTAGAGTAGGAGGTGAGATATTGTACATGAGGGCTGGCTCCAGACTGCACTGGCTTGCTATTTCTTTGAGCTCAGAAACTCTCCTCATCAGTGTGGCACCCAGGGAAGGAGTCAGCCCCTTCCTGGAGGGGGCTGAGCAGTGTTCTTCTAGGCTCTCTTTGTCATTGTTTTCACTTCTCCCACCTCTTAACATCAAGTACCCTCACCCTCCCCTGTTCTGTTGATTTATTTGAACCTAAACCTGACACCCCCGACAGAGGAGTGATTTTTTATTCATTTGAACAGCTATTAATAGGGCTCATTATTTCTTAGGAAACCGACAGGATGACATTCTCCCCTGTCTTCTGTTTTCAGGGCACAACTGATCCCTCTTTACCATGTTAAGTGACAGCCATTTAAATGATATTTATGTCTACAGTTCACAGTGATGTCTCTGATGTCTTGTGTGTTAACAAATTTAAAAAATGGAATCTGGACCTCACAGTGCTCCATTTCAGTCAGTCAGTCAGTGAATTAGCATTTATTAAGCGCCTCCTGTGTGCCAGGCCCTGCAGATACACTCAGGATTCAGAGAAAAGCAAAAAATGGTCCCTGCTCTCAAGGAGTTCATATCCTAAGGGATTTGCTTACTCTGATGCCTGAGTGGAGTCTTTGCTTGGGAAGAAATGTGTGTGTGTGTGTGTGTGTGTGTGTGTGTATGTGTATGATCTTTCCATAGATATACATGGAAACCTTAGTGTATGTATCCTGTTTCTCTATCTATGGGTAGCTGTGTGATATAGTAGGAAAAATAGATTTGGGATCAAAGTAGTTTGGGAGTCAAAGAACCCCAATTCAAGTCTTGGCTTTGCTGTTTACTTTCTTTGAGGCCTTGGGCAAGTCACTCAAACTTTTAAAACCTCAGTTGCCTCATCGGTAAAATGGAGATAATACTACGTACACATTTTACCTCAAGGGGTTATGGGGTGGGGAAGGAGAGGCACTTTGTAAACCTTAACACACTATGTAAATATGAATTTTTATAATGTCTTTGTCCAGAGAGGCAGCAGGGTGAAGTGTGTGGAAAGCTGGCCTCAGGATTGGGAATTCAAGTGCTCCCTCTGATAATACTGGCTGTGTGACTCTAGCCAAGTCACTTAACCCCTATATGCCTCACTCAACTCTGTAAGAATATAAATTGCAGAGAATGTGCCAATCTGAATTGTAGAAGGAATTTTCTCATCCAGGGAGTTCCAATGAAATCATAGATCCAGTCTATATCCTCTCTATGTCTTTTTTCATGTGTGTATGTTTGTTTAGAAGTTTATTTTAGGCTATGGCAGTGCATGTGCCCATTTTGTCACTGGAGTGAATAGAGTAACCGCTGGGGTATCCTAACCCCCCCTTCCCCGAAAGCTAGGGTTTTCTCAGGGAAATTTATCAAACTTTGTCTAATCTGGGGTTTGGGGGGATAAGGGTGGGGTTAGAAATACACCAGAGTAATGGGGCAAATGCAAGTCCCCTAACATTCAAGAACGATAATAAATTTCATAGAGGAGGGATTTTAGCTTGATGACCAGGAAGCTAGGCAGGCATATTGCAGTGAATACAATGTTGGACTTGGAGTAAATAAGATGAGTTCAAATCCTACCTCAGACACATATTACCTGTATGACCCTGAGCAAGTCACATAACTCCTTTTATTCTTAATTTCACCTTATGTAAAATGGGGATAACAACTGTATCTACTTCATAGAATTATTGTGAAGAAGTCGAGATCAAATGAGATGATGTCGACAGTATGCTATGAAAACCCAAAGGGGCTGTATAAATGCTGTTTTTGTGGTTGTTCAGCCATAGCGGCCCCTTCATGACCCTTTTGAGCCAGGCTAGGCCATTCTGTCCTCCACTATCTGCCAACGTATGTCCAAATTCACGTTCACCACTTCCATGATGCTATCTATCCATCTCATTCTCTGCTGTCCCCTTTTCTTTTGCCTTCAAATTTTCCCAACATCAGGAAAAATCAGGATTTTCTTTTCTTTTTGGAGAAGGGAAGGCAGGGCAATTGGGGTTAAGTGATTTGCCCAAGGTCACATGGCTAGTAAGCATTAAGTGTCTGAGGCCAGATTTGAACTCAGGTCCTCCTGCCTCCAGGGCCAGGGCTCTATTCACTGTGCCACCTAGCCTCCCCTATCAGGGTCTTTTCTAATGAGTCCTGTCTTTTCATTATGGGGCCAAAGTATTTAAGCTGTATGAATGCTACCATAATGTAAAATTTTTAAGAATTAGAGTTCATCCCCAAAATGGAATGGGCTGCCTTGGAATATTGGGCAGGTAGGTGGCACAGTGAATAGCATATGGGGGTTGGAGTCAGGAATTTTCTTCCTGAGTTCAAATCTGGCCTCAGACACTTACTAGTTATGTTATCCTGACCAAATCAGTTCCTCATCTATACAATGAGTTGGAGAAGGAAACAGCACACCACTCCAGTATCTTTGCCAAGAAAACCTCAGATGAGGTCACAAGAAATTAGACATGATTGAATAATAACAAACAGCAAAAAAACAGCCTTGGAGTATTGTGAGTTCCCCATCACTAGTGGTTTTCAAGTGAAGGCTGACAGACCACATGTTAGTTATCCTTGTACAATTATAGGCTGGACTGGTTGACTTCTGAGGTTCCTGCCACCTTTAATTTCTTTGACTTTGCACACAAAGTATGGGAAAGGTCCATGTCAACAGAAGGAACTGAGCAGGCCCTGGGGGAGCAAGCAGGAGTTTTTGTGAGATCTCTCACCCTTGGAATTAAATTTACATGGAGAAATGCCCACTCTGGGGATGTTTTAGTGTCTCAGTTACTGTAATTTGCTTGCCTGAACACTTTCTGAGCTGTTAATTTTAGTGTTGGTGCCAGATATGGGGCTGTCTAGGGAAATATTTTTTCTTAAGGTTCTGAAGGGGACTTCAAGTCAAGAGCATTGTGACACCTCTGAAAGTTCAAGAGAGCTGGAGGCAACTTTGAGAAGGGATATATTCGGGACTTTTTGTCTTTTGGAAGTTGTGATCTGAGTTCTGTTCGCTTATTGGGGCAGGGTTAGGGGGACCAATGCCACTGGCTCGCCTGAGTGGATGTCTGTTGTGATCTCTTGGGCCATTTGTGTCTGTGCTGCAGGGAGAATTACCGTTATGAACTCCTTAAAAGGAATGCTCACAGACCTATGCAAACTAGGGATGTTTACTTCCAAATCACCAAGTATCTTTCCTCTTTCTGCCCACTTCCTATGGCTTTGTGAACTTCTGAGGAGTGACTGCTTTGCAACAGTACAGTTCTAACACCCTGTAGGGAGGAGAAACTTTTCAAAGAACTGAGATGTAATGGATTCTGAGAACAGGGGACTGAAATCAACCAAAATGAGGAGAAAGAGCTTACTTAAGAGATTGTTTCCCCAGCCCTCCCTTTAGTGGGTTGGTGGCCTCAGCTCCCCAAAGTGGCACACCCGATTGATTGATTTAACATTACAGCCTCCAAAAAATGTGGAGGAGCTGTAATTGTTGCTGGAGGTGGCTGTCAGCCCCGTGCTGAGTGAGTGACTGATGGCTGAGAATACCCTGAGGTGGCTCCCACTGGTTCAGCGAGAGAGGGTCCTTTTGTGCTCCATTGGCTGCAGCACTGCTTTACAGGCCCCCTGGGGCCCAGACAACTTAAATCTCAGCCAGCTTAATGTTCACACACACACACACACACACATTCTGAGGTCTCCAAGGAGCTTTAGTCTGAACAACCCAGAAAGTGGCCCCAATTTGGTAATTTCCTTTGCTCTTGGAGACCCAGTCCCAGGGAGATACAGGCAATGAAGTTGTAATAACTCACATTTCCACAGAGCTATAAAGTTTACGTAGCACTTTCTTCACAACAACTGCACACGATATCTTGCATATTATATCCTTATATAGGACAGGGACCATATTGCTTTTTCTTTATATCCTCAGTGCTTAGCACAGGGTCCGGCACGTAGAAAATCCTTAGTAAAGCTCATTGCTTGATTGAGGTAGGTAAAACAATTCCTGTTCTAGGAGGAACTCTAGTCACTTTGGGGAACTTCTCTGTGTTGTTTGCCTCTGTCCAGGTAGTACCTGAGAACATCAGTGTATTCCAGTCCCTTCAAGGATGACAATCAGTCCTCCTTATAAGCACCAAGGCCTGTAAGGCAAGAGTGGGTTAATTTACACTATGAAGAATATGGAAAGGAACAACACCCAAATACTTAGAGTCTAGAGTCCCTTTCTATCTTTTTGTGATTACTCTTTTCTCCAACCTCGGTGGAGACATGTCATTCATGTGACTCAAAATACTGTGCGCCTCAAGAAAAGGGTAAGGGCAAGGGTTAGCCATCAAAGATTCCTCAGCCGTACTTCCCCAGGTGCAGTTACTTCTTCTGTCAGGAGATGGTGCCAGATCTCTAGAAGCTAGATCACGACAGACTGGAAGCATTATGGTTTGTTGGTTCATTCACTCGTCAACAAGCATCTATTAAGCCCCATATGCATCCATCCATCCATCCATCCATCCATCCATCCATCCATCCATCCACCCATCCATCTATCCACCCATCCAATAAGCACTTAAGTGCATACTGAAATAGGTGCTGGGGACACATAGACAAAACAAGACAAAACAGAAATCCCTGCCTTCAAGGATCTTACATTCTACTGGAAGAAGGACATTGCACCATTATAGTTAAATGCAAGATGATTCAAGGAGAGCATTAACAACTAGAGAACTCCAGGAAAATCTCCTCTAATACTCTCCGCCCTCAAATTTTCTTTAAAGTTGTTATTTACTTGTCTGTTTAAATGTTGTATCCCTTGGGAGAAAGGAAGTTCCCTCAGGACTGGGACTTCTTAGTCTCTGACTCCCCAGTAAGTACTCCATGGAGTACCACTCCTGGTACAGTGTGCATAGTACACTGGCACAGAGTAGCTGCTTCATAGATTCCTTTTGAATGAATGAAAGAATAAAGGAGCTGTAGTATCATCAGCCTCTCCTGAGTCGTCTCGCGAAGGGAAGAGAGAAGAGCAGCAGTGAGGGCTGCAGTCCAGCATCCTTATTGCTCTCAACATCAGACTCTCTCTGGTAGATGCTTGTTCTCTCCGGCAGATGGCACCAGTTCTCCAGCAGCTGAAGCAGGAGGGGGACTGATCTCATCACAGCAGAGGAGCCTTCATCCTGGGCCAGACTGGCTCCAGGTTATTTATTCTTTCTGTGTCTTAACTCAGCCCTAATTTACAAACAGAGGATGCTGTCTGTTGCTGTGGGGACCTTGATCCTTGTCCTGACCAAACAAAAATCCCTGTTTCACACTCTCGTCCAAGTCATAGCAAACTAATCCCATCCATCTCTTCCCTTCCCCAATGCTTAGGCATGTCTTCCTAATGGGTAGACAGACACTGCCCTGAGTCTTCCTAAAGTCTGGAACAACTCTCAACCATCGTTTTCCTCCAGTAACAGCTGGACCATTCAAATGACCTCTTGGGGTTTTCTGAGCCTGAAACCCTCCCTCCACAGCTAGAATTTGTATAGAGATTTAAGATCTGCAACATGTTTTACAAATATTATCTCATTTTATCCTCTTAGCAACCCTAGGAGGGAGGCGCTATTTATCATTATCCCCATTTCAGAGATGAGGAAAAGGAGGCAGACAGAGATTTGGAAATAAAGTAGGGAAATGGAAGGCAATGCTTCCTACCACCCAGATATTATTGTCTCCATTTTGCAGATTAAAAAAAAAAAAGACCAAAAAATGATAATCAGAGAGGTTAAGTGATTTGCTTGAGGTCAAGCAATTTATCGATGTCTAAGTCACCATTTTGAACTTAGCCTTGCTGAATCCAAGTTGAATCCTCTTTCTGCTACATCACAAACCTTTGGCTTATTTTGAACCTTGGGCTCAATCCCAAGGAAGGGCGAGCTAGATGACTGAGTCCTGGGAATCCCCTCTGAATCTTGAATTTCATGGTTTGACTCAGTGTGACACATGGGAGGGTTTCTGAGACTTTGTGTGAGTGTGCCCAGCAGAAAACACTTCATAACTATGCCAGCAAGGGCATTGGGCAGCCCCGCAGCAAGCCCTTTTCACTCTTGTCCATTTTCTTTTCCACCCCCTCAGAAAGTGGCTGCCTCTGTCCTACCATCTTTCCAGTGCCTGAAGTTCTACTGTTAGAAACTTAGGTCTTTCTCTTAATGCTTTGACTCTTTAAAAAAAAATACATATTCTCTTTGAAAGCTTATAGGGTTAAGTTTTAACAGTCATTTTACCTCAAAGTGTAAGAGTTCAAGGACCTGAATTCAAAGTCTCAGTCCAAGTTTATAATAGCTATGTGACCATGGACAAATTAACTTCTCTGAACCATAGTTTCTTCACCTGTAAAATGGGGATCACTCTAAATCCTTGTAATGTTTACCTTTCTTGGATGTTGTGAAGAAAATACATTGTCAGCTATAACGTGCTCCCTAGACATCAACTATTATTATTTCTCTTATCCTTTTTAGAAAGAAGAACTTGACTGGAAACAGATGGGCATTAAAAGACTCCATAATCTGAAGAAGAGGAGTTATAGTGATTGGAGAGAGCCCAAAAGGGAGACTGAGACTTTGAAGAAAAACTTCCCTCATGCGGCCACTGAGGAGGAATTTTGGGGTCTGCATTCATTCTCATTTCTCTCATCCCTTCTCCTTTTCTTATCTTGACTTTTGTTTCCTGTTAGTGGCAGGGGATTAGGGACAGAAGAGTAGTGTATATAATGAGTTATGCTGAGTTATGAGATTGAAGGGAAGGGTATACTAAGATCAGAGTAGAATGGCTCCCTCAAAGCTCAACTGAGGAAATTCCAGTAATAATAGTAAGTATAGTTCAAATTTTCCTAACACTTTATAACACTTTTGGGGCCAAATTTATAGTTTGAAAACCTTTTTTTTCTTACAACAACTCTGTGAAGTAGATAGTACAAATTATAGTATCCCTGGGCAAAGTCCTGCCTCTGCTATATACTGGCTTGTGATCCTGGACAAGTCACTTAGTTCTTTAGTGCCCCAGGCAACTCTCCATGACTATAAGTTATAGTTGAGTTGCTTAACTTCATCTTGGAGGGAGTTTTGAAACTGGGAATCTCCCTATCCCTACAAATGAAATAAGGTTGGATTGAAAAAAAAAGTCACAGATGAGGAAATTGAGGGTCAGAGAGAGTATGAGGTTAGTTATTAGTCAGAGATAGGATGTGAAAGCAGTATTTCTCTTCTAGAAGTTGGTAGAGGAGAATTCCTCCTCAGCAGGAGGAACCTTTGGGACTAACACAAAGATAAAGGATGAAGAACAGAAGATGTAGCAGAGAGGAAATCTTACACAGAGACAGAAGCATAATCAATCCTCCAAATCCTATTGCCTTGGTTACCTGCTTTCTATGCCCCACAAAAAACTGTCAGGTTTTTGAGTGAAAGAAACTTTGAAATCTTTTTTTTTTTTTTTTTACATTTCTTTATTTTGTCTTTATATCCCTTTCATTTCTGAATATCCCCATCCCCTATCTAGTCATCATCCTTTTAAACAAAAGATGAACTGAAAGAGCATATCAATGGAAACTGATTGTATCTGTAAATTTCACAACCATAATCTGACCTCTGTAAGAAAGGGAGGATGCTGCATTTTCTGAACTCTTTTGGGGCCAAAATTATTTCTTATAATTGCATAATGTTTGATTTCAATATAAAAATTCTGTCTTGCCATAGATCTTCATTTTTCAAAAACACAGGTAGATATCCAAAACACATTACAGAACATTTCTTTTTCCACCACTCATGCTACCTCTCCAGGGTAGTAGACGTAATAATAAGGTCTCTCTCCAATCTTTTACTTGGGGTCAGTTTAATGGAAAGTGATGAGGTTGGTGAAATTAGTTTCCAGCACCTCCCCCTTCCCCATTGTTATAGCCTTTCTCCCAAGTTCCTGATATCTTCAGGCTACTTAGTGATCCCTAATGAAGCATTCCACTTGGCTCTACCCTCCTCAGATAGTGTCCACATAGCAGATCTTCCCTGCTCTCCCCATATGATCCCAAACCTCTTTTGTAGGATAATAGAGGGTCATAGATTCAGAACAAGAAGGGCCCTTAGAAGTCATCTACTTTTGTTTGTTTGTTTGTTTTGAGGGGGGAAGGCAAGGCAATTGGGGTTAAGTGACTTGCACATGGTCGCATTGCTAGTAAGTGTGTCAAGTGTCAGAGGCTGAATTTGAACTCAGGTCCTCCTGACTCCAGGGCTGGTGCTCTATTCACTGCGCCACCTAGCTGCCCCCAGAAATCATCTACTCTTCCTCCATTGTTTTACAAATGAGGAGACTGAGGATCAGGGAAACGAAGTGAATTGTCTAAGATCTTACTCAGGCTAAGCTTCCTTCCAAGGTGGAGTCTGAGCTCAGGTCTTCTGCCTCCAGAGCCGGTGTTCTTACTATTCCACCCTAGTTCACTTATTAAAATATATCTGTCCTGTGTCATTGCTCCCCAGCTTGACTTTTCAGCCCTTGTCAGTGAGGTTACTTTCAATTTGTGCCGCTGCTCAGATGCTATGGTCCTCCTTGGACTCCATCACTAGCTGAGCTGCAGCCTGACTCCCTCCTTCACTGGTGCCTATGGCAACGAGTGCTTTGTTGTTTGAGACTCTCCTGCCGCTCTCTTTTCACTTGGTGCTCTTTTTTGGGAGGCAAGGTGAAGAAGGCTGCATGTTTTAGAAGAAAAAAGCCTAGGATTCTCATTCCTATTCTAATTATTGTTATTGTTGTTCGATCATTTCAGTCACGTCTGACTCTTTGTGACCCCATTTGGGATTTTCTTGGAAAAGATAGTGCCATTTCTCTCTCCAGTTCATTTTTTACAGATGAGGAACTGAGGCAAACAAGGTTAAATGATGCTTGGCTAATAAATGTCTGGGGTCATATATGAACTCAGGCCCTCCTGGCTCTCTATCCACCATGCCACCTAGCTGCCTGTCTAATACAGGTGATTTAAATCTTGTCTTTGCCACTTACTAGCCTTGTTCCCAATGGGCAAGTCACTTCTCTCTGACTCAGTAATTTCTCATCTGTAAAATGATGGGAGGGCATAAATTGAGGAGGGTTGAAGGTTAGACTATGTAATGTCTAAGGTTCCTTCCAACATTAAATCTTGTGATTCTCTGGCTTAAAGAGGCATAGTTCTTGGTCAAGTTAGTGCTACATCTCTTCTCAATATCTTGACATTCATATAATCCCTCTTATACATAGATTCCCTACCAGCTCTTAGATTCTGAAGAGGCAGCTCTTTAACAAGGATTAAAGTACATGCTGGGCCCTCTCCTTTTTTTTTCCTTTGTTCTGTTAGATCCTCTCGTTCTTCTGCTTGGAGTGGGGAAGTCTATGACATAGACTCTGACTGACGTGAATAAAACTCCAACCCTACAGTGACTTCTTCTCTTCTCTGGGATCTTTGCTTTGGACTATTCTTAGATCATCCTTCCCTGGTCTAAGCTCACCCTAGACACCCCAGTTGTTCCGTAACTGATCCATCTCAGCAACGGGGTGGGGTTATGCAATTCACCCTGGAAGATCTAAATCTCCATGGAGTACCTCAGGGAGCACATGTTCCAAGCAGAAGAATGAGGAGGGCTTCTGAGGTGGCTAGCAGTGTGGTCTAATGGAAAGAGTCCTTAGATTAGAGGACCATGGGATTAAAAACTAGAAGAGATCTTAGAAGTCAAATCCAACTCCTTATTTCATGTGAGGAAACTTAGGCCAAGAAAGATGTAGTAATTTGCTTTTGCTTACATGGGTAGTAAGTGGCAAATTCTGGATTTGAACCTAGGTCTTCTGATTATACCATACCATTCAGAAGGCCCTGGTTTGAGTCCCAGCTCTCACATATATTAGCTATTCGACCAGAAATAAGTCATGTTCTGTCTCTGGCCCATAGTTTCATTATCTTTTAAGATGGAGATGCTTGCACTATTTATCTCTTTAGAGACATGAGGAAAGTGTTTTGCCAAAGTGACCTATTCAAATTAATATGTATTTATAATATGGCTTATTAAGTCATACTGCTCATATGTATGGTGATTTCTTTTATACCTAATATCTCTTCTTCTTGCCCTCAGCATTTGGTAATGAGGGACCTTCCCCTTCTTCCTGAAGTCCAAATCAATAGGGTTCAGGGCCAGTGGTTTCCTTCCAGTTAATGAGATGTAAATGGTAAAATAAACACAAGTGGGGAGAAGACACCAAGGAAGATGGAAAGAAATGCAGCTGGAGAGACACAGTGACCTCTGATTATCCAGAGCAATTTATTGAACACATTTTTATGCCCAGATCCTCCTGCTGTGTCTGGTTTGCATGTTGCATTCTCTCTACCTAATTAAAGTCAGCAGGGCTAAGATGGAAGAAAACAATTTCCAAGCAGTGGGGCTTTAAGGTATGAAAGAGAGGGGGAAGAGAGGGAAGGTTTTCATTCCCACCCCACCCTCCCAAAAAAACCCCTATTCCCTGGCACTTCTTTTTTTCCCCGGTAACAAAGTGGATACAGTGCTCGTTCCAGGTCAGGATGGCCCTAAAGGACATGACCAGGAAACGAAAAAGCCAGGGTGATAGAAGGCATCATTTAAATTTGCCTAACTTCATTTCAGCAGGGACTCTGAACCATCGCTAAGTGTGCCGTAAGGAAGGGAGAGATAAATGAGAGAAACTTAGCCTTTGTCAGGCTGATGTATCTAAATCTTCAGGACTCCCTTTTTGCCTTAATTATTTACTGGATCCTCAAATGGAGGAAATGGCTAATCAAAAACGTCTCCTTTCATCATCACTCTCCTTTCTTCTAGACCAGCTGTCCCCGAACTTTCTCATCTAAAGGCCCCTAAATCCATTTATTATTATGTTCCCCTGACATGCTTCCTCCCATGATATAGAGAGAGCCCTAGCTTTGAGAACCTGGAAAAGTGTTTCTGGCTTGGGGCATTCTTGGCAAGACTCCAGCTGCCAGGTTGCTAAGGTGATTTTGCAATCAGTGTATAGTGATACCTCGACTAACAAATCATCTGGGAGCAAAGCTCTTTGAAAAAAGTCAGACCAGGTCAGGAGGGGTTTGAAGAGGAGCACAGACCTGGCTCATCTGTGGCTGCTGGTGAGAAGGCAGGGGCAGTTATGCTCTTTCAGAGGTTTGCTTGTTGGGACTAAGTCAGTGTCCCTGTCCAACAGAAAGGAAGTATCTTGTTCTCAGGCTCACATACTGTTGCCGTATGAAGCCTCTGCATTACTGAGGAAAGTACCATGCCAAGAGAGGCAAGAATATTCCCTTCCTAGGCTAAGAGGGACTGGCCAGGACCTGTGATATTCCCTTAGCCTACTTCAATTAGAAGAGAGGGAGGGAAGGTCCCATCGAGATATTCCAGGGAGAGAAGACATTTCCTATATGAGAGGTCATATTTATGTGAGTTTTAAGGTTTCCAATCAACTCTTTGAGGTAGGTAGTACAAAGGTATTTATCCTCATTTCATGAGAGGAAAATGAGGATCAAAATATAAAGTGAGTTATTCTGGGTACAAGTTTTATAAATTTTAAAACTGGCATTTGAGTCAAGGTCTTTTGACTTTAGACTATGTTCTTTTCACTGTACTCTGTCTTCAGAATTATTATTGTTTTTGTCCCTCCATTAACAATGTTAGAGGATGAAATGTGTTGGAACGTGTTGTTCCACATTCCTCCATTATTAATGGAGGTATTACTATATTGGGCATTAGAACATTTCCCAGCAGGGATGGCCTTGGCAACATTTTGAGCAGGTTTGGCAGTCTAGAGCAAAGTAGGAGCCTCCCTGGGGCCAGATCTCAAGGGAGCTGTGATTTGACCTTGGAAGAATATGTGGTTAACTACTCCCAGGACAGAATGGTTGCATCCCATGCTCCTGTTGATTGCCAGTTGTGGGACATTTTTCCAGCATAATACACATATTCACCAATTCTTCCCCTGAGAGCCCTTCCCTTCACTGTTTCCAACCTCTCCTCTTTTGCCCTTGGTTAAGGAGTTATAACCTAACACTACCTGGACACCCAAAGTAGCATCTGTGAAGGTGGTAATAGGAGAATTCTCTATCTCCCCAGAATACCCAGCCCTTATCACTTCCAAGGTGCCCTTCAGTGGTTGGGCTCTGGCTCCTGAAGGTGACTTGTGTATAAAAGCCCCTCCTTATTCCTTCTTTCTATTCACATGGCTTGAGACAGATGGAGAGACAGTATAAGATGCAGTATGTCATTGTGGATAGAATACTAGAAAGACTTTGATTAGCATCTTACTTCTGACACTTACTGCCTCGGGCAACAATCAATCAAGCAATCAACATTTATTAAGTGCTTACTATATACCAGGCACTGTGATAAGTGCTGGAGATACAAAAAGAGGCAAAGGATAGTCTTTGCCCTTAAGGACCTTACAATTTATCAGGGGAGAAAACAAGCAAATAAATATATAGAAAGCAAGTTATATTCATGATAAATAGGTAATAATTAATAGTGAAAAGGCACTGGAATTACAGGGGTTTGGGAGATGCTTCCTATAGAAGATAGAATTTTAGTTCAGACTTAAAGGAAGCTAGGGAGGTCAACAATTTGAGTGGAGGAGGGAGCTTTCTAGGGATGGAGGATGCCTGGGCTGAGAGATGGAGTAACTTGTTCATGGAACAGCCAGGACACCTAGATCAAAGAGTACATGTTAGGGAGTAAAGTGAAAGAAGCCTGGAAAGGGAGGAGGGGTCTAGGTTATGAAGGGCTTTGGATGCCAAGAAGGGCATTTTGCATTTGATCCTGGAAGTAATAGGGAACCACTGTAGTTTACTGACTAGGGGAGTGACATGATCAGACTTGCATTTTAGGAAAATCATTTTCATGGTTGAATGAAGGATGGATTGGAGTGAAGGGGCAGGAAGATCCACCAGCAGGTTATTGTTAATAATCCAAGTGTGAGGTGATGAGGGCCTGCACTAGGGGAGTGTCAGTGTCAGAGGAGAGAAGGGGACACATTTGGGAGATATTCCAAATGTGAAACTGATAGGCCTCAGGAACAGCTTAGATATTGGGGTGGGGTAAGAGGCAGTGAAGGGTCCGGGATGCTTCTTAAGTTGTGAGCCTGAGGGACTGGGAGGATGATGTTGCCCTCTACAGTAATAGGGAAGGGAGGAGGGGAATGGAGTAGTTTTGTTTTGGACACATCGAGTTTAAGATGTCTATTAGACCTTCTATTTAAGATGTCTGAAAGGCAGTTGGAGATGTGAGATTAGAAGTCAGCAGAGAGACTGGGGCAGGAAAAGTAAATCTGAGAATCATCAGAATAGATATGGTAATTAAATCCACAGGAGCTGATGAGATCGCCAAGTGAAGTAGTATAGAGGAAGAAAAGAAGAGGACCCAGGAAAGAACCCTGAGGGACACTCATGGTTAGAGGATATTATTTCAAGGAGGATTCAGCAAAGGAGACAGAGAAGAAGCGGTCAGACAGGCAGGAGGTAAGCCAGGAGAGAGTGATATTTTGAAAGCTTAGATAGAAGAGAAAATCAAGGAGGAGGGAGTAATTAGCAATGTCGAAGGCTGCAGAGAGCTGGAGGAGGATGAGAACTGAGAAAAGAGCTATTGGATTTGGTGATGAAGAGCTCATTAGTAACTCCAGAAGAAGGGGTTTCAGCGGAATGATAAGGCTGAAATTCAGAATGTAAGAGGTTAAGAAGAGAGTGAGGGAGAGGAAATGGAGGCACCTCTTGCAGATGCTTTTTTGAGGAGTTTGACTACAAAGGGCAGAAGGGATATAGATTGATAGTTGTTGTCAATATGCAAGTTGAAGTTCACTAGTATGAGGGCAAGAGTTGGGAAAGAGAGAAAAATTGTAAATTAGGTATCACACTCATTGGGGAAGGAGAGGGAATGACCTGGGGGTCTGTAGACAACAGCTACTAGGATTTCGATTGGATGGTAGATATGACTAGTGTGAACCTCAAAGGAAGAGAGATTACTGAGTGATGGAGAAAGTGGGGGGAATCTGGAAGTAGCAATGGAGAGCAATTCCCATGCCTGGACCAATGAGTCAAGAAGAATAAGTGAAGATGCAGCCAATACTGGAAAGATTGGTCACAAAGGTTGTATCATCAGGGGGAAGCCAGGTTTCAGTAAGAGCTAGTAGCTGGAAGGAATGAGATAGGAATAGTTTTAAGATGAAGGAAAACGTGTTATCTATGGAGGAGGCATTGTGAGAATGAAACTTTGGAGTAGGGGATTGAGAGTGATGGGAATGAAGAATTGGGTGGTAGGAGGTAAGGAATGGAGTTTGGTGATCTACAGGAGTTCGGAGTTATCAGACTGTGGAGGGTATGACTAAAGGTGAGAATGTTCTTCAGTTAGTGGAGGGCATCATTCTTCTGCCCTTAAAGGACAAACACAGCAGGAGATAGGAAGCCTGAAGTTTCAGGGAGGATTGATTTTTTCTTTTTTTTTCGCACTGGAGATTCTCCATATCCCAGTTCAGAGATTAGTCTGGTGGCAGGGAGTGGAGGATGCCTTGCGCTTGTATGGATGGAAGTAGTTGCTTTGGGGCATGGTGGAAGATTCTTGGATTAGCCCCAAGCAGTCTTTCCTCAGGGAACACATTGTACCCAGCAGGAGATGAAAGTCTCAGGGCTCTACTGCTTCTGCAGGCAAGCCCCTCAACCTCCCTGGGCTTCAGTCCTTATCTGTACAAGGAGGGGACTGGATTCAATGATGACTGAGATCCCTGCCGATTCTAGATCTATGATCCTATGACTTTTTTAGCAATAGATGGGAAGGGATAGGACGCAGGTTATATGCAGAGGTATTGGCCTATAGAGGAGAAAGGTCACCACTTCACCAGAGATTGGAGTAAAGGAGGAGAAGATGAAGGGTGATCTAAAAGGGTTTGAGATAGAGATAAAGGGAGAAAGAGCTCACATTGAATTGTTCATATGTTCTCAATAAAGAGTGAAGCAAAGTGCTCAGCTGAGCAGGCATGGAGAGGGAATGTGTGGCAAATCTGAAGAGAGAAGGGAAGATTTGGAACAGCTGCTGTTGGGAGTGGGTTAGAGAATCAGTTAAGGAAGAATAAAAGGACTTGCTTATTGGGGTGTGTGTCCAGTTAAAATAAAGTTAATTTGTAGTAGACATCCCAAGTTAACTCTACTGAGTGATTAACTTCAGCTTTATCAAGTAGCATGTTAGGAAGAGAGGTTGAGGTAGATGCTAGAAGGCATGTAGGTGGCATAGTAGATAGTGTGTTAGAATTAGTATTATAAAAGCCTGAGTTGAAATCTTGTTCCAGATATTATAAACTATGTGACACTGGATAAGTCACTTAACCTTTATCAGTCTGAGGTTCCTCATCTGCAGAATGGGATAAAAATAGGGGCAAAACAGGTGCTTTGGTGGTACAGTGGATAGAGTGCCAGGCCTGAAGTCAAGAAGACTTATCTTTGTGAGTTCAGATCTAATCTCAGATACTTACTAGCTGTGTGACCCTGGGTAAGTCACTTCACCCTGTTTGCCTCTGACACAAAGAGTCAGACATAACTGAAAAATGAAGAACAACAAAAATTTCACAGATTGTAGTGAGGATCAAATGAGATAACATATGTAAAGCGATTTGCAAACTTTATATCACTAAACAAATGCTGGCTATTCTTATTAATCTAAATGAGGTTTAGAAAAGTATGAGTATTGATAGATCAGAGAACAGGGGTTTGAGAGCAGAAGTCAATGTAGAATTGAGCTGGTTAAGTAGAGGGTCAAGTGTCAGAAGGGAGCAAATTGGATTAGAACAGGAATGATGGCCTGTGAGTACTGAGGGATAGAGAGTTTGCAGCTTTCTGTGAGCACAAATAATTGGTTTAGGAGGAATAAGGAAAAGGGAGTGATGGAATGGTGGAAGGTTATCATCTGATAAAGGGATTTCAGAGTTTTGATCATTGATATAGAACCGGTGTGCGATGATGAGTGTCAACATCCCTATGTGTTGCAGAGGTGGAATGGAAGATTAGAGTTGAGCAGATCAAAGAATTGGGAGGAACACAACATGTATATGTAATCCCCTAGTATAGCGGCATGGTGCAGTGCACAGCTTGGTGGCATAGTAAATCGAGCACTGGGCCCGGAGCCAGGAAGACCAGAATTCAAAGGTGGCCTCAGACACTTACTAGCTGTGTGACCCTGGGTAAATCATTTCACCCCGTTTGCCTCAATTTCCTCATCTGTAAAATGAGTTGGAGAAGGAAATGGCAAACCACTCCAGTATCTCTGCCAAGAAAACCTCAGAAATAATGGAATACTATTGTGCTATAAGAAATGATGAGCAGACAGATTTCACAAAAACCTGAAAAGATTTCCATGAACTGATTCTTGGTGAAGTGAGTAGAACCAGGAGAACACTGCACATAATAACAGTAACATTGTGAGATGAACAGCTATGGTTGCCTTAGCTCTTCTCAGCAATACAATTTTCCAAGACAATTCCAAAAGATTCATGATGGAAAATGCTAGCCATCTCCAGTGAAAGAACTGATGATGTCTGAATGCAGATTGAAGTATACTAGTTTCACCTTTTTTCATTGTTTTTTTCTTTTGTTCTGTTTCTTCTTTCACAAAATAACTAATGTGGAAATATGCTTTACATAATTGCACATATATAATGTTATATCAGGTGCTTGCCATCTTGGGGACAGGAGAAAGGAAGGGAGAGAGGGACAGAAATTTGGAATTCAAAATCTTTCAAAAAATAAATGTTAAAAATTGTCTTTACATGTAATTGGAAAAAATAAACACAAACCAAACCAAACAAAAGAAGAAAACCCCAAAAGGATTCATAAGGAGTCAGACACAAATGAAAAATGACTAAACAACTAACCATAACCTTTGAAGAATCTAATTTTCCAGTGACTCAAAGGTCAATGGAGAGATGCATGTCAGTGAAAGTAGGCTATAGTGATAGCCTTTCATGACTTTTAAGGTAGAAATGACACAAAAGACATTACCAAGGAAAGCAGCTTAATAGAGTGGAAAGGATGTTGGATTTAGAATCAAATGATCTTGGTTCAAAATCCCTGCCCTGCCATTTGCTATGTGTTTGAACTCTGGAAAGTTGAATCTCCTTATCTATAAAACAGAAGGGTTGGATTCATGGCTTGTGTAATAGTAATCAGTTTAGCAAGATACTTAGCACTTAGTACCTTGGGGCTAAGTGTGGAAGGTGCAAACTCTGTCCCACTGTTGAGAAGGCATGAACTTCCCTGTTGATGTGGAAGAAGGGGATTGGCTGAGCCCCTGTTGAAGGGGAGAAGGGAATTGGCTGAAGTGTGTATATAAGCAAGAATTCCTGAGACAGAGAGACAGAATTGGAACGCTGCCCCTGGTGAAGGAAGAATTGTGGAGACTGAAGCCGGCTGAGAGAGAGAGGAAGAGAGACAGAGAGAGAGAGAGAGAGAGAGAGAGAGAGAGAGAGAGAGAGAGAGAGAGAGAGAG
>CM053585.1:99942738-99961675 GCA_028646515.1 Pseudochirops corinnae | reverse complement strand
AATCTCTGAGAGGGAAGAAATGCACCTGAGACCAATGCCTGACAAGTTGTAATTATGCAGTTCCTAGGTCTTAATATCCTGGAATTTCACTATGAAACTCTTCTCTCAGTCCCTGACATGGTTCTATGTATCCCTGCCTCTCCTCCCAAATTCCCCATCCTTACTGATGGTGCCACCATTCTCGCTATCACCCAGGATAAAGCCTCTCCATATCTTTGACTTTCCCTCACCATCCTCCATATCCAGTCAGCTGCTAATTTCTATCAATCCTACCTCCACATTATCACTCTCACCCTGCTATCAGCCCTCATTCTAGCCACTTTAGTTCAGGACTTGATCCCCTCTAAATTAGGCTACTGTAATAATCTCCTACCTGCTCATTCTTCTTTCAGCATCTCCCTCCTCCAATCCACCACTTCCCATGTAATCTGCCTAAGGTAACACTATGATCATGTCCTTCTCCTACTGTTGCTTACTGAAATCAGTGGTTGCTTGCTGGAAAAGGTATAAATTCCTGATATTGGCAGCCAATATTCTCCAAAATCTGACTTCATCCTATATCTTCATCCTTATTTCATATGACACCCCGCCCAAAAAAAACCCTATGTTTAAGTAAAAATAAACTACTTTTAATCCCTTCTTTCTGTCCTGCCAGAGGCCACAAAGTAGTACAGTGGGTGGAATGTTGTGCTTGGAGTCAGGAAGACATGAGTTCAAATCCAGTCTCAGACATACACTTACCTGTATGACCCTGGGCAAGTCATTTAACTTCTATCTACCTTCATTTCTCAACTGTAAAATAAGGATAATAATAAAACTCACTTCCCGGGGTTGTTGGAAGGATCAAATGAGATACTTGTAAAAGACTTAAAATGGTACATAGCACACAATAGGTGCTTAATAAATGCTTGCTTCCATCTTATCTTCTCACAGTTCTGCTCTTTTGTCATACCATTTCCCATAGAGTCCCCTTCTCATTTCTATCTACTGAAGTTCTCCTCCCCATTCTATCCCCTTCAAAGTCCAATTAAGATGTTAGTTCATTTGTGAAGTAGGGTCACCCCAAGGTAAAACATGGTCTTTCTCTCCTCATATTTACCCCTGTACTTTTTCTGAATTCTTCATATTCTTCCTTTTAATTTTCCCTAAGTTACAGAATCCTGACACTAAACTGAACCTTAAGATCATCTAGACTACCTCCTCTATTTTACAGATGAAGACACTGAGGTTTGAAGGGAGTTCAAATGACTTTCCCAAGATCACTATTCACATATCCTTCCCCTTTCCATTAAAATGTAAGTTCCTTGAGAAGCAGAGTCTGAGTCATATCTGTCTTTGTAGTTATTGTACCTCAGGCAGCATCTACACTAAGTAGAAAATTCTTGTTCATAGGATTTAGACTGGGCAAGGACCTTAGAGATCATCAAATTCAATTCTCTTATTTTATGAGAGGAAATTGAGGCTCAGAAAAGGGAAGTGATTTATCCAAAGTCATTATTTACGAAGTTGTCTTTCCCCTCATTAGATTATAAAATCAAGAACAGGGTCTGAGTCATATCTATCTTTGTATCCCTGGCACCTAGCACAAGGCCTCACACACAGAGCAGGTACTTAAAATAGGTGTTGAATGAATGAACAGATGTTAACATCTGGTTCTTCTGGTAATGCCAATAACAAGATCCCTTGAAAAGGGACCAAGTTGGACCTAACTAGTGCCACATTCCATATTCTAGCAAGTCTTGTCATAGTGAGGCTTTACTACTTTATCTAGACCTCATAATGTAATGGCAGACAGGCATCCTCTTGTAAAACTGTGCTGGCAAATGCCCCAAGCACAGAACATGCACTGGGCACATCCAATAAATATAAAAATTGCAAAGTCAGGTTCATTTTTAAACCACATGGTAATTCCCTTATAATCCTGGGTTAATTGCATATTAATTACTATCTTGGTACAGCATCAATGAGCCATACATTTGATGTGGGAAACTGTAAGGGAGGCTGTCGGAGATAAAATGCTGAAATGAGCTCACTGTTGTCTACAGGAAATGAGTGTACTTTATGGAAGGCGGATTTCAATAAACCCTCCTAAGTATTTTAAAGACTTCAGTTCTTACACAAAAGAAGATTCCTCCTCCAATGTCACATTGTAGGGTAGACATGACACTATTCTCAAAGGATGGATCAAAGGAATATAAGCTCTGGTCTTTCCTACTAGCTAAAAAGGTCTGAGGTATGAACCTGCTGATATAATCATATATGTCTACTGTCTGAGAGCAAGCCAAGCTAATTTTAAAGAGGTCCAGCATCAAACTGGCCATGGGAAAAAATGAATTTATTGGATGCAATACCAATCAATCAATTGAAAGCAGCTAGGTGACACAGTGGATAGAGCTCCAGGCTGGGGGTCAAATCTGGTCTCATACACTTACTAAGCATATGACCCTAGGCAAGTCACTTAACCCTGGTTGCTTTTGTTTCCTCATCTGCACAATGAGCAGGAGAAGGAAATGGCAAACCACTCCAGAAGGTTTGCCAAGAAAACCCCAAATGGGGTCATGAAGAATTGGAAACAACTGAAAACACTGATTGAACAGCAACAAAAACCAATCAAAAGCTATTATATCACTCAAAGGCCAAGTTATGGAAGGATTAACATCTGTGTCCATGGAGAAAGGGCTCACACCCCCAAAGTTACAGTGGGAAAAGCATTAGCTCTGGAGTAAGAGTAACTGGGTTCAAATCATTTTTATCAGTGATGTGACTAAAGACACAAATGACATACATGTGGGTCACTGTAACAGCAATGCTACCTGCAGCTGCTGCTGGGACATAAGACCAATAACACTAGCACACAGGAGGGCTGCTAGCATGGGTTCTTTGATCTCCTTTTCTAAAGGAAAGCTACTCAAAAGTGGTCAATAAACTTACTTTAATCAAATATATGTATAAATAATTTACTTAGTTCAGGGGGAAAAGTCAGCATCCTGAACTTCAGAGAAAGTACAAACAGAAATAATAGCATAAAGACCAACACACAGGGCTTCTAACCATCTGACCAAATAATACATACATCCCAGATCAATAGACAGATCCAACTGTTTAACCTTTACATACATACATAGTTACCAGAGAGAGAAGCACCAACCTCTGGGTTTTCAAAGCCAGGGGACTCCTTTAACAGTTACCCAGAGTCTCATCTGCCTATATCACATGAACACTCTTCCCATGAGTAAGCCTCAAAGCAAAATGCTAACTTTGGAGTAAATATACACTTCTTCAGAGTCAGAGGGCATCACAACCTTTGTGACCCACTGCCTAATTACAAAGTAACAAAAGGTGTGGGCCTTCCTGGAAAAACAAGCCTCCCTTAATCAAACTTCTCTTGTTGGGCTCCACATGAGGCCCATTAATGGACAGGGAAGATCTGCAATTCCCATTGACACTACAGCCACATTGTTTTAAAGGGTAACTAATATGCTAGATGACAGAATCAACATCCATATCAGATGCAACAGTTCTCAACCTGTGGGTTATGTTCAATTTGTAACAATGAAAATACATCCTGCATATCAGATATTTACAGTACAATTCATAACAGTAGCAAAATTACAGTTATGAAGTAGCAACAAAAATAATTTTGTGGTCGGGGGTCATCACAACATGAAGAACTGTATTAAAGGGTCATGACATTAGGAAGGTTGAGAACCACTGTTAACCAGAGAAATGTGACAGATCTAGGGATAAGGACAGAGATTAAGCCTATAACTTCACTGATCTATGGAACTCCCAGGTAAAGAAACTCTGTCTCCCAATTCAGGTTAGCATCTTCATTGCAACTTACAGTCTTAGAAAGCTGCGTAAAACACTGAGTGCCAAAAATCTAATAAAATGAAAGTTCCAAAAAATTGAGGCCATAAGAATTAACGGGGAATTCCTGGTAAGTAAAGTCTTTCTACCAATGCACAAAAGTACCTGCTGTGCAACGTATCATGTTATAGAATTGCCTGGGACACTTAAGGTTTACATGAATTGTCTGACATCACACAACTACCATGTGTCAGAGGAGGGTTTGGAACCCAGATTCCCTGACTCTGAGACCAGTTTTCTATCCACTGTGCAACATAGCCAGTGAGATTTTTTAAATTAATAAAGTGAAAATTAACAGTTCTTCTAAATGGGCTCTAATTATATAACTCAAAAAATTATTATCTCCAAATAAAGTTTCATAAAGTAAATATGGATCCTTTCTATTTATAAGTAGATGGTACTAAAATCATACCCCAAAGGCTCCCAACAAGTAACTCATGAGCTAATTATGACAGCTCTGGGGTATATAAACTGACCACATCATCTCCTTGTTATGCCTATCACATGGAGGATATTTGAGTCAGGATACCCCTTAGAAATAGCTAGTTTAGCCTTCTTATGTCTCCTGGTTGGTTGGTTGGCTGTTGTTCTTTATTCTCAAAGAGGATCAAATTGACATCACTATGTTGAGTTCAAGGTACAGCATGTCTGACTATGGCTGAGCAGACCTACATAAGTTTGAAAGGCTCTACCACAGGTCAAGCACAAATAGTCCATATGAACATTTGGAATGGAAGTGTCTCTAAAGTTGTACATCTCGCATTTCTTTTGACCTACTACAATTCTACTTTGCTCAGAGTACAGAGCCTCCTTTGATACAGGCATACAGTCCTATGCCAGTTTCACAATCAATTCCAAAGTTCTTCAGAGAGACCTTGAGAATGTCCTTCTGACCTCTGTATAGGCACTTGCCTTGTTCGAGTTCTCCATGAAATAGTCTTTTAGGCAAATGTACGTTTGGCATTCAAACAACATGGCCAAACCACTGTAGTTGTTCTCTCTACAGTAGAGTTTGAATGCTTGGCAGTTCAGCTGAAGAAAGAACCTCAGTATCTGGTATCTTACCTTGCCAGGGGATTTCAGAATCTTCCTAAGACAATTAAAATGGAAGCAATTCATTTTCCTGGCATGGTGCTGGTATACTATCCAGGCTTTACAGGTATGCAACAGTAAGGTCAACTCAATGGCTCTGTAGACCTTCAGTCTAATACCTCTTCTCTCCCATACTTTCCTTCAGAGCATCCCAAACACTGAGCTAACTCTGGCAAGTGCATGGGTCAACCTCATCTTCTATATGTAGATCCCTAGAAAGTATACTGCCAAGATAAGTGAACTTATCCACAGAATTCAAAAATTCTCCATTTGCTGTAACCAGTGATTACACATATAGATGGTATGGTGCTGGTTGGTGGAGAACCTGTGTTTTCTTGAGGATAATTGTTAGATCAAAATTAGCACAAGCAGCAGAGAATTGATCCAAAGTTTATTGCATCTCAGCCTCAGAGGCTACACTGAGTGCACAATCATCTGCAAACAAAAAGTCACACATCAACTCTCCCTCCACTTTAATCTTGGCTTGTAGCCTTTTCAAGTTAAATAATTTATCATCAGTGCAGTAGCTGCCCTTATGCTGTTTTTATCCTTACTGAAGGTATCTGACAACATCACTGAAAACCATGCTAAAAAGCATAGGAACAAGCATATAGCCTGCTTCACTCCACTGGCAACTGGGAAAGCATGAGAGCATCATCTATTATACAGAACCCATGAAAGCATGCTGCCACAAAAGTGAAATATAATACTGATGAATTCCAGGCAACCAAATTTTGCCATAATTTTCCACAAGCCTTCACAACTGACAGTATCAAAGGCCTTGGTTAGATCAATAAATGTGTACAGACCTCTGTTCTGCTCCTGGCGTTTCTCCTGCAGTTGTCAAGCAGCAAACACCAAATCAGTCCATTCCTCAGCCCTTTCTGAAGCTGCACTTGTTCCTGGGTAGATGACTAACTTCCAGGTGAAGGATCAACCTATCAAGGAGGATTCTGGAAAGAATCTTGCCAGCAATAATGGTGAGAGAGATCCCTTGTTATTGTCTGAGCACAACCTATTTCCTTTACCTTTATAGAGATGGACAATGGAGGCATCCTTGAACTCTTGGGGAATAACCTTCTCTTGCTATATAATCTGGAAGATTTCAGCTTTTGTATGAGCAGAGGACCCCTTGAATTATAAATCTCAGCTGGAATAGAATCCAGACCAGGCCCTTTGCCACATGAGAGGAGCCTAATGGCATTTAAAACCTCTTCTGTTGAAATTTTGGCTAGAGAGGGATTGACTTCAAGTCGAAGTATACCGTCAACAGCTTCAGCATTGATTATTACATTGACTGTGGAAGTGTTCAGTCCGTCTCTCTAGGATCATGTCCATATCACTAATCAATGTGACTCCATCAGCAATGAGTATTTGAAATGCTCCATAGGTCTTTGGCCCATAAATGGCCTCTTGGGCATCATAAAAGCATTTTGTTATTATTACTATCAACATAAAACTGAATTTTATCTGCCTTCTTACTGATCCAAGAATCCTGCATCTTTCTAAGCTTCATTTGTACTTTATTTTTGATGGAATTACACACTGCCTTCTTAGAGACAGATGAAGTATCCTGCTAGGAAACCCTGTGGAATTCTTGTTTTTCATTTAGCAGCTTCTGAATTTCCCCATCATCTTCATCAAATAGAGCTTGATATTTGCAAGTGTTCTGGCTGAGAGGAGTAAATGAGGTGCTATACACCAAATCTCTGAAAGCTGCCCACTCCTTTTCTGCTCCACTGTTTCTTATGTCACCTATGAGAAATCCAAAGCACAGAAAGAGAAATGTGTTTTCCCAACTGCCCATTGCAGTTAGTAAGCAGAAGGGCTGGGTATCATCTCTTGATGATATCCTCTTTATCACCTGACCTTCCCTGAAATGTTCATGAGCAGAAGGCAAGGTATGTCCAGAGGAAACTAATGCTAATTTCCTTCTTTACTGCAACGTCAACCAAGAAAGTTCAGGAGAGAAACAGAGGAATGCCTCACTGCCACAAGTCTGACAACTTTGGCTCTGACCTATAGAAATATTTCTCAGTCCTACTTAATGCTAGTGCCTTCTTCCTGTTCATTATTTCCAATTGATCCTATATATATATCATGTTTGTACATAGTTGTTTACATTTTGTCTCCCCCATGAGACTGTGAGCTCCTAGGAAGCAGGGACTCTTTTGCCTTTCTTTGTATCTTCAGGTATTAACACAGTACCTAGGGCACAGTAGGCTCTTAATAAATTCTTATTGACTGACTGAATGACTGTCCCCAGGCCTCAGGCCTGGAACACACTCCCTTCTGACCTCCACCTCATAGAATCCCTCTATACTTTCAAAATGCAGTTTAAGCCTCACCTTCTACATGAAGCTTTTTTGAATCTCACTGTACCCCTTCCCTACTTTACATTTATTTGTATATATTCTTTTCTACTTGTCTCTCCCATTAGAATATGAGCTCCTTAAGAGAAAAATGGTTTCATTCTTTATATTTATGTCCCCTGTACCTAGCACAGTACCTGGCACATGCTTTTGGGGGAAGGGGGGGAAGGCAGTTAAGTGACTTGCCCAAGATCACACGGCTAGTAAGTATTAAGTGTCAGAGGCCAGATTTGAACTTAGGTCCTCCTGACTCCAGGGCTGGTGCTCTATTCACTGTGCTCCCTAGCCACCCCAGAAGACAATTTTAATTGATATATGTTGATTAATTGAAATGCCACCTCTTGTGATGTCAGTTTCTTCATCTATTAAAAAAAAGAGAGCTCAGCTCCCTTCCAGTTCCAAATCTATGCTGCTATAGATCCTTAAAGTTTTGACATTTCCTAAAACAGAAAACAGTTTTGGGCTTAAGCATGCATGGAACAGCTAGCAGCAACTAGCAATCACATCCATCTGTTGTCTTTCCATTTTTCTTTTTTTTATTCTAAACTTAGTAACCACCAATAAAAACAAACACTCCAATAAACAAACTATAAGACAATCACACATGACATCCAAATTATTTGCAATCAGTTTTTTAAAGCGTGTGCTAGCTGGTACAATGGAAAGAGTGCCAGTCCTGGAGTCAGGAAGACTCATCTTCCTAAAGTCAAATCTGGCCTCCGACATTTGCAAGTTATGTGACCCTAGGCTGGTCACTAAACCCTGTTTGCCTCAGTTACTTCATTTGTAAAAAGAGCTGGAGAAGGAAATGGTAAACCAGTCCAGTACCTTTGCAAAGAAAATCCCAGATGGGGTCACAAAGAGTTGGAGATAATTAAAAACAATTGAACTAGATGATCAAAAATGAAAACAGTTAATATTGGAGGGACTATGAAAAACAGACATAATGATATTGAAGCTATGAGTTGGTAAACCCGTTCTGGAAGTCAATTTGGAACTTTGCTTTTAAAAAAAAGTGATGAAAATGCCCATTCTCTTTGACCCACAGCTTAACATATACCCCAAGAATGTCAAGGATTGAAAATAGAGGTCCCATAAACACCAAGATATTCATAGCAGTTCTTTCTATGGTAGCAAGAAACTAGAAAGAAAGTAAATGTTCATCCATTGGGGAATAGCTTAACAAATTATGATACATGAACAAAATGCAACATGGTAGCTCTGTAAGGAATAATAATATAAAGATTCAGAGAAGTATAGAGTGACTTACATGAATTGATGCCCATTGAAGCATACAGAAACCAGGAAAACAAAAACGTGGGTGAAAAGACCAAAATTAATGAAAGAATGAAAAAGTATTTGTTAAGTACTTACATGCGAAGCACTGTGCTAAGCACTAGAAATACAAATAGAAAAGCAACACAGCGTCAACTCTTAAGAAACTTAATTCTAAGCAGGGGAGGGGGAAAATGATGAATAAAGGGTTCAGAAACCAAGTCAAGGGGAAATGTCTAGTGGTCCTGAGGGTTCAGTAACAAATAGCATGGTACTACATGTTCTTTTATATTGTTTCCACTAATAAAATTATAACCATTTCTGATTTTAAACTATGTATCTTGCCTAAGATTACATAGTTATTAAGTATCTGAAGCAAGATTCAAACTCTTGTCCTTCTGACAGTGTCTAGCACTCCATCCTCTGCACTACTCAGCTACCTCAATAGCTAGTATTTATTTAGTACTTAAAGGTTTATCAAAAGCTTTACATATCAGGGGCGGCTAGGTGGCAGTGAATAGAGCACCGGCCCGGAGTCAGGAGGACCTGAGTTCAAATCCGGCCTCAGACACTTGACACACTTACTAGCCGTGTGACTTTGGGCAAGTCACTTAACCCCAGTTGCCCTCCAAAAAGCAAAAAAAAAAAGCTTTACATATCTAATTTGGACTTCACAACAATCTTGAATAATAGGGGCTATTATTATTCCTGTTTTACAGATGAGGAAACTGAAGCTGAGAGAGGTTAAATAACTTACCCTGGGTTGTATATGAATATTAACTTTAATAAGAGAATATTCAAACTGCTGTATTTGCTTCCATGTCTCCTCTGATATTTTTCTTCTGTGCATTTTCCCCAGATTTGAATGTCATTATTTTTATATAGTTATAATGTGTAAAAGTGTTCCAATCCTGCTTTCTTCAGTCTGCATTACTTCCCATGTTTCTTTGTATTTTTCATATTTGTTATTTCTCATACACAATAATATTCCATTATACTAACATGCATAATTCATGCAGCCATATCTCAATCATTGTTGTTTTTCCAAACCAGTGGATTAGAGCCTTTGGAGATGATGACCACCTGGTCACTAACATTTTCCATAGTGCCAGTTGCACTGGTTGCACCTTTCCTTTCTCATTTCCTGCCTTCTTGGAACTGGCTCCTTTCTGGGCCTTTAAAGCCATTATTTCCTATTTACCATAGTGAAATATGATCTCTGAAAAATAAGCAAAGTAAGCCCAGCTGAATTTCTTGGTAGAGGAATTATGTATAACAAGACAGTTGGCAAGGTTATATCACTCTGTGAAAGCTGTAATTTCCCCCCCACAATTGATTTCCTAAAGATAACTCACTGTTTGCATGCAGTGAAAGCTAATTTAGCAAGAAAGATGAGTCTCTTCAGTATACCTTGATTGGCAATTGTGATAAATTCCTATAATTACTATTGACTCACAGAAGGGTTTTCATTTGTTAAGATGTTGCTGAAATGACAGCCCAGTGATGAATTTTGAAAGAGGTAAAGGGAACAGCAATGCCACTCCCATCTTACTATAAAATACCTGGAGTTTTGGCACGGTTACAGCTATTTCTGAAACAGAAGAGATGGAGTCTAACCCTGAATGGGTCTTCCCTTGCTTATTAGCTAGATAACTAGTTAGATAGCTGATTGAAGTTTCCCAAAGGAGCTAAATATTCTTATTCTCTTAGGGTTCATTCTCCTAATACTGAAATACATACAGATCCTTGTGGGGTGGTAGGGGACAGACTTCACGTAACTGAAGGATGAGAAAACAAAATGGGTAAGATGTATCATATCCTAATTTTTATAGTAATTGTTGGGTTTAAGGCTTTAATTTTAGAGGAATTGCTGAATTTAAGGATAGGCCTATTCGAATCTCTCTACTAGTCTAGTCCAGGATCTCAAAAGGCAGAAGCATTAACCCATACTCAGTTTGACCTGAGTACAGTTTTTAATAACATGCAAACCCCCAGTAGTACACATACACACATAAGAAAAAGAATACAAAGATACACAAACTAATCCTTTCTACCACCACTGGGCCATCTTCATTCTGAAGTCCTGGGAGATGAAGAAGCAAACGTTATAGTACTAAGAAACCATCCCTGACCAGAGCTGTGTACTTATTCCAAATGGCCCATGACTGTCAGGAAAAGCATTATTTTATGCCCAGGAATATAAAGGAAAGTGAAACTCTTAACAAATGTCACAATATTCAATAAGTAGACCCCAAGGATCTCTGAATACACTACTTATAAGGAAGCTACATAAGGATTTAACAAAAGGGTTGGTAAAATATATGGGCTGTTAATTGACTATATTTATAGATTTATCAGTAATGCTAGGTGTTTGAATCTATGTATCCTCCCTCCTTCTCCCTGGTGAAAAAGGTGTTCATCATATGAAAAGGCATCAACTGGAGAAATATAGGTGGTATTAATTCAAGATATTTTGAAACTAGCTATTTCTCTTCATCTGCGTCCTCTATTCCTTCAAAAATTCACTTATGTGGTAGTATTAGAGTGGTTTTTACATTACTTCTCACTTGGACTATTGCAATATTTTCTTAATTGGTCTCCAGTCTCTCTTCTGCACACAGCTGCCAAAGTAATTTTTCTTTAAGCACAAGTCTGACCATATCACTACCCTATTCAGTAATCTCTACTTGCTCCCTATTATTTGTAGGATCAGATATAAACTCCTCTGTTTGGTGTTTAAAGCCCTCAACAATCTGGCTCCAACCTACCTTTGAAGCTCTTACAACACAGATTCTCCTTCACCCTTGCACCTTCTATAATTCACTGAATCAGGCTTCTTACTGTTCTTCACACATGACACTCCATCTCTAATCTATATGCCTTTGCACTGGCTTGCCTCCTTGCCAGGAATGCTCTCCCTCCTCTTCTCTGCATCTTAGAACCCAGAGTTTCCTTTAAAACTCATCTCAAGTGCTAATCCCTACCTTAAATCTTTACTGATTACCCTACCCCAGTTACTTATGTCCTTTTGTTTGTTGTTGTTGTTGAGTCATTTTTCAGTTGTGTTCAACTCTCCATGACTTTAATTGGGTTTTCTTTGCAGAAATACTAGAATGATTTGACATTTCCTTCTCCTACTCATTTTATAGATGAGGAAACTAAGGCAAAAATAAACAGGGTTAAGTAACTTATCTGGGGTCACATAGCCAATAAGTGTCTGAGGCCAGATTTGAACTCAGGAAGGTAAGTCTTCCAGACTTCAGGCCCAACACTCTGTCTACTGTGACATCTACTTCTCCTTATATCCTATTCTCAATCTCCCCCCCAAAAAAAAAACCAACCTACTTTGTGTTTATTTTACATATAACATATATATCCATACATCTTATCTCCCTCAACAGAATGAGAGCAAGTCCAATTTGTTTATGTTTGTACACCCGGTACCTACCACAATGTCCAGCATATTCTGTAGTTAGTAGACACTTAATAAACATTTTTTGATTGACTAAATATTCTGTGATTTCACTGATGCTAGTCTTTCATTCAACTAATGCAAATCACAACCTTCTACACTACAGAAGATCCTCCTTATGAGTTGTAATGGCTTTTAAAAAATCATCATCTGTTGGACAAATTTTGGGGGATAGGCCCTCTACAGTTATCCAGGTTGATCCTAGGAAGACAAATACACAAACTGTTGCTGGACATGTCTTTGAAGACTTTTTACTTTGGCAGGACCTTCCAGAGTTCTTGCTCCATTAGCATAGCCTTCAGAACCCATACATGCTTCCATGCTAGACATCATGGAAGACATCATAAGGGGACTGAAATGAAAAGTTCTCCCTATTAACAAGGAATGTCCTTGCTACATAAATAAACTCAATATAGTGGGGTTTGTTATTTGGGTGATATTCAAGACTGTCTTATTCCTATTACCTTCAACCAATCATCATCATAACATGGATGAACATGAAGAGGGCAAAAAATAATGAATACACAGTAAACGGAAGGAAGGAGGGAGGGAAGGAAGGAAGGAAGGAAAGAGGGAGGGAAGGAAGGAAGAAAGGAAGGAAAGAACTCCACTATCAGTGAGCTTATATTCTACTCTATGACCTGAAAATATATACATAAAAGGAGCAAAAATTAGAAGACTGCACTGTGTTGACACAGCTACCTTTAATATGTTTGGTTTGTTTTGTTCAACTGCTGTATCCTAGGGGTGGAGTGGCACCTTGTCCAAAGTAGCCCGTAATAAATGTCTGTTGAATTGAATTAAATTGCATTGAGTTGAATTAAAGCTTATTAGAATATCACATAGGTGATTTTTTTTTTAAATTCGACCTTGAAAATGAAAGTATAATAAACATATGCATGATTTATTATAGTCTGGTTTTACATGCTATTTGGATAAGCTAAAAAGCTGCTAGTATAAAAGCTTCAGTCAAACACCTTTTGCAATTTATAACTTTAACAATTTACAATGAGAAAATTATTTTAATGTAAAATATCATTTAATATACAATATAATTCCTAGAATTTATTTTAGAGCTTCAAGAGCAAATTAGTGACCAGTGTGTAAGAATATCAGATCTTAAATCTATCAATTAATGATAAGGACACTGAATTTGGAATCTGAAGAACTGGATTCAAATCCTGGCTCTCCCCCTTGCTTCCTGGATGAAGTTGGGCCAAGTCTCTTCCTCTCTCTCTGCCTAAGTGTTCTCCTCTGTAAAAAGAGGGTGAGACTAGATGACCTCTAAGGTTTCTCCCAGTTTGAAACACTATGATTATCCAGCACTCTTTCTTGTGCCCAACGTACTGCACATCATGGGAATATCTGAAACAATGGCCGATAATGACAGTTGACCAGACCTTGGTCGCTGGATAACAGTATTTAAGGGGATCTAAAGAATAACTTCAGCTGAAACTGAAGGGAACTAAAAGCCAACCAGTAGAAACCAAGAAACTTAATAATTAATCTCTTTTCTTTTGAAAGTAGACATTCAGTTCACTGTGGGCAAGAATCAGGAGAAATGTCAGTTCTTTGAGTTAACATAATATTGTTTATATCCAAATTTTGTATTGTTTTGTATACTTTGAACTATTTTCCATAAATGGAAATCCATCAGGGACTTCACTGCTCTAATGATTCTCTGCACTAGAGACATATGGTAGAAATAAAACAATCATAATGGCAGTGAAGCAGAGAGGCCTTTCTATTCTTAATGAAGCTCTCAAAGGCTACAGGCTTTTGTAATGCAAACAAGGGTTTCTGCTTGAGCACAAGCAGCACATATACCTTTTCAGTCATGACTGGACAGAGGATATCAACCAACAATGAATGCTGCCATTTACAGTCAGAAGTGGGATAGATCTCAGAATGACATTGAGAAAAAAATAAATTCAAGAACTCCACTCTTGAGGTAAGTAACTCTCCTCATTATCAGGTAAATTATCCCATCACACAGACTACTAGCTCCAGTATTAAGTTCTCACCCCATCCTTTATGACACCTAATAGCTCTTCCAAAATTCCAAGATCTTAGATTTTCCATAATCCATCACGTCATTATAGTTGAATTAGATGAGAAGCAAAAGAGAATATTAAAGGCAACTGGATGTGAATTTTGACTCATATTTATTCCTTGTGTGACCTTAGGAAAATCACTTAACCTCTGTGGTCTTCAGTTTCCTCATCTACAAAAGGAGGGGATTAAACCCAATGGCCCCCAAGGCCCCATCCAGTTCTAAATCTATAATAGCTTTGAACCTGATTCTTTGACTTAGCTAACCCATTTGTCTCCATTTTTCAGCCTCACTTTTGCATTTTATTTTTAAATCCATTTTATTGATTCCATTTGTCTTTATATCACAGTCATTTCTAGGGAGAAAATACTCTCCATCCCCCTCCCTCAGATCGAACATTTTCTTGTGACAAAGAAAAACAACTAAGCAAAAACATCTGCTATCTGGCGACTGCAACCTACTATGTATGCAACATTCTGCCCTTCACATTCCTGTCTCTCTGTCTTAAGAGGGGAAGTGTTCAGGGTTGGTTTGGAGCAAGCTTAATCAACAACGTGTGCGTTTAGATCTCAGAAATCATGGCTTGACTCATCGCTTTGTAGATTGTCTAAATTTAAGAAAGGGACGGAGAAAATATTGATAATGCAGATCAAACTTTAAAATTGTGTTGCATGTGCTTTTTTTTGAAAAGCTGGATGTTAAATATTTCCCAGCACACCCACGGAAGTATATTCCATTTATTGAATATCAATTCCCTGAAACCTTGAGTATTTTGTTTTGTTTTGTTTTTCCGTTAACCTGGAGTTCAATTTCCTTCTAGTGATATTTTCATTAAAAAGTCATTGTAGTTATCGTATTTATTTCATTTTGCATCCATTCACATGAATCTTCCACTGTTCCTCATATTCTTCATATTTACCATTCCTTACTGTACAATAATACTCCAGTGCATTCATGTATCATACTTTTTTTTCAGCCATTCCCTGAGGGATGAGCACCACTTTGTTTCTAGTTTATTGCTATCACAAAGAGGACTGTTATCAATATTTTGGTTTAATGGGAACTTTGTTTCTGTCTTTAACTTCCTAGGGGCATAAATGCTCAATAATAGATAAAATCACATGGACAATTTAGTCGCTTTTCTTTGATAATTCTAAATTGTTATACAAAGTGGTTGAGCCAATTCATAGCTCCACCAACAATGTGTAATGGGAAACTAACTGATGAAAGTCGCATCCTTCAAGCATTTGAAGTGTTTTTTATGCTTCATTCCCACATGTAGAGGTTGAGTAAGCCTATATTCAGTCATAGATAATAGAGAGCCCTGTTCTCTTCCTCAGAGACACCATAATAACTGCACCCCTTAACTTCCCTGATGGTGATCAAGGAGGGTCAGATGCTCTGGGTCTTCAAGTGAGAGGGAGACTTTTTCAGTTAAGAGAAGAAAAAAGTAGGAGGGTATTGTGGCAAACCGAGATTCCATCTTGTGATCTTTTGAAAACAATGCTTAACAACACTCCTCTACAATTGTCCTTTGGGTGCCTCTGTTCCCATAGAGAAAGTTGCAGAGAAAACACAGAAGATAAATTGGAGAGAAAGTGAGATAGGGTTTATTAAGGAGCATCTGACCTCAATGATGTATTTTTTTTCACTTTTGATTTCATTCAGTAAATATGTTGTCTTGTCTATATATTAGGGAGTAATCCTGAATCACATGAAGTGGGGGGAAAGATTAGAATCTCAATGGGGTAGAGGTATACATGAGACAAATAAGTATGGATTATTATTGGGAATATATCTATACCTTTTAATGAATGAATTTAGACTGAGACTCTTAGAAGGAAAAGGCAGGTTTCATATATACATACATGCACCACAAAGGAACTAAAAGAAACATCAAATCAATGAAGGTCCTGGTAACACCAGCACAGAGAAAGAAGGCTATAATAGTAGAAGCTTGCAGTATCATCTGGTGATTCAATTAGAGATTATATCCTGGATCTCTAGACCTACTTCTGCTTCAGTGTCAATGTAAAATAAATACTCTTGTTAATGGAAGAAGCCTCTCTTTACATATAGGAACTTATTCATTGAAATTCTGTGTTTGCCATTTTGTGAATTAGTTGAGCTTAAGGATATTTCTTTTCAGATTGTTTTTTCCTTTCGCTGAAAAACATATCTTTTGCTTCAACTTTTTTCTCTTTTTTTTTTTTTTACTTCATTTATTTTTCCTCCAGTCTATGATTTGATATTTGTTTTTCCTGCTAGGATTTCCTCTTCTGACCAACCCAAAGTGTCCCATAGGTTGCCAAATATATTGTGCATTTTACAGCCAATGTGTTATTGCCTGCAGCAGTATTTCCTGCTACTAATTAGTATTACTTGGAGTTATGTGTTTTTGATGACACTGTTGCTTAATTGCATGTGGCATTGACTTCATTGCTATTTCATGCCTTATGATACTTTATCACTTATATGAATGGTATACCAATTTCTCATATGTTATATAGTTTATCATTGCATGCTTCGTACATTAATTGTTTGAATTGGCATTATTGTTTTTCTAAGTACAAATTTAACTAGAATTTGAACTAAATGAAGGCCCAAACTCAGACATAACCATTTCACTTGGAAAAGCAAAGGATCAGGAGACCAGAGATCGCAACAGTCTGATACAACAGAGAGGCTGGATGAGAGTTGCTGGGGAAAAAGAAGTATTTTCTGCTGCAATGGCAATTTAGATAATCCAGAGAGAACCTGCTGCTAAGCTACTATTTTAGAAGTTGTATTTCAAAGAACAGGCTTTAGGAAATGAAGGCAGGACTAAGGATAGGTCCATTTCACCTGGATTCATAGTCAGTCAATAAACATTGATGAAACACCAGGCACTGTGTTAAACACTAAGAATACAAAGAAAGACAAAAGACAATCAAGAAGCTTAAAGAAGCTCACGATCTAATTGGGGGAAGACAAAACATAAAGAGGAGCTGAAAACTAAGGGAGGAGCGCAGAAGGATGTGGGGAGGGGGGGAAGAATGATGAAGTACTGCAGCCAAGTGGGAAATTATGAGATAACTGCCCTAGATTCATTCCTTAAATGGAGAATCTGGGAGTTGCCTTCCAGTGTCCGATGTCTACCCTCCACCTTCTTCCAGAGGAAGAGAGGTAACCCAGAGGCAGGCGGTACTGGGCAGCAGAAGTTTCAGAGTTGATGTGATCTTTCAGGAAGGTGAGTATCTGAGCACAGCGATGAAACCCAAGAAAGTTGCCGGGGGAAATGTCAGTCAAAGGGCCTCATACAGAAATGACTGTAAAGATCTAAGATATTGAGGGCTCTGGTGTGCTGGACAGTAGATCCCAAGTTAAAATTATGTTATAGTCATTCCATGAAAGACATTTGAGGAAAATATTTTTGTAGCTTATGAAAGAGATAAGAATCTGTGTAATGAGTTACAAGGACAATCTCTTCTTGGGCTACAAAAGAGTGAGCCTTAAACTGACTTAAAAAGTTGTTAGTCAATAGTCAATAATCATTGATTAAGTGCCTACTATGTGTCAGCTAAGTGCCCAGAGTGCCCCATGGGCAACTAGGTGTCAAAGTGGATAGAGCACCAGGCCTGGAGTCAAGAAAACCTGAGTTCAAATATGACCGCAAACATTTATTAGCTATGTGATCCTGACCAAGACACTTCACCCTGTTTACCTCAGTTTCCTCATCGGTAAAATGAGCTGGAGAAGGAAATGGCAAACCATTCCAGGATCTTCACCAAGAAAACCCCAAATGGGGTTTCAAAGCATCAGAGACAACTGAACAACAACAACAGTATGTGCCAAGCACTGTGCTAAGCGCTGGGGATTTGAATAAGAAAAAGAAAGACAGTCCCTGTCCTTAAAGGGCTTACAATCTAATGAGGGAAAACAATAAACAAAAGGAAGCCAAAAAGGAAGAGGCCACCAGAGGGTACCTGGTACAGGCGTGTGATGCTTGTGGCATCAAAACCAAGCAAAGCAACTAATGGAAAAAAGAATTTAGCTGGAAAGTTCTGAGCCCTCTACAGAGGAAAGCTTTGGGAGGAATGTATTGCTCTGCACTCCAGCCCTTCAGTCAGAGAGGAAAGGCAGCTGAAAGTGCTGAGAAAGTGTTAAGAATCAAAACTGGCGTCTATAAAAAACTGGATCAAGTACAAGAAGCATGAGAAGGTAAACATGGAAAAGAAATCATAAGGAACTTATCAAAGCTGAACTATTTACATGCCAACATGAAAAAAGAATAATCATAACTTATAAAACTTTTCTCAGCATGAGGATAGTTGAAGGGAATATAAATGTCTATATATATATAAATATATATATATATATACATACACATGTCTATATAGGAGAGTATATATATGTATATGAATACGTATGTGAGTGTGTGTATATATGTGTACATAGACAGAGGGCACAGGATCAATTTAATAGGAAGGGATGATATTTTAAAAGGTGAAATTGAGAGGTGGGAGAGAAATAGAATGAGAGGAGACAGGGAGATACAGAATGGTGTTAATCACCTCATATAGAAGAGGCAAGGGATAACTGTTACAATAGAGGGGAAGAACAGGAAGGCAAAAAGGAAAGGGTCAACCTTACTCTCATTGAATTTGGCTTAGGGAAGGAATGACATAAACTCTAAATCGAATATCTTGGCCTACAGGAGAGTAGGGGGAAGGGAATGAAAGGGGGGATGATGGAGGGGAGGGCAGCTGGGGGGGAGGGTTGTTAGAAGCACACACTTCTGTAAAGGGACAGGGACAAAGTAGA
>CM053585.1:99919752-99942238 GCA_028646515.1 Pseudochirops corinnae | reverse complement strand
AAAGGGTCAACCTTACTCTCATTGAATTTGGCTTAGGGAAGGAATGACATAAACTCTAAATCGAATATCTTGGCCTACAGGAGAGTAGGGGGAAGGGAATGAAAGGGGGGATGATGGAGGGGAGGGCAGCTGGGGGGGAGGGTTGTTAGAAGCACACACTTCTGTAAAGGGACAGGGACAAAGTAGAGAATAGAACAAGTGGGGGTGTGGAATAGAAAGGAGGGAAATATAGTCAGTCTTTCACAATATGTCCATTGTGGAGATGTTCTGTGTAACTACACATATATGGCCTGTATAGAATTGCTTGTCTTTCCAGTGGGGGGTGGGTGATGAGGAAGGAAGGGAAAGAATCTAGAATTTAAAGTTCTAAAATCAAATGTTAAAATATATATGTATATTTTATTATTTTATTATTATTATTATTATTATTATTTACATGCAACTAAGTAATAAGATATACAGGCACTGGGGTAGGGAGATCCATCTAGCCCTGCTGGAAAGTCAGAGGGGTGATGGGGGAGGATATAGGAGAGAACAGATTGGAGGAGGGGGTATACAGTGGGATAGCTGTTTTGGGGTGATGGGTAGGGGAAAGATGGAGAAAAAATTTGTAGCTCAAAATCTTATGGAAATGAATGATGTAAACTAAAAATAAACAAAAGTTAATATTTTTTTAAAAAACTGGACACAATGGATCTGGTATCTTCAGACCCAGTAAACATATCTAGAGTGTTCATATTGATTGGCGCCAACTCCAGTTGAAAATATTAGCATAATATTGTGAACAACATGGTAGAACTCAATTTCTGAACACCTTGACAAGCTATGTATTTTATGCAAAAGCTTATAAAAAGATAAAGAAATACCCTCAGAGAATATCACAAGAGACTTGATGCCTTCAACTCTGGAATGTATCTAGTGCCTAAAGCACAGAAGGAGCAGTTGAAGAGGAAGCTCCTCAAGAGAAAAGGTATGGCATAATTGTAAGAGTGGGATGTGAAATATGCCTGAAGATCCTGAAAGTAGTCCTGAAAATCCATCCCATGACTCCCAAGTTTTTCGAGAGTAGTAGTGAAAAAGTAATCTATCTATGACAGAAGAATTCAGAAACCGTCTGAGAGAACTGCTTGTAACAGCAATCATAATAGAGTCCAGTAGGCTATATGCATTTTCTATAGCATAATATGGAAAAATATGGGTGTTACTACTAGATTTTGAACAAAAGAACTCAAGGGGGAGAACATTGAACCAATGTTCAATGGCTATGATTGCCTGCTGGCAAATAGTGGCTGATCCCTGTGGCAAAGGAGATAGTGTTCACCTGACTAGTAGGATTTCATCAATTTGAATATACACTCCAAGGCTCATTGAAAAGGTAATATGAGACATGAATCATGTGAACGTGTTGGTATCACTAGCTGTGTGACCCTGAGCAAGTCACTTCATCTTGTTTACCTCCGTTTCCTTATCACAGATAGAAAGTGAGGCCTGTGGCCCCATTGTCTTTGTAAAGACAGCTGAGGAATGTGAGGAAACACCAATGAAGGAATTGGATAGGCTAAAGGAAGCTTCTCTGAAGCTATCAGTTGACATATATCAGTTTTACATAACCCCTATCATCACGTAGGTCACACAGTATATCAGCAACATGTGAACAACGACTAAGAAAAGATAGATGTGCTCCTCAACTGGCCATGCCATGCTCCCTCCCATTATGACTTACAGATTTTCTAGGCCCATATCATAAATTTATAAAGTACTGTCCTATAATTCTCGAGTCACTCAGTGATCTCACTCATGGATATTTGATTGAGGAGAACAAGAATGAAAGGGGTAAAAAGGGTTGGTTTGACCTCAAACCTCTTGAAGCATTTATAGGTTGTTGAGATTAGGAGTAGAGCTTTCAAGAAATTTGTTAACAGCTTCACTCATCCATCAGTGTTGGTCTATGAAGAGCAGAGCAAGCTGTTTGATCTCCATACAAGGCTGGAAAGCCTGGTAACAGTCCTATACAAAAAGGATATTCCCTACAGCCTGTTGCAATTTACCAGTAGAAAATGTGCTTAAGATGAGAATCATTATCCCCTACATAAAATGGAGTTATTGATTCTGAAATGGACTGCCTCTAAGAAGTTCCAAGGTTGTCTTTGGTGCAAAATGCGGAGTAGAGATTGAGAACAATCCACTCTATTTGCAAAGCTCAGCTGGTACCTATACCAAGGAAGGAAAATGGAACAGTTTGGGGTTGGGGTGCCATCTGGTGGCCTTTTCAGAGATTACACCTTAAGTGGTTATTCCAAGCCCCCCACCCCCCATCCCTTAGGTCTCTTGGTGCCAGTGTAAAGCAAGTGTTTATGTCAATTGGGACAAGCCCACATGATAATGATGACAGTGACGATGATGATCACAATGTTAGTGGTGGTGGTGATGACGCTTGCATTTTCTAAGTACCAACTTAGGAACATGTTTGTAAACAACCAAGTACTATGCAAATCTCATCAAAAGGGCATCCCCTTCACTAATGGAGTCAATCAATCTACAGGCATTTATTTACTGCCTATTACGTCAGTCATTCAGTCAATAATCATCTGTGAAACATTTACTATGTGCCAAGCACTGTGCTAAGTGCTGGGGATACAAAGAAAGCCAAAAGACAATCCATGCAAAGACAAAAAAAGAAAGACGCTTTATTCTCTAGGAGCTTACATTCTATGGAGGGAAGCAGCATGTAACATGTAAATACATACAAAATGTGTGGGAAATAAATATGAAGTCATTTCAAGGTGGAGGCATTATCAAATAAAGGAGGAAAGGTCTCATGTAGAAGCAGGCTTTTGAGCTGAGTTTTGAAGCAAACTAAGGATTCTAAAAGGCAGCAGTAAGAAGGGAGTGAATTCCAGGTATGAGGGAGTGTGGGCCACCAGCTAGTACAAAAGCACCAAGAAGAGCTACAGAAAAACAAGAGGGCTCATTGTTTGGCTGGATAGAGGGCAAGAAGGGGAGTAATACATGATAAGCCTGGAAAGACAGGTTTGAGTAGAGAGGAGAAGGGCTCTATATGCCAAACAGAAGAGCTTTGTTTTGATCCTAGAGGAAACAGGGAACCACTACAATTTACAGAACAGGGAAGTGTGATGTCATATCTGCATAGATGCTAATCCCTTTGTGCCTTCTCATCCTATGTGAGTCCTGTCTCTATCCTCCCAGAAATCTTCCACCAAGGAACTACTCAACATGCTAGAGACCTTCCTCTTCATTCCTCCTTAATTTTTTGTATGTCACAGACCAATGGAATAATGTTTTTAAGTGTATAAAATAGAATACAAATGATTAGAAAGGAAATTAACAATTATGAAAAATAGGTGTGTGTTTGTGTGTGTGTGTGTATGGAGAGAGAGAGAGAGTCAATGGCCACTTTTATACAAGAACTTGCATAAACTCTGTCACCCTAGGACTGCATAATTATATATGATATGCATATATAGAGAGTCGACCTGAAAGTTTGTTTAAAGGAAGCAAACAGGCTAGGTGATATGTAAATTGATATCGTTTATTCCCCTAAAGCTAGATGAAGCTAGCAAACTTGTATGTACAAGGAGTCAAAACCTAAGTTCTGACTACCTGATATAAGATTGACAAAGTTTTTGTATGTTTTAGGACAATCCCAGGATGTCTGTGTCCCTCAGATTTATGGTCTCCATATGTTTATAAAACAATTGACAAAATAGTGTTAGCTGGAAATTACTATCCCAGGATACCTGAGTTTTCCCCCATATGGAGTCTCCTCCCAAGATAAGAGAAATCCCACTATTCTGATTGCAGATATCTTGTCACAAACAGGAAGAATACTCATTGTCAACCTTTTCTGGTCTTTCAAGTTACTGGCACAGGAAAGGGCATTTTTAGAGCAAATCAAAGCAATCTGGTTGATTAGTTCAGGCTTTGGTTCTTATTGAGGTCCAAAAAAAATAATATTAAATGACTATAAATATATACACACACACCAGTTCACAGACCCCTGCACTAGATCTTCACCTTCCATGACTTCACCTTCTAGATTTTCTCTTCCCTTCTGTCTCACTATGTGACCAGCCCATCTTCTTTTCTAATTATGCAGCCCTAGGGTGATATATTTTATGTAAATTCTTGTATAAAAGTAGCCATAGACAATGTGCTATAGCTATGCATCCCCTCTGTGGCCCCTTGGGCCATTCACAATTTTGTTTTTTCAGAGACTGTAGTCTTCCATGATTTTCCATATAAAATCATCAGTGCAAAAATAAATAGAGTTTGTGTACCAGAAAAAAGCTAAAGGATTATTGAAAGTACTGCATGATTTACCATATGCAATCCAGCTTATCTCTTCCTCCTATTCAATTCTGGTCCCAATTCAATGTCCATCTACAATACCAGTCCAAAGTATATGCATTAATGAGCTAAATCAATGTACCTACCATTTGACTGTATTTCATAGTCTCCATTCTTCATCCATTTGGTTTTCCTTGGGGAATTGTTTGTCTGAACTCCTTGAATGGCTATGTTTCTCATCTAGGAGGTCCTGTACTATTCTTGGGCTTTATGCTCTCAGGACAGAGCTGGATACCAGGAGAGAGCTAGAATCAAATCCTTCCTCTGACACTTACTAACTGTGTGACTATGGCTAAGTCAGCTAACTTATCTGAAAAATGGAAGCTCTTAACTCACAGGGTTGCAATAAGGATCAAATGAGATAATGTGTGCAAAGTTCTTTATAAATCTTAAAGTGCTATGTAAATATCAGCTCTTTCATTCTTTTTTCTTTAGAGGGAATCCCTTTCCCATTTGGACTTTGCCCAGAACATCCTCAGTAATGGCGGTGAACAGGTTTTACAAGCAAACTCCTCACTGTTTTATGCCTCACTTGATACTGATAACCAGAGGATCATTAAACAGAGTTCTCTCTCTGATTGTTTCTTACCAAGAATGCAACCCCAGAGTCCTCCACAAAGTCCCAATATGATGTTTCAAAATGACAAGATGACTCTGGATTCTAGGGGTTTATTGTTGTTCAGTCATTGTTCAGTCATGTCTGACTCTTAGTGATCCCATTTGGGGTTTTCTTGGCAGAGATGAGGTGGTTTGCCATTTCCTTCTCCCATTTTATAGATGAAGAAACTGAGGAAACAGGGTGACATAACTTGTCCAGGGTCACATGGCTAGTAAGTATCTGAGGCCAGATTTGAACTAGGGAAGATGAATCATTCTGACTCCAGGCCCAGTGTTCTGTGCACCATGGTGTCACCTAGCTGCCCAGAGAGAGGTCAACCCAAAGTCATACTGGTAATAAGTAGGAGAGCTGGAATTCCAACCTACCTCTAACTACATCCTCTAACTGCACATCTTGAGTCCAATTTACCAAATCCTATGTCTTTTGTTCCCTTCAAGATCTTCTTAAATGATTAGCTGGAAAATCTGATAAACTAATTAGAACTGAGGTGTTAATGGGTAATAATAGTCTGATGTACAGCCCCTCATGGGGGTATTCTTCAATACAAAACAAATAAATAATATGGAAATTTCAGTCAATCAATAAATAAGTATATATTAATCTCTATTATGTGCAAGACTCTATGCAAGGAATTAGGAATAAAAAGACAAAAATTATATAATCCCTGCCCCAAGAAGCTTGCATTCTACAGAGAAATAATATGTACACATATGAAAATGAATAAAATAAAAACAAATACAAAGTAATTTCAGGGAAAGGTACCAGTAGTTAGAATGATCAAGAAAGGTCTCATGTAGGTAGAAGTACTTGGTCATATTTTGAAGGAAGTTAGAGATTTTATGAGTGGGGTGGGACAAAACAGTTCATTTCAGGTATGGGGAGCATCTCCATGCAGAATCTATGCAAATCCACAGAGACAGACAATGGGATGTTGCACGTGTCATCAGTTTCACTTTCAAATTATGTACAGTAAATTCCCACTTACTACATCTTGTAAAATAGCTGAGGTAAAGTATAGGGTTGGAACCAAGGGTGTGCTAGTTAATGCTTAACAAGCAGCTCTCTAAAGAAAAATGTACATAGGCTATTTTTAAATGTCTTAGTAATTTGTATTATTAACATTTTCTCCATGATTTTCTTAAGTCTAGACAGTCAACAAAACAACAAATCAAGCCCTGACTTATAGATTTCCAAGGTAGACATGCTCACACTGAACTTAACAATAAACTAGCTCCAATACACCCCTGGTTGTAACCCTTTTTTGCAGGTCCCTTTCAAACAGAAACTGCAGCATCAGCATTTCTGGGGGCGAAGCAACTGACAGACTTGCGGAAGCACCTTGGATAGAGCACACTGAAGTGTTTTTCTGGGTTTTCTCTTATCTGGTTTCTATTTTAAAAGCACAAGAATTGGCCTAGAACTAGGGAGGAGGAAGAGCCAGCTGAATTGTGCTTGGAAATTCACATAATGCTTTCAGTTTTCCCAAATCATAGCTACCCTGCTAAAACCCATCATTTTTTTTAACATCAATATACTCTTACTACACTAAATGACCTTACAACATGGAACAGTGCTATCTTAAAAGAATCAAAATTACAAGTGAACCAACGGGCAACAGAGATACTCATGGTGAGCGTAAGAAACTGAAAAACATTTCCACCCAAGAAGTAACATAAATGATATTAAAGACATATATATTTGGAAAAAAGAGGTGGGCCAGCCAAATAGAAAAAGTGAAGGATAACAAATGAACAGACCAAGAAGCGCACTGGTACACTCAAAAACATTAAAAGTTACATATCATGGAGGGACATAGAGAAGAATCTCACCAGATGGGAAGGCAAGGCACTTAGGTGAAATAGCAGTTAAAAGTTCAGGACCTAGAATCAGGAATACCTGCATTTGAATCCTGACTTAGATACTAACTAGCTGTGTGAACAAATCACTTATCTTCTGCCTCAGTTTCCTTACCTGTAAAATAGGAATATAGCCCCTATCTCATTATCGAGTTGTTGTGGTTATCCAGTGAGATAATATATGTAAACACTTTGCAAACTTTAAATGTACAACATAAATGTTAGCTATTATTATGAGAGGGTTGCAATTTATACTTCTGAAGGAAGCACTCTTACTGACAAGAAGTGCCTTACAAATACTAGGTGCCTAATAATTGCTTACTGAATTGAACTGAATGAGAACATGGATTCATTGAAGTATCTAAGTCAACAGCTCTTTGGTCTTAGAACTCCTTTACACTCTTAAATACTGTCAAGGTCCCCCTGCCAAAGAGCTTTGGTTTATGTGGGTAATATCTATTGATAATTATCACATTAGAAACTAAAATGTCTTAGTATTATTATGAAAATGTTTTTATTCATAGATTCCCTGAAAGGGTCTCAGAGACAACTGGGGGTCCTCAGATCACACTTTGAGAAGAATTGATCTAAATAAAAGGTGTCATTATATTGACTGTATAATGCTACATTGAAGTAGTTGAAGGACCATCTCTAAGGAAGGGTATGAGATTTGTTCTGTTTAGCCCCATGAGGGAAAACTAGCAGCAATAGCTGGTACCTGAAAAGAGGAAAATTTAACACTGATACAAGGAAAAACTTCCTAATAATGAGAGTTATATAAAAGTGGAATGAGTTACCTTGGCAGGAAGTGAGTTTCCTTTACTGGAGGCCTCCAAGCAAAGGCTGGAGAACCATTTGTCAGGTATGTTGCAAAGGGCATTGTTTTTTCAGATACAAGTCAGACTCCATGGCCTCTGAGGTCCTTACCAACTTGGATAGTCTTTGATTCTTTGATTGGCATTCTATGGTGAAAGCTTGCCCTGCAGAGGATACTCAGTGTAACATACGAAAACTCTCCCCAGCCAGCCAAACTGCATCCTGAATGCCAACAACCTTAGGACATAAGGGACAGACAGATGAGTGCCCATCACTGGATAATTTTCCTTGCAAATTGAGCAGAAGTCAATACAGAGCATCTCATATGAAAACAAAAGTCACACATCGGCACTTTCAGAATCAGTTCCTGCCCTAGAGAGTGATGTTACTGGCCTTTAAGCGCCTACCTAATGTTCTCAACTACTTGCTCTCTCACTCGACATGGCTGGGGAGACAGCATGTTGGCCAAATATCTTCTTATCCAGGTGATACATTGAACAGAATTTTTAAACAAACAGGACTCAGAGCAGTATAATGTGCTAAAAAGCAAACTCACCAGCTCATGAAAAACAATTGTTCAGTTTTCAGTGTGAGCATTTACACCCTGGAAATTGGCAAATGCTAGAAACCAGGGCTTGATGTATTGTTTTTTGATTAGTTAGACTTAAGAAAGTGATAAGAGAAAATGCTAGCAATGCAAATTAAACTTAAATGTGTGTCCTACATACATTTTTTCCCCAGAGAGCTGGTTGTTAAACATTCACCTGCCTACCTGGCAATGGAATAGAGTGGAAATGGAAGTTTTAGTCCTTGTCAGTATGGCTACTTCTGCAGTCTTTCCACCAAAGTCTTCTTTGGCTGGGTATGAGTCTTCTTCAGCCTAGTTCCAGGTTCCACTTCTTTCTTCCTGTTCCCAAGTAGAAGCTCTGTGAGCTTGGTGCAAAACATGTTATACCCCCAAATCAACCCTCATCTCATCTCTTTTCTGGAGGACAATCAAGTTCTAATTCTTTTTTTTTTGGGGGGGGGGGGGTCAGGCAGAATGAAATCTAAACTGAGTCGAACATAAGCATTTACCCAAATCAAACCAAGCAATCACTTTTGAAATTTTTCAACCTTTTTTTGTACCCTTAAGCACACATGACTAGGGCAACTAAAATAAATACATGACACCAGTAAAATGAACACCTCCCAATGCCTGCTGGCTAATGGCTTACTAACTAATAGAAAAGGTTTCATCCTGGTGAAGGTACAATGAGATGCCTCTCCCATCATGTGTGGTTACCATAACTTTCCAACTGAAAAGGATGAGTAATCTCCTTTCCATACTCACCATAATGAATTAAGGTCAGAGCTATGACCAGGAATGTTTAAAGGCAAAGACCCTAAGATACCTGCCAGACCACAGCTTAGGAGGCTTCAGAATGGAGGCATAACAGGGGTAGGATTCCAGCAGAACTCATTCTAGCCTGCCTCTTTGTTGCTTCCTACATTATTTATTCTTGATAATCAGCTGCTGAGTTTTATTGCTTCTAAACTATTGGTACCCCTCAAGTACTGTCGGAACCTTCTAAATATACATACTTTACCCAGACTTAAGATTTTTTTTAATAAATAGATTGTTTAGTAAGAATCTTTGAGGAGTGGCTAGATGGTGCAAGCACTGGCTCTGGAGTCAGGAGGACCTGAGTTCAAATCTGGCCTCAGATACTTAGTAGTTTAATACTTACTAGCCGTGTGACCTTGGGCAAGTCACTTAACTCCAATTGCCCTGTCTTCCCCCCTCCAAAAAGCAAAAAAAAAGAATCTTTGATATTAAAAGTTTTGCCAGTCAACAAAAATTGGCCAGACTAAAAGCTAAGGAACATTTGGTTAGACTATAACCAAATTGGTTAGCCAATTTTAATTTGAATTTTAGGCAACAGGAAGCTGTTGAAAGTTTCTTGACCACTTTAAAGGATTGATTTAGGGAAATTAATCTGGAGGCTAAATATGGATGGATTAGAGAGAATACAGACTAGAAGTAGGAAGGTAGGTAAGGAGGTTATTGTTATAATGCAAGTCTGAAGTAATAAAGACCTCAATTAGAATACTAGCACAGGGATGAAAAAGAAAGAATAGTAATAGATTAGGCATAAACAACAAAAGAAAGAGAGGAAGAAGATGTGTGTTAATCAAGTATCTACTATGTCCTAGGCATAATGCTAAGTGACTGACAAGCATGAGGTAAATGTTATTATCCCTATCTTATAGTTAAGGAAACTGAGGCAGACAGGGTAAGTGACTTGCCCAAGGTCACACAGTTAGTGTCTAAGGCTGGATTTGAACCCAGGTCTTCCTGACTTCAGACCCAGTGCTCTATTCACTGCATTACCCAGCTACCCAATCACCTCCTGAAAGAAAGAAACCCCAAAATGCAAACTCTCAAGAATATCCTAGCTAAAATCTATAGATAGCAGGTCAAAGAAAAAATAGGGCAAGCAGGCAGAAATAGCAAGTTCAAGCATCAAAGAAGTTTATCACACAAGATTTAATAGCTACCACAATGAAGGAGCAAAGGGAATGGAATATGACATTCCAAAGATAGGTATTTGAAGAGGAAATGTGGTGTAAGGAAGTAGGGTGTTCAATGCTCTAACTCTAACTAATGTAATTAATGAGTTGTTCTATGCCCTTTTACATTTATCAGGTGAGACACCTCTTTGATTTAACAGAATCAATTAATTAATCAAGAGTATAAAATGGGAACAACTCCTAAACATCTCTATTGACACAATCAAGCAAAGATATGATCTAGGTACAAATAACTTGATCGATTTGGAAGGAGTGAAGGACTTCAAGACATTGGGTTAAATCCAGTAATTAAATGCTTTGTAAATGTTGAAAGAATTAGATGTACTTCTGGGTTGTGTATAGCTATCAGAAAAGGAGATTCCTGTAGAAGTACTCTAAATAACTGTTTTGAGAGAGAAGTTTTGAGAGCACTTTGAGGAGCCTTAACTTTGTGTTTATAAGCAGAGGACAAGAAGCTGGGGGGTGAGACGATAGGGTGGACAAGGGGAGTGAGCCCAGAGGAGATGTCACACTCCCCCTTCCCACTGACCATGTCATCAGAGAGACTTGACCAGTAACACACTGAGGAAAAGCCACTTTAGGATGTATGACCTCTTTGGAGAGGAAAGAAAAGCGGCTTCAGGACTTTACAAGGGCCCCAACCCTCAGAGCCCAACAGAGAACCACAAAAACCTCCGGGAGAATTCATGGGGACTTTGAGAAGGAAGAAAAAAGACTTCCATCCAAATAAAAGCTGTTAGTTACCATTTGCCAGATGGGTTCTCCAACACTGAGCCAAGTTTCCCCTAAACTCTGTTTATACTTGTAGGAAAATGAGTCTCAGACTTTTAGAGGAATGACTTCCTGTCAACTGTTCTGACTATACTACCTCAGTAAGCAACCATTTCTAAAAGCTGGCAAGCTGATTCAGACACCTCAAATGGGGCTTGTGAATGATATACTATCAGAGACCTCAGAGTTACCCCTAGAACCTTGAGGGAAAAATGGCCCTGGGCAAGTCACCTTCTGGGGATCTGGCCTGGCAAAGGCAGTAGGAGTTGGGAGAGTGAACCAAGGAGGAGGTGCAATGGTGGCCTTGTTATGTACAGAACATTAGAGCTGACTATTGTCACTCAATCAATAAACATGTATTAAGTGCCTACTATGTGCCAGGCACTGTGGTAAGTGCTACAGATAGAGAGGCAAAAGATATTCCCTATAGAATTTTAGTCCCATCCTTGCCATTAACTTGTATCATCTTAAGCAAACAAATTTCTCCGGGTATTAGTTTCCTTAGCTATATAAATAGAGGGAGTTGGACTAGATAATCTCTAAGTTCTAACATTCCATGATCAAAGATATGTTCACTTAAGATTCATTTGAGGAGACAAAATTCACACATTAAAATTCACATATTACTCAAGTGCTAAATTGTGAAATAGGATACTAATTTGCTAAAGTGTTAATTGTAGGGATTATTGGAACAGGGCACTTTTTAACTCAGAGTCATGGGGAAAGAAAGGATTAGTTAAAAAGAGTACCTGACTCAGAGAGTGCTTGGAAGAAGTAGGTTCAAATTCTGCCTAGCCTCCAAGGTGAGAGATCAGGGCAAGTCAATTAATCTCTCTGAGTCTTGATTTCTTCAACTATAAAACAGGGCTAATAGCTGTAGTATTGATCCCACAGGGTTGTTGTGAGGCTCAACTGAGATATAACCACTTTATAAACCTTAGAACACTGTACAAATATCAGTTATTATTATTTTTATCATCTCATTCTTATCCTTTTCAATGATGTTCAAATAGAAATGATCCCACAAGTCACTACTCTGCTATTGTTCTCTCATATTTAATGTTCTATGCACTTCTATACAGTTAGGTAAAATTTACAAAAGTATTAGAATGAGAGGCAACTAAGTGGCGCAGTGAATAGAGCACCACCCTAGAGTCAGGAAGACCTGAGTTCAAATCCAACCTCAGACACTTAACACTTACTAGCTGTGTGACCTTGGGCAAGTCACTTAACCCCAATTGCCTTGCCTTCCCCCCTTCAAAAAGACAAAAAGAAAATTAAAATAAAATAAAAGTATTAGAATGCAAGCCCATCCTCTGTAGGCTCATTAAAAATAGGCTTCACATATCTCCAATAGAAGATAAGATAATAGGAATATATATTATATATATTACAAGATGCATTATATATAATATATTACATATATGTGTATATATGTATATATGTGTATATATGTATATATGTGTGTGTATATATATACATATACGTGTGTGTGTGTGTGTGTGTGTGTGTGTGTGTGTGTGTGTGTATAAAGGGCTGAAGGGCTGCTTTCCACCTTTGGCGTCCACCTGTTCCACCCCACTCTCACCTATGGCTCCAAGGAGCTGTAACACATGCAACAGTAACACCTTGTTAAGCTGTTTTGGCAGACTGGGCTAAACAGGGTTGAGAGTAACCAAAGGGTCTCAAACCTGGTCATGAGTTTCAGGGGTGTCTATGCCAAGCATGTGAAGACTTCCCCTTGTAGAATGGGGGCATGAGAACAATTTGTTCCAACAGCCATGAAGGCAGCTGAAGCAGGCATGTGGAGTGCTTGGAGCTTGGTTAGACATTGAAAACACCAAGGTCAGCCACTCCATCTCTAGCTATCACCAGCCGCCTTGGTTCTGTGCTGCCACTGGACTGTGATGACTCTGAAGGACAGAGTGAGGCTGCTGACTTCATGCAACTCTGCCTCACTGAAATCTAATTTACCCACGAATCAAAAGACCTCACCCATACCATTTTACCAATATATTATTTATTTATATTATTTATATATTATAATATATATTTCTGTTATTCAATTTTTATCTCCTCTATACTCTGAAAACCTTTCTTTCAATGTAGCTTAAAGATTCTGAGTATTTGGTATGACAACTTCTATTTAAAATGTTGTCTTATGCTAGTAGGCAAGTAGGTGGTGCAGTGGATTGAGTAGGGGGCTATAGTGCCAACCACACTGGCATACCCAGGATGGCTGTTGGCATAGCAGATCTGCTTCACTAGGAAAGACAGCTGTTTACAGAGTCAACAATCTTTTTTAATAACATTCACTAGTTCAGTGGAAAAGTCAGCACCCTGAACTTCAGAGAAAATACAGAGACCAGCAGACTGCCTGAATCAATTCTACACTTTACATACATCCCTGGATGGAGAGACCCTGTATATTTGAGCAGTTGTGGAGCTCTGAGCATATGGTCACTCAGAATCTCAACCAGGGAACCACAAGATCCTCCTCATAAGCAAGCCCCCAAAGCAAAATGCAAACTCGGAGAACATATACACTTGTCAGAGCCAGAAGGAATCAGCCCTGTGACTCAGTGCCTAATTAGAAATTAGCAAAAGGTGTGAAAGCCTTCCTAGAAGCAAACCTCCTCTAAACAAGCTTCCTTTAATATAGGCTCCAAGTGAGGCCTCTTAATGGGTAGGGAAGATTTTAAAATCCCATTAACATTACCAATGCCTAGAGTCAGGAAGACCTAAGTTTAAATCCAGCCGCAGATATGCCTTAGCCATGTGACCCTGGGAAAGTCATTAAATTTTTTTTAAAATGTCTGCTTTAATTTCCCCAATTATAAAACAAAGATAATAACAGCGTCTCAGGATTGTTGTGGGGATCAATTTATACAATATTTATAAGGTGCTTAGCATAGAACCTGGCATGTAGTAGGTGTTTAATAAATGCTTATTTCCTCCATCTCCTGCCCTGTTTTGGATGATGATGGTGGTGATCAATGTGCTTACAATTTTTTAATGAAATTAGTCTGACTTATAAATAAATAATAAGATAATATAATAAATATGTTTATTCTTCATTCTCCTCCATCTTCCCAGCCCTTCCAAATACATTAGAATTGGCTCCAGTTTAGGGGGAAATGACAATCAGATTGGGAAAGGATCAACTCTTCCTTTACTCTAGTATAAAAAATATCTCTTACACAACAGTATGAAACTTAATTCAACTTATTCAATATTTGTAAAGCTACTACTGAGTGCAAATTACTGTGCCAGACTTTGGAGATACAAAGCTTAAAATTACTTTTTTCCATCAAAGATGTGATTCAGTGGAAAGGACTTTAGATGCAGAGCCAGAAGACATTGGTTCAAATGTCTGCTCTGTCATTGGCCATCAGTGTGATTTTGGATAAATCATTTAACTTCCCTGGGCCTCAGTTTCCTCATGTATAAAATTAGGGGGTTGAACTACTGGATCTCTGAAATGTCTTTCCTCCTTCAAATCTCTGCTTCTAATCTTACAGTCTAATAGAGGAGATAAGGCATGTATACAGATAAGTACAGGAAAGAATTTACTGTGATAACAGCAAAGGAAAGAATCGGAGTGCTGTAGGAAATTTGAGGAAGAAAAAAAAAAAACACTAGTTGGGAGGATCAGGGAAGCTTCCATGGAAGAAGTGGCACCTTGGCTGACCATGAAGATTTCAAAAGGCAGAAAGAATGTATTCAAGCATGGGAGATGATTCTTGAGACAATTCATGGAAGAGGAGAGAGTAAGATAAAATTAGGGAGCAAATAAATCCAGTTTTACTGGAATAAAGAAAGTGTCAAGGGAGTTTTATAACAATGGAAAAGTAATTGAATTCCAAACGGAAGAGTTTACATCTTATCCTGAAGACAATAGGGAGCCACTGAATTATCTTGAGATGACACGTGGTCAAGTTTATGTCTTAGGAAGACCGATATGTCAACTATTTGAAGGATTAATTGGAAAGGGGAGAAAGATGAGAAGAAGAGTCCTCCACTGGTAGTTATAATGGTTTAATGTACAACTGAGGTGAAAATTTTTCAAATATGGTTTTAGGAAAGGAGGTTAAGAAGGTGAAAAAATTTTAACCCATTAGTACCCGGTGTCCTGGAGACAAAGTCTGGAGATATTAGACCCACTGCTAATACTATTTATAATTAGTTCCAACATTACTTTCCCAAGGGACAGGAAAGAGAAGAAATGGAGACAAAAAGTTTCTCCCTTCCTCTCCAAAAAAATTTTTTAAATGGCCATGGTAAATAATAGTGAATATCTCTAAAGCACCTTAAGGTTTACAAAGTGCTAAATATATATGATCTCATTTGATCCTTACAACAACCCTGTAACTTAAGTACTATTATTATCTATATTTTACAGATAAGAAAATTGAGATTGAGAAAGATAAAGACAGACAGGATTTTAACTCAAGTCTAACTAAATTCCAATACAGTGCTCTATTCGCTGCCCTACCTGAGTGCCCTAAGCAGTGCTTGGAGGACTATGGTTAAAAACCAGCAGATATCTGTTCTGAGAATGGCTGGCCAAGTGGCTAGGTAAGAACATTTTTCATAGATTCCTTCCAGATCCTGAATTAATTATTTCAAGAAGCTTTTCTTTTAAGGCTGGGGTGAGGGGATCACATTTGTGTGTGTCTAGATAAGCAGGAGAAATGTCGTGGCATATATTTAACTCCTATGGAAAACTGAGCATGTTCAACCTTGCTGTGAAAGGGTGACCCACCTGCTGAGCCTAACTAATCAATCATGACAGATGCAAAGTCATCTTCTTGTCTAGCCCTGGTTTTTTTTTTAATGCTCCTGAGTACAAAATCTTGGCTAAGCACTAACTCATTCTGTGATCTGAAATAAGCCCCTCTCCCTCTCTACAAACCCATTACCTAATCTGTAAAATTAAGACTTTCACTGTCTATTTCATAGGGTGCTTATAAGGAGAGCACTTCATAAACCTTAAATCCCTACAGAAGTGTGGTATTATTATTACAGGCTGCACAAATCACTGTTTTGCCCATCTCCCATGCACTTATCTTGAATTAATGTGTATTATAGAAATTCCTTTGGTGTTTTACTCATCCTACCAAACTCTGAGCTTCAAGAAAGTGAGGACTATGAATTATCTAAAGTTTGTGTCTCTCCCAGCCCTAGATACAACATTCTGCATACAGTAGGTACCTAATAAAATGTCTGTTATATTGCATTGTAACTATATAACAGCAATTACAAGTGGCAAAGCTACATAGTAAACAATCCAACCCAATCCAATAAACAGTTATTAAGTGCGTACAGTATACCAGGCACTGTGGTAAGCGCTAGACATACAATTAATAAAAAGAAAGACAGCCCCTGCCCTCAATGAGTCTATAATATAATAGCTTACCTATACTTTATTCAACTCTCATATGAATCATATGATCAGAGATCCAGAGTTGGAAGGGACCTCAGAATCCATCTCCCAATCCCCTCTACTTTGTTCTGTTTTGGTTTTTTCATATGAGAAAACTGAGACTCAGTTTTGTTAAGTGATTTCCCCAAAGTCATGTCAAAAACATCAGAACGAAGCTTTAAACCCAAGAGACTCTTTATGGAGTCTTACAGAAAGGTGAGCTGCTAACAATTCAGAATAAGAAATCAATGACACTGACATATGTCAGTGCCCATCGTGACATTATAACATCGTTGTTTTCCATTTTAAACAGTGGAAATAAATGGTAAAGAAGGAGAATTGGTTTGTGGGATAGAATGCATTTAAAAGGATTCAGAGAGTAGAATCTCTACCTGTACTCTCTAACTCCCCCCCAAATATCCATCAGTTAACAAGCTTAACACCTACAATGTTCCAGGCACAGTGTTAGTGGAAGGGAAGTGTGAGGGAGGGATATGAGGACAATGGTTGAATAGACCCTGCCCTCAAAGAGCTTACATTCTAGAACACTTACCTCAATTGCACCCTCTAAGGTCCCCTAGACCCCAGAAACTTAATAGGCCCCTGTACTCAGTTTTTAATACTCTGCATGATATCTTACACTATAAAAGCTCCCCATCCTAATTGTAAGTCATGGAATTTCTAAGACAAAAATGTCTTGAGAAAATAGAGAAAGGGTTATGGGTTTGCAAAAAGAGAGCTATATTGACCTTGTAATTCAGACTCACCACCATCAAACCTTTTTATCTCCTCTATCACCAAGGTCTTGGGCAGCTCGAAGCATAGCCTAGTAGTCACAAGTTCCCCAAAAACCAACAAAAAAAGGAAAACACACAGAAAAAGCAAGCAGCCCAGGAAAATCGGCCCCCAATAATGACACTCCTCTACCACAGAGAATTCACAGCTTCCTGAGATTTAGAGTGGAAAAGGGACTTTAGAGACCATCTGGTACAATTCTCTTGCTTTACAAATAAGGAAACTGGACATAATAAGGAATGACTTGCCTGGAGTCTTACTGGTGTAAGTAGAAAAGGCAAGATTTGAGCCCAAGTCCTCTGACTCCTAACCCAGCATTCATCCCACTACACAATACCTGACTCTTTTTCCTCTCCCTACTTTTTTTCAATATACTATGCTCTACAGTGGTCCAGCCTAAAACCAACAACAGCCCAGCTTGACAGAGGTTCTGACTCCCCTGTTTTTAATCTGCCAGCCCCAGAATGGGAGAGAGGCTGGTGCGCTAAGAACCATTAGGAAGAGTTGCTGTTTTCTGACCCCCTCATACCTCACCATAGCTCAATTGCCTTGACTCCCTGATTCTGATGATGACCATAAAACTCACGCACACATACCCAGAGTGGTCCCTAGACAGTATGATACAGCACAGTTTCCCCTTGGTACCCTATACTTATCAAATGACAAAGGATTTTTCAAAAGGCTCAAAGACTCCTAAGTAACCTACTCAGGAGGAGCCTGAAAACATCTTGCTTGAATTCCATTTATCCAGAGAATGTGACAGTTCTGAAAATACTAAATCTCATCTGACTCCTCAGACAGAATCCTTGGGGATTCACTCACCTCCTATTGGCCAAGAAAGTTTCTAGGTTCTAGAAAGCGAGCCAGTGCCTTCAATCTTACCTACTTCCATTTTTCAGAGGGAAATAGTTCAAAGCACGTCTGATTAGAACTGCTGAAATAGCATGCAAGGGGAAGGGGCCCAAATTGGGGGTCAGAGGACCCAGATCTGAAATCTGGCTATGCTGCTTTCTGTTTGACCTTGAGCAAGGCTCTTCATCTCTCTGGGCCTCAGTTTCCTCATCAATAAAATGAGATTTAAATAACATAACTCCAAAGGTCCTTTCCGTTTCCAAATCTGTCATCCTCTCTAATTCTATTACTTTTCTTATCTCTACCTTCATCTTTTTCTTCTCTTTTGCTATTTACTTTGAGCTCTGCTCTATAATCAGGGAGCTCATTGAAGTCAGTTGGTTATGAAATGACTGCTATGCCATAACCAGTCACTTGCTAGTCAGAGGTGGTTTTTAATTAATTATGTCATTCACTTCTCACCACTTCTTGCCCTTGCTAACTCTTTTCTCAAAAGAAATACATAATAGAGCTCACAGTAAAGTATTCTGGGAAGAGGCATATCTGAGTCATTTTTTAATTCCTTTCTCTAGGCCCACTTTTATGTTGAAGTCTCTAGACTTCTTTTTATATATATGGACCTGTAATGGGAATGAGAATTTGAAGGTCTTCCCTGCTCTTTAATAGACCTGGGCGGGAGGGGGGGGGGGGGCGGGATTTGAAGACCTCCCCTGCTTTGAAAGTAAACTCTGCCCCCTAATAGACTGTTGTAGTCACATGGAGCCTGTGCTGGGAGGAGTTTGCTAATGGGAAACAGAGTGCACAGCAAGCAGAGAGGCAGAGCTAGAGAGACAGTGGGAGAGAGAGGTACTCAGGCAAGGAGTCAGATAGGCTCATGAGTAGATATTGATCTTGTATTGGTTTGTGGGAAGGCTGAAGGATGCTGTGGCTCTTAGTGTTATTATGGCTTCTTAATATCTTTGGTACTATGGTAGAATCAGCTTATGGGTTTGGGGATTCAGTTTTCTGGTGTTTAAATAAATGTTTCAGTTCTGTCCTCTACCTGGAGAATCTGGTATATTTTACAGTGAAACATCATGCAATATTTATAGTCACAGTCTTTATTGTGATCATGGTCACTGTAAATATTGCATTGGTGCTACAGGGCTTTATTCAGAGAATTTCACTAAAGAACAAGTTCATCCTCATAGGCTTTTTTCAATCTCTTCACCCTCCATGATACATGTTAATTTGCAAAATGTGATTATCTGTAAGAGGCAACTAGGTGGCAAAGTGAGTAAAACCACTAGACTTAGAATCAAGATCTGAGTTCAAATTTCACCTCAGACACTAGCTTTGTGACCTTAAGCAAGTTCCTTAACTTCTCAAACTCAGTTTTCTGATCTATAAAATGGGAATAATAGCATCACCTACCCCACCCCCACCTGCAGGGTTGATGTGAGGAGAGTCAAAGTGCTATATAAAAGTTAGCTTCTATAATTATCATCTTGGTGTCTGTTTACTTATATTCTTTGTGAGTACTGCAAGACAGTTAAAAAGACTTACATGAACTGATGCGAAGTGAAGTAGACAGAATCAGGAAAATAATAGGCACAATGAATACAACAGCATGAACGGACCGAACACTGGGTAATCATCAAACTGACCAAGCTTAGCTTTGAAGAAGTGATAAGAAAATGCACCTCCCTCCCTTTTTCGTAGATGTGGGAGTCTATGGGCATAGAATACCACATAGACAGTCAGACTCCTTTGATATGTTGCTTTTTCCCCTTCAGTCTTTCTTTTTTCTTCTTTATTACAAGGGATGGCACTTTGTGGAGGGGAGGGAAGAGAGATATATTTGGAAATCAAAGTTATGTAAAAACAAAATTTATGAATACTTTTTAAGATAAAATGTTGTCATACGGAAGGACAACCAGACATTATACCTGATGCCAGAGAATAGAACCAGATCAAATGAGATAATAAAGTACTTTGCAAACCTTAAGATGTTATATAAATGTGAGCTATTATTATTATTATTATTATTATTATTATTATTATTATTCAAGGCTCAATTTAATGCCATCTCTTCCATGAAACTATCCCTAAAGTCATCTTTTCCTCCTCAGACTTCTCCCTTGAGTTTATTTATCACTGGTATCATAGTTAATACATGTATGTGTGTGTGTTATAGATATATACATAGTCTGAGTTAGCATCTCAAACTCAATACATCAACAACAGAACTCATCATCTCCTAAAACCTTCTTCCAAAGTTCCCTATTTCCAACCTTTCAAAAAATTATTCCCTTTTATCCACTTTATACTGCAGTCACAAGTCACTACTAGCTTTTTCTCACCATTGACATTTCCCAGTATGCTGGAGTTGGGTCACACTGACTTTGGGAGAGTCCATTGTTGAATTTTCAGTGTGAGTCTTCGATTATAAGTTGGCAAGCACTACAAATTTGGCCTTGATTTATTATTCTGCTGATTGTCTAGACTTAAGAAAGTGATGTGAAAAATGTTGACAGTTTACACTTAAAATTGTGTCATGCACACTGTTTTTTGAAGCCTTGTTGTTAAACATCGAACAGCTCCCAGTTGTTAGTAGAGTTCTTTTCCCCATCCCTGGGAGCATGAGGAAAGATATGTTCTAAGAAATGGAACTGGATCTGAATCTTGAAGAGAACTGAGAGATCTAAGGAGGCAGAGAGAACATTCAAGGCATGGGGTACTGCTTGGACAAAGGCACAGAGGTAAGAGATAAATACATCATGTCAAGGAAACTGCAAGTAGATTTGTTTGACTGAAACATAGAATGAAGAAAAGTAATATGAAATCAATCTGGAAAGATAACTTGATGCCACATTGGGAAGGGCTTCAAATGACACGCAAAGGAGCCCACAGTTCATGCTGTAAGCCATACGGAGCCCTTGAAGTTTCTTGTGCTGGGGACTAAGATGGCCAGACCTGTGCTTTAGGAATGGCAGCTGTGTGAATGAGGGAGAAGAGAGGGGAGAGGTTTGAGACAGGTCAACCACTTAGAAAGCTATTGTAATAATCCAGGGGCCTGGAACAATGTGGTTATTCTGTGAGTAGAGAGAGAAACAGATGTAATCAATGTTGGGGAGACAGACTCAAAATTGAGCCTATGGTGGTACTTTCAACTTACTCAAGGTTAAATGACATACCCAAGGCCACACAATTAATGCATAGAAGGAGCACAATATCCTACTTTCCCTTTAATAAATAGTAACTTGCATTTTTGCATTTTATTTTAGTGGTGTTTTGTTTTTCCCAATTACATGTAAAGGTAGTTTTCAACATTAATTTTTATAAGATTTTGAGTTCCAAATTTTTTTCTCCCTCTCTTCCCTCCCCCCTATTTTTGCATTTTTAGGTTACAAAACACTGTCCTCACAACAACCTTATGAGGAGTATTTGCATATTCATATACAATTCTCTTTTTCTTTTCTATGTAGATGAAAATAATTTTATTTGGTATTTGTTGGGTTCTGAAATTTTTTCAATTCAGCTCCACAACATCATAAACCTCCATTTTGCAGATGATGAAAAAGATGAGAAGTCAAGTGACTTGCCCAAAGTCAAGGGGGCAGGAAGGGACAGAGCTAGAGTTCAACATAGGTCTCCAAGCTCGAAATTAGACATCCTTTCCCCAAGCATCCACCACAAACCCACCTTTTTCTCCTTCACAGCAACTACTCCCACCTAAGCCTAAATTCTCTCATTGTTCCTGAGGTGACCAGTCCCTGTCACAGAAGAAGCCTGAGCCTTTGATGTATGGGTCCAGTGATACTAAAATCTCTCTTCTTCTAGTCTACTTGGGAATTGTTCACTCTGTTGAAAGAAGCCAGGACATTTGACAGTTTCATTACTGGGACTGGAAGTGGAGCCCAGGCCTGCTTCAAGCTAGGGTGTCACCAGAGATTCAGAAAGTATGCTTCCTACAGGCCCAGTTTCACAAAGCACCTGGGCTCCTGATGCCAGCCCTGGACAAGCCCCCAAAAACCCATCCTGCTTCTAGATCCTGGGGAGCAAATAGAATCTCTTCTCTTCTGGCTAGTGTCCACCAGGTGGCGCAGTCTTCACAAAAAGCCAGGTTGCTCAGGGATGCAAAGGGGTTGTTTGCTGCCTTCAGGATTGAGAGAAAGGCACTTTCCACTTTAGGAATATGAAGGAAAAAGAGGTCACATTCAAACCCAAGGTTATGGGTGGATATTTAGGGTCCAGACCAATCCAGACCAATTTCCTCCATACTGTAAGGCAGGATCAAAGGCAGCCTGCTGGCAGCTTGCTGAACAAGGAATTGGAGCACTTGTCTCCTTCCTCCCCCCCCCTGCTCCCTCCCTCCCTCCTTTCCTCTCTCCCTCCCTCTCTCTCTCTCTCTCTCTCTCTCTCTCTCTC
>CM053585.1:99883949-99919252 GCA_028646515.1 Pseudochirops corinnae | reverse complement strand
ATACTGGGGGAGGGGGGGGACACACTGGGATGGCTGTTTTGGGGTGGTGGGTGGGGGAAAGAGGGGGAGAAAATATGTAACTCAAAATCTTGTGGAAATGAATGATGCAAACTAAAATAAAATTTTTTAAAAGGTATCAAATAAAATAAAATTAATAAATCAAAAAAAAAAAAGAATTTGTAAAAGTAGAAAATAATATTGGCTCTAAACCACATCTCTGCCTTCCTCCTACTCAGCAATACCACCGCAGCCATCTGAAGCCAGAGCACTTAGGAAAATATAATGAGACCAAGTTTAATAGAGATAAATGTAAAGTGCTACAGTGAATTAAAACAAAATTAAGTGTACAAGTTCAGGGTGGGGTAGACAGCAGAAAGATCTGAAATTTCTAACTGCAAAGTGACTAAGTCAACGGTTCAGTGGGGTGTCTTCATACTCTAAGGTCCTCTATTTAGCATAAAGGGAGCTTAAGTATCATGGAAAACTAACAACAGCATTCCATGGATTGCAGAAAGCTGTGTATGAGGAGAGAGGGTAGAGGGAAAAGGAAGTTAAGATTTGCAAGTATGATGGGGCAGCAAACCAGCAGTACTAAGACACTGGACAAGTCCTTCATGTGTGCTGCATGTATGCACTTTCCTGCCATCCCTTTGAGATGCACCATGGGAGGGTTTCTGCAGTATCACAAAGGGGTTTCTGAGTCCCTTCTGCCCACTGCCTGAGAACAAATATTTTTGCACCCAGGAGTCTGGGGCTGTGATAAAAGGAGGGAGTTATAGTTATCAGGTTCTGACTCCCTAAGAACATTCTCTGAGCCATTTTCCCACCATGATGGTATGCCACCAGTCACTGAACCCTGAAACTCAATGCAGAGTAGCTCCAACTTCATTGATGGAGTCCTATGTTGGTCCTTTCATTCCTATAACCATGATGTCTCAATAGAATTCTCCTTCTTTATGGCTTAGAGCTGTAACAATTGTCAGTAAGAATACACTGACCAAAATCAAGGCATTGAATTAGAGGAAGAGAGATTTTATGTCCTTTGCTTCTTTGATTGGTGATACCCAGGAGGCAACTCCCATGATCCCTTATGGTCAGCTCTTCCAGGTCAATAAGGTTTCAGCACTTTGCTTTAAAAAAAAAGAAAAAACTCTGTGCTTCTGGCAGATACATTTAATATATTTGGCAGAGGGGAAGTAAGTTGAAGAATATTAAAAGGGTTGAAGGAAGGGACTTGGAAAAGAATTTCTAGAAGTGACTTGGAGCTGTAAAAGAATTATGGATTTTGAGAGCTAACAGGGACCTTGGAGATCATCTATAGACATAGATATCATCATTTAATGATGAGTACACTGAGGCCCAGAGGGGGAAGCTTTGCATGGTGGAAAGAGAACTGGATTTAGAATTAGAAGAAAAATTTGGATTCAAATACCAGCTCCATGTAACCTTGGGCAAGTTGCCTTTTTGGAGCCTCAGTTTCCAGTAAAGTATGGAAATGGGGTGTACCTGTACTATCTACCTCACAGGTGTTTTTGAAGTGAGTACTTCATAAGCCATATTGTGCTATGGAAATGTGAGTTATTTCTATTGTTATTACTATTATTCTTGTTGACATTGTTGTTGTCATTGTCCAAGCACACACAGACAGTTGGGTCTTTAGCAGAGCCCAGTACTACTGATTCCTACTCTAGGTCTTTGCCATTTCACCATACTGTCACTAATTCTCACTATCACTAGGGTGGGAAAAAGCAGGGGGAGAGGAGAGCTAGTGCACAGAGCTCTGGACCCAATCAGGAAGACTCATCTTCATGGATTCAAATCTGCCCTCAGACATTTACTAGCTAAAATCTGGCCTCAGACACTTATTAACTGTGTCACCCTGAATAAGTCACTTAACCCTATTTGCTTTTGTTTCTCATTTGTTAAATGAACTGGAGAAGCAAGTGGCAAAACCACTCCAGTATCTTTGCTAAGAAAACCGCAGAGGGGGTCACAAGTCAAACACGACTGAAAAATGACTAAACAGGAATCACTGGAAAAAAAATTACAACCTAATTGGCTGAGTTCAAATTAGAATCATGAATTCTTAGAAATGAAAGAGAATCACAGTTCATCGTGTCTCTGAGTCTCAGTTTCCTCATCTGTAAAATGAGAGAGTTGGACAAGATAATTCCTAAGGTTCCTTCCAATTCTAGATCTATGACTCTATGATCCTATGAGTCTTCGAGACAAACTTGCCAACCAAAAGAAAAGACCTTCATGAATATTTCTTTCACAGGTTCCTACAGCTTGAATAACTCTAGTGACAGGGAACTCATTACCTTAGGAGAAAACAGTTGAGTATTCTAAAAGATGTTCTATTCCACTGTTGGACAGTTCCTTCTAAGCTTAGTGGCTTCCAACCTGCAGCAGACCCCTAGGAAGTGATGGACTTATCTAAGCACCAAACATTGTCATTTTGATTTTTATTTAGCTGGATCAAAATATGCAATGTGACTCAGTATATAATAAATAAGCAAACACACCTGGAGACTAAATAAATCATCATTTTCACATAAATAATTACTTTTTTCAAATTTATGCAGATGGTATACTTATTAAATTACAAATTAATTTAAATGAATTACTAGATTCGTTGGAGTTTTTCTCATATCAATTGATTCTCATCATACAACTATTCTCATTTGGAGGGCAACAAAAATTCTTGTCAATAAAAAGGGGTAATCATACTCACAAAGGTTGGGAGCTACTAATCTAAGCCTTAGTGATTTCCTTCTTATATTTAACCAAAATCGGCCCCACTGTCATTTTCTCCTCTCTGATGTCAGGTTAGCTGTAGGGTTAAACTGACATCTTAGTGTAAATGTGTCAATAGTTACATATACCAAAGGTATTTATGTTCAATCTTATTTCTAATTTTCAACAGAATGCTTCTTGACAATATAGCTATAACAGCCAAAAATAAGCTAAGATCAGCTACTAGGTGATTAATTTTTTGACTAGTAACCCATTAAATGCTATCTTAGGTTGCATTAATAGAAGCATAAAGACAATGTCCTCAAGGAGGGCGGTAATAGCCACATTGTCCTCAAAACTAGTCAGACTGGAGAACTGGGTCCCATTCTGAAGGCCATTCTGGATGTTGACTAGCTGGAGAATATCCAGAAAAGTGGGAACAGTAGGGCAGGATGGTGAGGGCACTGAAAACCATGCCATGCCAGTATCTATTGAAGGGACTGGGCATCTTTAGCCTGGAGAACAGATGTAAAGACAACATGATCTTTCTTTAAATATTTAGGAAAGAACAAATAGACTTCTTCAATTTGGTCCCAAATGTGAAGAATAGGAGTAATGGGTGAAATGAAGCTTCAGGAGAGACAGATTTGGGCTCTGAAGAAAGGGGAATCTTCCTTAGCCTAAGAGATGAAATTAAAACTGTCCCAACGTAAAATGATCTGTCAATCTGGAGGTAGTTTCGTGAGCAGAGGCTTCATGACTACTTGATAAGGAAACAATACAGATCAGGTAAGAGTTGAATTTGGTCAATTCTGGAATCCCATACATCTGTGAAATTTTATGATCCTACAGTATTGAGAGACAGAACACTGAATTTTGAGTTAGAGGACTAGAACCATATCCTCATGTCCACCCAGAACCTCCGTACCATTCCAGCTACTGTGACAAAAATGCTTAAAGGATGATTTTCATTTGAAAGAAAGATACCTCTTAAAGTATAACACCCTTTGAATCACCTATTCCACTACTAGGCATATACTCAAAGACAAAAAGGTCCAGTATAAAAAAATATATTTATAACAATAATTTTTATCATAGCCCAAAAAGAGGAAACAATTGGCCTCCATTGATTGAGAAATGGCTCAACAAATTTTAATATATAAACATAATCCAGTATCATTGTGCTAAAAGGAAGGAAAAATGTGAGGAATTCAGGATTAAGGAAAACATGGTAAGAGCTGAATGAATCAATGCTGATGGAAGAAAACAGAATGAACCAAGAAAATGAATGTACACAATGACTATAATAATGCAAATGAAAACAATATGAAAAAGCAGATGAATTCAGAGTAATTGCAGTGATCAGTTGTGGTCCTGGAGAACAGAGAAGAAAACAAATGTTCTACTTCTTAGTGGCCAGGTAGGGCACTGGAGAGTATATCATGCGTCCACTATGAGACATAGGTGCTTTGCTGTTTGATGTTGCTTAACTATTTTTCTTTGTTACAAGAGAGTGTTCAATAGGAAGCAGGAGGATATCAGGAAATGACTGTCATGTATATTTTTAAAGACATCAATAAAACATTTTTAAACAAAAATAAAAGTCAGAATGGATTTACATCTTTGGCTTCCCCTCAAACTACCAAGCTTGAGATTCTGCTACAGAAAATTCGATTAGTCTGACAGGATGTATCATTCAAATTTGATTCAGTGCAGTTTTTCCCCAATATTTTCCTGGCTCTAGGAGTTAAGTTTAAAAATCCATGATTTCAAAAGTTAGGTGTTGGCTTAATATCCCCTAAATATCCCTATCCTTCTCCGTATAAAAGACGACTCTAAAGCCTAAGGAAATGTTAAAGAACTTGGAGATGTTTGTTTTATCTAGGGAAGAAATGGTTATTTAACCAGTTCTACAGAAGACATCCCCCAGCCTCAGCTGCTAATTAAGAAGCTCCCCCAGAACTGTCCTCACATTGTTATGGATCATTTTCCTTCACCATAATCTTACAATTGAGCAGCTAAGTAATGCAATGGATAGGGCACTGGACTTAGAATCAGGAAGACTCATCTTCATGAGTTCAAATCTCACCTCAGGTACTTACTAGCTTCATGAGTCTGGGCAAATCACATAACCCTGTTTGCCTTAGTTCCTTTTCTGTAAAATGAGCTGGGAAAGGAAATGGCAAACTATTCCAGTATCTTTGCCAAGAAAACTCAAACGGGGCCATAAAGAGTCGGACACAACTGAAACAACAATCTTATAATCATCAGAGAAAGAGTTCACCGTTGATTTCACCATTTTCAATATCACCAACTTCTCTCAAAGCACTGACCCCAACCCATGCACCTGTCCACAGACCTAGAAAAGACAAGAACACTAGGGAAGGACTGATAGAAGATAAGGGACCTAAGGCTGCTCTGACCAATTTGTCATACTCTCAGAGAACACTATCTCCAAAGCTGTTTTATATCAAGGCAGAAGCTGCAACTTACCTCCTCTTACATGAACAAGGAAAGAAAAGAGAGGTAGTATGGTATGTCCATCCCTGGACTTTGAGTGGAATGATTTCAGCTCAAATACCACCTTTTCTACTAACGGTACAACCTCGGGCAAATCACTATTTCTCTGGGCCTCAGCAAGGGAAGGGAAGGTGGCGGGGTGGAGGGGGCACCCTGGATGACCTCCAAATTCCCTTCCAGCCCATAAATCTAGAGTTGTAAAGAACCTTAAAGATGATCTAGTACCACCTTTTCATTTTATAGATGTAGAAACTGAGTTAAGAGACGTTCAGTGATTCACTCAAGGTTGAACAGGTAATAGCAGAATGAGGATTGAAACTCAGAGGAGGGTGCTGGTAAATGTTTAACAACCTAAGGTGTCTCAGATATAAAAAGTTACATACAGTACACTTTTTAGGTTAATCTGCATTACTAACATTTTCTTATGTCTAGACAATTAACAAAACAATAATTCAAGCCTTGATCTGCATCATTGACTGATTTCCAAAGTGTGAACACTTCTGATTGGAACCCAAGTCCTCTGCAGCTAAAACCAGCACTTATTCCACTAACCCACAGCATGTTCTCATTACCCAGACAAGGACCAAACCCATCATTGTCAGATGAAGTAGGTCCTTTTAGTACCTAGAAAATTTCCATCTCCAGGGTGGTGCTCATTGAGCAGTCTTTGGAACTATGAGATAAAAAGCCTTCAGATTCTATTAAAGGAACTTCTGAGAAAAGAAGGCAGGGTCAGACTGTACCCTTTCGGACCCAATGACCAGGTAAAACAGTGCCCTCTGCTTCTATTCCTTACCCACCCTTTCCATTTCCTTGCTATCTGTACTGCCCCTATCGGTGTATCCTGTTCCCTACCCCCAATCTACGTTCTACCTCTTCCTTTGGACATTGAAACCAATCTACCTTTGCTACTGGAAAGGCAAGGATGTGCTAGAGTCAACTGAAAGGGCTTGAGAAAGCCAACTGTTGAATTTTCATTGTGAACATTTACACCTCAGAAATCACCAAACACTGCAAATCAGGATTTGATCGATTTGTTTTTATTAATGATGCAGATAAAACTTAAAAGTGTGTCATGAATACATTTTTTCTGGAGAGCTGGTTGTTAAATGTTTACTACTGCACCTTTGTGGAAAGGTTATGTCAAACAGTTTCTATATATTTCCATTCAACATGCCTGTTACTTCCCAAATCAAAATGCACTTCCCTAATCACCATTTCCATAGATTAGAGAGACAGAGAGAGAGAGGAAGGAAGGAAGGAAGGAAGGAAGGAAGGAAGGAAGGAAGAAAGAATTATGTATTTCTTAAATCTTTTTAACATATCTACTCAAATACAATGTAAGCTCCTTAAAGGCAGAGACTGTCTCCACTTTTGTATTTGTATCCCCAGCATTTAACATAGTACTTAGTATATGGTAATTGCTTAATAAAAGTTTTTTCATTCTTTCTACTGCACAGAGATTCAAAAGGGGGGAAATAGATTTTCCATAAGGATAATACGAATATCTAGAAGAAATGAAGCTAGAACCAAAAAGCAAAAGCTATAAAAACAAAAGCTCTGGAGGAAAGAATTGGAAAGAGAATAAGAATTTTATAATAAGAATAAGAAATGGAATCCTTAGAAACTAGAAGAAACCAAACAGAAATTAATAAGTCCATCATACAGCAAGAAATGTTAAAAGACTCTTAAAAGATTCAAAAAATAAAAGAAAATGAAAAGTATCTGCTCTCAACAACTGCTTAGTTCTTCTCTGGTCTTACTGAGCTTATAAACACAAAGACTAACAAACAGAAACAGGTCAGGATTTACTCCCAACTCCAACAAGAAGAAAAACTTCATGCTACTTACTTGTCAGAAGCGCTAAACTCTTTATCTACTCGGAGCTCAGCCTTAGAACCCTTCCCTTCTCTGAATTAACCACTCCTGCCTCTCATCTCAGGTGAATATAAGGATTCTTAACCTGGGGTCCATGAACTTGGGGTTTTTAAAAATATTTTTATATCTGTATTTCAGTATAATTGATGTTCTTTGTAATGTTCTCTATTTTACTTTACTCATTTAAAAACACTCTGAGAAGGGATCTATAAGCTTCACTAGACTGCCAAAAGAGTCCATAACGCAGAAAAGTTAAGAATCCCTGATCCATTCCTCCCTTCCTTTCACAGACAAGAAAACTTGAGAATCAGGGAAAGTTCATTGTACTCAATGTCACACTAGTAATGAAGCAGCCAAGCCAGAGTTCACAGGATCATAGGTCTAAGCTGGAAGACATCTTAAAGATCAGAGAATCCATCTCCCCTCACCCCCAATTTACAAATGAGGAAACCGAAGCTGAAAAAGACAAAGGACTTACCCTGGGTCATTTAAGTATTAACTATCCAAGGCTGTCCATTCTAAACCAGGTCTTCCTGACTCAGAGTCAAATGCTACCCACCAGCCACACCATGTTGCATCTCAGGTTCCCTGATGAACCTAAGTGATCCTGCCTTTCACCACTCCAAGCTTGAATGTGAGAAAAAAGTTAGCTTAGCAGAGTATATATAGTTCCTAAGATAGTTCGTAGGACCCTTGGATGTGAGGGGGTCTAATGGTTTCTGAATAATTAAATGAAATCCACAAAGGGGAAGGAGAGGGGGGCTAGGGAAGAGGTATCTGTGTAAAAGATCTGTATAGATTTAAAGCTATATTATGTGAGTGGATGACTAGGTATGTTAGTAGGTTTCCAATGCAGGAGCATTACTGCATGTACTAGAAACATTACTGCATGTACGTGACCAATATGTGAGCCTAGAAGGGGGAGGGTAGAAATGAGTATGGGAGGGGTGAGTGTATGTGTGTGTGTGTGTGTGTGTGTGTGTGTGTGTGTGTTTTGCATGCACACTGACATCTGAAACCTGCCTAGACATGTCAAAGCTTAAAATAGATGTTAATACATCAACCCTTCTCTGGCAATCGCAGTGGTGGTAGGCAGAGGCAGCAGCAGCAGCAGCAGCATCAGAGGGGGCGGCAGCAGCCGCAGGAGGTGGAGGAGGAGGAGAGAGAGACATGGCTGTCTGGTTGGCTTTTCCTGCGCCCTTCCCTGAGAGCTAAGATTTCCAGCCTGGAAAGAGGTAACTGAGGTCGGGTGCATTTCCCGCTCTTCTGGGTGCTGGGGTTTGGGATGGAGCGAACAGCTTGGGGACCATGGGAGAAAGAGGAAGGGGGCAGACGGGAAAAGAGCACGGATGATGTTTTGTTTCTTTCCCTCACTCTCCTCCCTCCCAGCGTCTGTGATGGCAGGGGTTGTGGGTCTGCCATGAACCTGTTACAACAGCAACAGCCCAGGGAGGGGAAAGCGGTGGAGGAGGGGAAGAGACAGACTAAGAAACAGAAATACCGAGAGACCAACAGACAGACAGACTGGCAGGCAGGCAGACACAGAGATAGAGAGGAGAGAGAGGGGGACAGACGGACAAGACAGAGACAGTAGAAGACAAGGAACTCCTCAGCCTGGCTTTATCCAGAGGTTAGAAATGAACAGTGTGTCCAGAGATGGGGTTATGTGTCCAGGGGAGTCATATAATAGTCCTTTCTTGCCCTGGCTCCCCATTTCCTTCCTACAGCCATACACTCACCTTCCACCTACAGCTAAGGAAAAAGGACACATGGGGGTAGGGGGCTTTCAGACCTCAGAAGCAGGAACAGAGAGCCATTGTACTGGTTTCTGGGCTTCATTTCCCACCCCTTCCAACTCAGTTGGTGAGAAAACAGCTGTCTATCCCTGAAGAGCCTAAGTTCCAGTATCCCTTCCTTATCCCTTCCTTTGCCTAGTCCCTCCACTTCATGGTAATGTTGTGGAAAGTGTTCTGTTTTGGAAGGCCAAGAAAGGACCTGAGTTTTGAATCCCAAGCTCTGACTACTTATGTGACCTTGGACAAATTATTTAAGCACTATGGGCCTGTTTTTCCCTCTATAAAATGAGAGGATTAGACTCAATGGTTTCTATGAACCTTTCTAAATAGCCATTTTCAGCTCCTATGAATGACAGCTATAAATAAAGAATGAATCTTCTTTTCTGACCCAATGGGTAGAGTGGGTGCAGGGAGCAGGAGAGAGGATCTCTCAGCTCAGGGTAACCCAGGGTGGTTGGGAGGATGATTCAGACTATTATGACATGACACCAGAGAAAATAAGGCCTTCCCTTCCTGCTCTGAAAAACCAGCCTGTTGCTGAATTCTGGGTCCTGGCTCCTTCCTGGTCATAGGAAAGGAAGGATGGTCCAGGCTGGGGGAAGAGGATGCTCAGGGGATTTGTTAGCCCTGCCTTTCCAACAATCTACAAGTATATATTAAGTGTCCACTATGCATTAGGCGCTGCCAGAGAAGCTGGGATTAGAAATGCAGAAATGAAACAGTCCCTGCTCTCAAGGAGTTCACAGTCTATCAGGAGAGACAGCTTGTACATGTATGAGTTTATTCAGAATCCATACAAAATAACCATAAGGTAGTTTAGGGAGGGAGGGTGCTAGCATTGAAGATCAAGAAAGGCTTCCTATTGAAGGCAGAACTCAGCCAAATCTTAAAGGAAGTAAGGAATTCTCAGAGGTAGAGATAAGGAGGGGATGGCTGCCAATGCAAAGGCATTGCCTGTTGGGAAAAAGAACCTGTGGCCCCAAGGCCACATGTGGCACTCTAGGTCCTCAAGTGCAGCCATTTGACTGAATCCAAACTTCACAGAATAAATCCCTTTAATGAAAGGATTTGATCTGTAAAACCTGGACTCAGTCAAAAGGTCACATCCTTTTATTAAGGAGATTTGTCCTATGAAGATTGGATTCAGTCGAAGGCCACACTTGAGGACCTAGAGGGTCACATGAGATCTCGAGGCCTCAGGTTCCCCACCCCAGGACTAGGGTCCAGTGGCCAAGCCTCTAATTGACGTTGCTCTGCCAACTCCTTTTTGCAGCCCACAGTTTAATCCCTCTTCCCATAAAAGCAAAAAGCCTAGCACTATGTCTTGAGACCAAGGGTGGCTCCCGCCAACTCACAAAATCACCAAATCTCAGAGGCAGAAGTCAATCCAACCCAAGGCACTTGAGCCTTCTCCTGATGCGACCTTCTGGAGAACAGCGCCTTTCTTTGCCTTTCTCTGTATCTCCAATGCTTAGCACAAGGTCTGGCATATTGTAAGCATTTAATAATTTCTTATTGACTGACTGTCTGACAAGAGGCCTAGATCTGGATCCCCGTCCTCACACTTATTAGCCTTGCAGCTCTCCCGGACATTGTCCACCATCCTCGTACAGAGACGCATTCTGAGCTGTTGACGTCCGAAGATTATAGCCAATGTTTATAGTGCATTAGAGTGAATAGAGAGTGTCAGAGTGGAGCAGTGGACAGAGAACTGGCCCTGAAGCCAAGAAGTTCTGCCTGAAACATATTGACTGCGTGACCCTGAGCCAGTCACTTGATGTTGGGCAACTCTCCAAGACTCTAAACTGAAGGGAAGGGGTCAACCTGAATTGCTGAAGGGAGTTTCTTCAAGCCAGAGTTCCCTACGTGAATGAAATCATAGGTCCGGTCTCAATTCTATGTATGGCATCTTACATTCATTATCTCATTTGAAACTTGTAACAGCCCTGTGAGGTAGGCACTCCAAATTATTATCCCCACTTTACAGATGAGGAAACTGAGGCTAGAGGTGGTACAAAGGTTAGAGCGCTGGGCCTGAAGTCAGGAAGACTGGGTTCAAATCTAGCCAAAGATACTTGCTAGCTATGGCAGTCACTTACCCTCTGTCTGCCTCAGTTTCCTCAACTGTAAGGTGAGGATCATAATAGCACCTACTTCGAAGGGTTATTGCGACGATCAGATGAGAGAATAAAAACTTAATAAATGCTTGTCCCTCTCCCTTTACCCTCCCCTTCCTTTCAGAGAGGGACATTGAGTTGTCTGTGAGCACACAGGCTTGCAGCAGAGCTGGAATCTCAAAATGTCACAAAACACAATCAGTCATCATTGTCATCATTACACATTCTCCCTCCCCCTGCAACCAGGCCCCGACCCAAAAGTTCTTATCAGACTTGGGATTTCTTCTGATATTTTCTCTCGCCAAAGCTGTTCTAGGGCAAGAAGCTAGGCTGCCTAAATCATGAGTGATGAAGGATGCCAGGTTGCCCATCTGATCATCAGCCTCTCCCACTCATTAATTCATTCTACGAATCTTTATCATCGGGCTCTTTGATATTCCCGAGATGGCCACAGCACCCACATCCATGAGGCCCCTAATTCTTCGCCATTCCCAAAGTCCCCATCATGGCCTTCTCTGTTGTAACCACAAAGGTCAGAAAAGGGTTAAGTCAGCCCGTCCCCTTAGGCAGAGACCATGCAGGTCTGGCATATCCCATAACCCCAGCTGCTTACTTGTCCTGCTATCCTTCTCTGCATGTGTCCAACACCCTCCCCTCCATCCCCAACCCCCAAGCCCTACCTCACACACACACACCCTAAGTTCCCTGACTGCAGTCTGCCAGACAGAGCCCGTTGCTCACAAACTGGCAAGAGGCCCAGCACTGGGCACCTGCCACCAAGGCCCTGTGGGCGTGTGTGTGTTTGTCTGTGAGTGATTGGGGTGGGAGGGGAGCGGGAATCCGGGAGCCCAGCTGGGCAGTGCCGTCTCCCGTAAACAAGGACATGTGACTCTCCCCATCTCCCTGCCGGGCAGAGCCAACGAAATGAACCGGAGAATGCTTTGTCGTTTAAGGAAGGGGGAAAGAAAGGGAAAGCAGGTCCCTGTGGTAAGGACAAGGGCCACTTTCCCTGTCTCTTTCTTGAGCAGGTTCTCTCCAGGGCACAACACAGGTGGCAGGGAGAGAGAGAAACTGCTTCAGCCTTGCTCAGGTATATCTCCCAGCTCCAGTCTCCTTCCAGTAGCAGGAGCAGCAGCAGCAGCAGCAGCAGCTAACCTGCCCACGGAGGAGGTGCTGCCACCACTCCCTGGGATGTGTCCTGGCAACTGGCTCTGGGCTTCTATGACGTTCATGGCCCGATTTTCCCGGGGTGGCTCCCGGTCACCTGCCCGGGCTGGGGGGCACCTGGAGGACACAGCCCCTGTTCAACATCCCCTCCTCAGTGTCTTTGAATTGGAGAGGCTCCTCTTCACCGGCAAGACTGCCTGTAACCACGCAGATGAGGTCTGGCCGGGCCTCTACCTTGGAGACCAGTACGTACCTAGAAAGCTTACACCAGTGGGTTATATGTCTATGTGTGTATCTCTCAGGGTGGGAGGAAAGAGGTGATGGTTCATGCTGGTAACTCGTTTTTGAATGGCTCGTGGAGGGGAGGGACTAAGTTGACTTGCATCTGGGGCCTCAGGTTCCTCATTTGTAAAATGAGGAGGTTGGATGAGGTGATTTCTAAGTTCCTTCCCAGTTCCAGATCCTAAGATTTTATGATCCTGGATGGGGAAGAGGAGAATGAGATTGCCTTTGATGCACACCCCTCATTTGCCTGGGATTCAGTTTGAGTGATGTCTCCCTTGACCTTTCCTAGGTTAGATATGGCTCCAAAAGGCTGGTACAATGATCGGGGCCCTTAGGGTAGGGTAGCAGAGCCAAGACCAGATAAGAATAGACAAGGGCCCAGTACACAGGTGAACACAATGAGGGACACTTTAAGAATAATGCCTTTTTTAAATGCCCCTGTTTGAAACACCAGAAAATCCTGCTCTCCAAGGCTATAACTATCTATCTTGTGAAAAGTCAAATATATCAGTTTATGGGTTTATGCTGAAGGTTCAAACCCTCCAGTGAATAATAATGCAATTTTCAAACCTTACACCTTGCCCAAGACATAAAAATGTCTTGGCACTGGGAGGTATGGATGTAGAAAGGAAGGGAAGGAGGTGCAGGGGTGCTCTTGGGAGACGCGTGAGCAGAAATGGAATATTAAACTAGTAGTCACTGGGCCTCTGTTCCAGTCCTACCACTCACACCTATGTGACCTAGTCTGTGAAATGAGCAGGTCTCTTCAAGCTGTTCATCTATAAGCCTAATCTATGAATTGGATAGAGTCAGGGCAAGCAAGCAGTGAGAGGAATGGCAAAAATAGAAGATTTGTGCTGAAACGGCCAGGGAGAACAGAGATGTCTGTAGGGCTGAACCTGGGGATAAAGGATAAGGGTCAGAGCAAACCAAATGGACCTGAAATCAGAGTCAAGGGAGGCAGAGGCATGAGCAGAGATTGGAATTTGGGGAGTCTAGAGGGGAAATCCAGGTTGGCACTGAAAGCAGTTAGGATGGACAAAGAGAAGGAGGTCAGATAAGGGAAGCTGTGTCATGTAGGAGAGAGCATTAAGCTTGGGTCAGGAATCTGACTCAGACTCTAGTCCCAATTCTACAACTAACCAGCTGTATGGCCTTAAGCAAATCATAGGATCAGACATACAGAGCTAGACCTTGGAGATCATCTAATCCAATACCCTTATATTACAAAGCAAAGTTAATGAGGCCAAGAAAAGTTAAATGACTGGACCAAGGTCAAATGGTAATAAGTTCTTATAGCTCTAAATCTATGATCGTGTGAAGTTTGTGGAGTGAGAACAAGTAAATACTCAGAGGATTCAAACTCAGCTGCTCTGACACCAAATTCGACCTTCTTTCTCCTGCAGCACCCTGGCTTCTCTGGGCCTCAATTTCCTTATCTGTAAATTAAGGGGGTTTTATTAGATGATTTCTAAGGCTGCTTTCCAGCTCTACTGTTCTGTAATTAGGCTTGAGTAATGAACTGGAATTAGGGATAGAATAATAATCTAGGAGGGGAGGGGGTAATTATTCTTCTTTCTTTCTCCTTCTAACTTCATTTCCCTACAGGGACATAGCTGCCAACAGAAGGGAGCTGAGCCGACTGGGCATCACCTATGTGCTCAATGCCTCCCACAGCAAGTGGCGGGGAACACCTGAGGCCTATGAAGGCCTGGGTATCCGATACCTGGGTGTGGAGGCCCATGATTCACCTGCCTTTGACATGAGCATCCACTTCCAGCCAGCTGCCGATTTCATCCACCGAGCACTGAGCAGACCAGGAGGTAGGACAGGAGGCTGGGGAGGGGTCTGTCCATACTGTTCCTTCCCATTCATGTACTTCTTCCCAGGCAACATTCATTTGTCCTTGCAGGGAAGATCCTGGTGCATTGTGCAGTAGGTGTGAGCCGCTCAGCTACCCTGGTCCTGGCTTACCTCATGCTCTACCACCAGCTCACCCTTGTGGAAGCCATTAAGACCGTCAAGGACCATCGAGGCATCATCCCCAACAGGGGCTTTCTGAGACAGCTCCTGGCCCTGGACCGCAGGCTGCGGCAGAGCCGGGAGGCATGAGGTGCTTGGGAAAGGGCCTGGTGAGTGGGTCCCCAGCTCCCAACTAGAGAGCCGGGGACTAAGAAGCAGAAAGCAGGAGGCCCAGATAAACCATCCTCCCCTCCAAGAGGGAGAGTGCTAGTGCTGAGCCCCAACTGGCTGTCCCCATTGGTTTAGATGGGGGTAATGATGGTGACGGAGGTTGGTAATGAGTGGGCTTATGTAAGGGCTGGCTCCATCAGAGAAAAGCCAGATAAAGAAGAGAGATAACAAAGACAGATAGACCCAGAGGAGTCAGAATTCACTGGATTCCAACTCAGAATCTGCCTGTGGCTCAAAAGGGAAGTGGACAAGTCCATTCTCCTCTCTGCCCAAGGTCCCCCTCTCCTCTGTCTTATTTTAAAATGAGAGGATTGTCCTTGGACCACTTCCACATAGAGATGTAGGGAGGATGGGTAAGATGGTTTTTAAAAAGTGTGGGGAACTCAGCTGAAATGTGAAGGAAACATACGAAGGCTTTTGTGTAGGTAATGTGCTTGTATTGAGTATTGACCCAGTGCTCAAGGGCACCACTCACGGCTGTAAAATGGCAGTCATACATGACTGGGGGTCTTGAGAAAGACATAGTCCCACTAGACAAGTGGACATAACAAAGAATAAAGATGGTGAACCAAAAAAAAAAATAGAGTCTCATTAAATTATTATCCCTCCAGGAGGCAGAAAGGATCCTGAACTTCTCTCCTCAGGATCCTAAATGGTCATTACCCATGAAAAAAACCATCTCCTGCTTTGGGCTAAGATACTAAGCCAACCATATTCACTCCAGGGCAAAAAAAAAAAATTTAAATAGCACATGGTTTTAGAGAGGAAAAGAAGTCAGGGAAAATCTGATTGTGGCCATTTGGTTGCCAGGGCTAAAAGGATTTAGGTTCAGGAGTGAAGGCCAGAACCAGCCTGAAGCAAAAATTGTAAAGCACACAAAGATGCGTTTTTTCCCAACTTTCCATCTCCCCAAGTATCTAGTACTCTCATGCTTCTCCAACCCCTTCCAATAACAGGTAGAATTATATAGTGGAAAGAGGCTACAAGTCTTAGTAGACAGAGCAATGAATCTTCTTTTGAACTCCACACACACACACACACACACATTTGCTAATTGTGTGACCCTGGGCAAGTCATCTCACCTCCCTGAAATTCAGTTTCCTCATCTCTGAAATGGGGATAACAATTATTGTGAGGATTTAGTGAGATGCTACCTTTAAACAGAGTTGCAAACTTTAAGGCATTATTTGGGCAACCTGGATGCTTGTTCCAGCTCTACCACTAGTCATCCTATGACTGGCTTATTATCTGCCCCTCTGGACCTCAGTTCTTTCATCTATAAAATGAGACAGTTGGACTAAAAGATAACTGACATTTACCTAGTGCTTTGAAGTTTGCAAAAGGCTTTATAGTATCATAGGGTAGCCCCCCCAAAAAAACTGATAGAATCTTAGACTCTGTTGAGAGGTACGATGTCTGGACCTAAAAAGGAAATATCACCACCACACTCCGCACTCCTTAGAGCACCTTGGGAGTATCGTGTTCAGTTCTGGAGGTCACATTTTAGGAATTATATTGACAAGCAAGAGAACAATTGGGGAAAAAACAACAATGATAGTTAAAATATTCAAGATCACAATATAAAAAAATCAGTTGAAAATAATGGGGGTATTTAACCTAAAGAAGAGAAGGGAAGGATAGTTAGCTGTCTTCACATCTTTGAAGGACTGTCATATGGAAGAGGGATTAGATTTGCTCTGCTTGGTTCCATAGGATCAATGGTTATAAACCATAAAGAAGTCGATTTCATCTCAATGTAAAGGAAAACCTTTCACAATTAAAGCCACATAGAAGTGGGACAGTGTTCCTCGTTATGCTGTCACAGAAAGGGCACCAAATTTGGAGATGGAAAATCTTGGGTCAAAATACTCATCCTCCCACAAGCTCGACATTGAGCAAATCTCTGGAAAATGAGGGGATTGAACTGCACTAATTCCAAATGTGTGGCTCTCATTGGTGGTCATCCAAATGAGATTAGATGACCACTTGACTGATTTGTTGGAAGGAAGAAGCCAGAAGATAGAGTCATCTGAATTTGCGGACAGCACACTCCCCTCTTTCAGCAATACCTGGGCCTCACAGTTCTCCATTGGTCCAGACTAAAGGGATATGGGGAAGGGGAAGAAAGGAAGGTGGGTTGCAGAATATTGGAGTACAGAAATAGGGAGACAAGTTTTCCCCTTTTCAGGTGATACTTGTCCCTGAGTGGCAGAAGGACACGTAGGTACCCCCAGGAACTTCATTCTGATCAAACAACGCATGGTCACTGAAGACCTCCTTCCTCTCAGAATTCCCTAGGATCTGAGGTGTCCTGTCTTCCCAGGCAAAATCCCTTGTTTAAAGAAGTAGTTTACCCTCCTATCCCCAGAGAACCTTAGCTCCCTATGGGCAGGAACTGATTCACTTTTGTCCTTGTATCCCTGTCACTTAGCAGACACTTAAAAATGCTCGTTGATTGATTGAATGAATGAATGAATGAATGAGCAAGATCCACAATCACACCCCCTCCCAGAAGCAGCCTATACTCTTTTCTCAGAGGTTCAGAACCTTAAAGTGTCCCCTGTTCTTAGATGTTTCCTATTCTAGTAAGGTACCTCACTCTCCACTAGCAGGTAAGACCTTGTCCCCAGAAGGTTCTAGGACCCTGAAATTCTCTTCTCCCACCCCCCATACTCTACATCATATGCCCTCCCCAGAATATTCTCTCTTCATTTCCAACCACAAACCAGCCCAGCATCACCCTAGTTACGCCCTTTGGCAAGGAGAATCTTGTCCAGGAACAAGACAGATCACACAAGCAAGGAGGTCTTGTTCACTCTGAGATCAGTAATCACCATACATTTTCTCATGTGCCACCCAAGGTTACTGTGGGATGATCTTGAAGGTTCTTTCCAGTTCCCAGTCCTATGGTGGCATGACCCTGTATCTCACACACAACTGAAGCTAGCTGCCCAACTCAACCCTGCTGGGAGATAACAGTTCCTGCTCCTGCTAACCTGCCAGACACCTACCCCAGGCAAGTCATTTAATCTTTCTGGTTCAATCACGTCCAACTCTTTGTGACCTTGTGGATCATATTGTCCATGGGGTTTTCTTGGCAAAGATACTGGAGTAGTTTGCCAATTCCTTCTCCAGTGGATTAAGGCAAACAAAGGTTTAGTGACTTGCCCAGGGTCACATAGCTACTAAGTGTCTGAGGCCTGAATTGAACTCAGGTCTTCTTGACTCCAGACCCAGTGCTCTATCCATTGAACTATCTAGCTGCCTTTAATCTTTCTTATCTTCAGTTTACTCACCTCTAAAATAGGAATAACAATAGTATCTAACTTACAGGGCTGTTATGAAGCTCAAACGAGATAATAAATGCAAAGCGTTCTGCAAACTTTAAGACACTATTATTACAGCTAGCCATTTTTTTTTGTTTTTTTAATTATTTTTCATTCTCCCTCTGAAATTGCCTTTACAACCCTGCCAGGGATATCACCTCCAGATATGGTCACATGGTGGCAGCAGAGGGCAAGAAACACCGTTCCTAGCCTGCACAAAGACTGGAGAAGCATCTGCTCAGATGGTCTCCAAGCTTCAGCCTGATCCAGTCCATGCTCCGCCCCACAACCTTTCAGTCAGCTCTGAATGAGCCAGACATCCTGCCCACTCCAAAGCTCGGTTCACAATCATCCTGCCCAGCTGCTCCTTCTTCTTATCCTCTGGGGCTAGGCAAATCTCACATGCACCCCTTGGGGACGAGAGTCCCTCTATTGAAGTAAGGATAGGGGTGCTCGAGACCCCAAAATACCAACACGCTGGGTCCTGCCAAATGAATTCTACTCAAGTCTTCTCTCAGCCAAAGAAACATAAAGTTTTCTAAAAGTTCACTTGTAATCGACACAGAGCAAGTCTGTGCTAGAAAATTCTATGGCACTCTCCCACACATGGAGGCAAGATGGAGTCTTATATACAGAAAGGTTGTGGTAGGAATCTAGGGGTGGTCTATGGGAGGAGTTTGGGGAGGGTCTTCAGGAAGAGTTAATGAGGCCAGGTAACAGTTCATTTGTGTATAGATATTTTGATAGCCTTACGGGTAGAAAGTAGATGGACATTGGAGGGCCAAGCTAGTCTTATGGCCTCATGCAAATGCCTCATCAAGTGGGAAGATTCAATCGGAATTCAAGGGGATTCCCAGAGCCTGTACTCCATCACCTTCACTCAAAAGAGATCGACATCCCCAGGGCAGAAGTGGGTCTGCTGACACTTCTCTAAGGCCAGGCAATTCCCAGCAGAGTCAGGGTTGAGCAGTCCTCAGGTCAGCAATTCTCTTCCGGAAAGTCACTGTCCCTCTCCCACAGGCCCAAAGAGTCAATAGTGATCATTAATTCCATTTAATTCAATAAATATTTGGTGGATAGAGGGCTGGGCCTGAAGTCTGGAAAACTCATCTTCCTCAGTTCAAATCCATCCTCACTTCCTAGCTGTGTGGTCCTGGATAAGTCACTTAACCCTGTTTGCCTCAGCCTCCTAGAGAAGGACATTGCAAACCACTCCTGTGTCTTTGCCAAAAAAAACCCCAAATGAATTCATGAAAAGTCGGACACAACTGAACAACAGCAATAAATATTTACTGAGTTCAGTGTCGAGAAAGTTTAGAGAGTACACACTCACTTTATGGAGCTCAGTCAAGTATGAGTAATAGCTGACATTTAAACTTTTAAAAACGAGCTTTTAAAACTTTTTAAATTTCTTTTTTAAACAGAAAAGGGAAAATTACAAATGTTGGAAGGAATGTGAGGAAAATGAAACATTAATGAACATTTGGTGAAGTTGTGAACTGATTCATCCATTCTGTAGAGCAATTTGGAGCTATGCCAAAGGGGCTATAAAACAGTGCATACCCTCTGACCTAGCAATACCACTACTAGGTCTATATTCCAAAAGAGATTTAAAAAAAAAAAAAAGGAAAAGGACCTTCATGTACAGAAATATTTATAGCAGCTCTTTCCCAATGGCAAAGAATTGGAAATTGGGGGGATGCCCATCAATTTTGGAATGGTTGAATAAATCATGGTATATGATTACGTTGGAATACTATTATATTATAAGAAATGATTAACAGGATGCTCTCAGAAAAACCTGGAAAGGCTTATATGAGCTGATACAAAGTGAAATGTACTGTGTACAAAGTAACAGCAATATTGTAAGATGATCAGCTGGGAATGACTTAGCTATTCTCTGCAATACAATGACCCAAGACCATTCTGAAGGACTCATGATGAAAAATGCTGTCCATTTCCAAAGAAAGAACTGGTAGTGTCCAAATTCAGATTGAAGCACACTTTTTTTACTTCCTTAATTTTTCTTGAGGTTTTCTTTTTAGGGGAAGGGGGTCTATGTTTTCTTTCACAACATGACTAATATGGAAATGTTTTGCATGGCTACACAGGCATAAGCTATATCGAATTACTAGCCTTCTCAATGACCAGGGGTGGGAATGGAGGGAGGAAGGGAGAGAATTTGGAATTCAAAGTTTTAAAATTGAATGTTAAAAATTGTTTCTACATGTAACTGGGAGAAAATAAAATAATAAATTCCCAAAAACATTCTTTTTAATTAACAAGCAGCTCTAATGCGGCTCAATGCACGGGCAGCTGGACGTGGAATCAAGAAGACCTGAGTTAAAATTATACCTTTGACACTTATTAGTTATGTGACTCTCAGCAAGTCTCTGTACCTCAGTTTCCTCATCTGTAAAATGAAATAAATAATACTATCTATCAGAGTTGTTGTATGGATCAAAAGAAATAGCGTGTAAGCCTTAAAAGGTTGTATGTTTTTTATTTATTATTTCTATTTATTATTAATCAGGCACCTTGTGAGCAGTGGATGAAGCACTGAGTCTGCATTCAGGAAGACCTGAGTTCAAATATGATCTCAGACACCTACAAGCTTCGTGATCCTGGGCTAATCACTTAATCTTTACTTGCCTCAGTTTCCTCAACTGTAAAATTGAAATAATAATAGTACCTACCTTACAAGATTGCTGTGAGGAGCAAATGAAATATCTGTAAAAAAAATCACTCGTCACAGTACCTGGCGCATAGTAGGCACTATATAAATGCATATCCCCTTTTTTTATTTCTTCTTCCTCCCATCTTCCTAGCCATCCCCTCCCCAGTTAAAAAAAGGCGAGGAGTAAAACCCTTGTAACAAATATTCATAGTAAAGCAAAACAGATTCCTACCTTGGCTGTGTCTCAAAATTATAATGAGCTTTCTCATGTCATTCTAAGGGTGACACTTTGAACAGGTCCAAGTATTCTGGTCCCCATTTTACAGATAGGGAGACTGAGGCTCAAAGAGATTGAAGTGATGTGCTCTTGTGCTGTAGCACTCCACTTGGCAGGTTCAGAAATCTCTTGATTCATGTACTGAGTGCTTTCTGGAGACAGAAGACCTGGATTCCTCAAATTGCATTTATGGATAGTAAATCACTTCTCTGGTCTCAGTTTCTGTTTCGGTAAAATAGGAGGTTGAACTAACTGGCCTCTAAAGTACTTTCTAGTTCTAAGGCTTTGAATCAACGGCCGTCATTCATTCACTCATTCAAGAAATACTTACAAAGTACCTACTGTACAAAGTACTGGAGGAAAAAGACATTTTGATTAGAATCTCTGGCCTCTGTTCAATTCCAATTCAACAAACACGTATTAAAAGTCTACTCTGCAGGAGCTGCTGTGCTAGGCAATGGGGAAGCAAGGATACACGTAACCCTGTCCCCAAAGAATTTACAACCTAATAAGTGTGAGAGATATACAGAAGGTTCTGATGTAAGGGAGAATGTGATCAATGCAAAGGAGAGGTCTAAACAGTTTGTGAAAAATTTGAGAGAAATCCATTTGATTTAATGGCTGTATTTTGGGCCCTCCAGTCTTAGAGTGAATATCAATGGTAGCTGTTTCTCTTTGGACCAGCAACCTTGAGGGTCTTTTCCTCCCAGCTTGATTTTTTTTTCTTTTTTTTTCTAAGTAAAGGGGCCATCCCTTGACTCACTTCTTAAAAAGGTGTATTCACTGAATAGGTGTTAGCTCACTCTAAGTGAGTATCTGAAAAGGCCTTAGCCTGTAAGGACCAGGGTCTCCTATTGCATCCTGGGTCATCTCCAGTCATCCTGATGAATATCTGGTCCCTGGATCCAGATGGCTTTGGAGGAGAAAGTGAGGCTGGCATATAGTAGGCACTATATAAATGCACAGCCCTCCCTCACTCAAATCAAAGTCAACTGCAAGTCATGTCATCATTTCCCTGATGCCATGGTCCTCTTCAAAAACGAAGGACAAACACACAACAAGGTGGAGGAATGTAATAACTCATAGAAAGAAGGATAGTACTTCAACAGACTGAAGATGGGGGTGAGGTGGGGGAAAATCCATTCCAGCCTGGTTGGGAGGATGTTGTGAGCCCTCTTAGGGCAAGGTTGAGGATGGGGCAGGGGAAACAATTCAGTTTGACTGAAGCAAAGAGTGCTTAGAGGAGAGCAATGTGAGATGACTGATGAGTGAGGAAAGTCAGATAAAGCAGGTTGAAGCAAACTGATGTTGGCATGGACAGTTTTGAAAGGCAAGACAGAGATAATGATGATGATGATGATGATGATGATGATGATGATGATGATGATGGAGACAGAGAGGGAGGGAGAGGCTAACTTGCCAAGATCACATAGCCAACAGGTGTCAGAGAGAGAACTGGAATCCAAACCTTCCAGGCTGGTTTACTACCTGACCCAGTACATACCCACATCATATTATACTATTATGCCTCTTTCTCTCTCTCTCTCTCTCTCTCTCTCTCTCTTTCTTTCTCTCTCTCTCTCTCTCTCTTTCCCTCTCTTTCTCTCTCTCTCTTTCCCTCTCTTTCTCTCTCTTATGAAGATAGATTTCTAAACTATTGTTACCTATCATATATGTTTACAATTATACATATTTCCTAATGAATCTCTTGCATATTGTAGATACTAAGTAAATATTTATTGAATTTGTTTGGATTTGATTGGAATTGGAAACATCAGACAGGTTGAATTATAACTGAAGTTTATTTAGTTTATCATTTATGGATGATAAAATATCATCCATAGACCTCAGTGAAATCGGTCCTGGGCCTTTCCACCAAACCCTGCTAGAGTCCAGCCAGACATAGAGTATCATTAACTATGATCTGTAGACAATGATCTCTTTCCTCTGAGAGAATGAACAGAAGGTTCAACTCAACAAACTTTAAGCCTTATACAATGCACAAGGCACTGAGTGTTGTTCATTGAATACCAAGACAAAAATGAAAGGTTCCCCTTTTTTATACTGGGTATACAAAGTGGATGAAAAGCAATAAAAAATGGTTTCAGGAAGAAGAGATTGCTGATAACCAGAGAGATTGGGAAAGGTCTTGTGTAGGAGGAGAAACCTGAGCTCGGCTTTGAAAGAAATTGTTGCTGTTTTTGTCATCATCATCATCATCATTATAGTCCTTTGTCTTATTCTCCTCCTCCTCCTCCTTCTTCAATTTTTTGCTATTATCATTTTTATTGTTAGAGTCTGGATTTGAACATGGAGTGTCCTAATTCCACTAAAGCATGTTAATGCATTAAATTCATTTGGAAGGAGGAGGGAAGAGAATGAAACTCAGGAAAACTTGAGACTGCTGCCAGTGAGGCTATTGCCTATGGGAGGAGCAGCAAAGCTTAACTATTCTAGAATGTGGCTATAGTGATGGGGCAAGGGAAGCTGATAACTATTAACATGAAAAGCTTCCTATTTTGTCTAATTATTCTTGCTAACTAGTTGCTAAGCTTAATTGTTTCTAGCCATGGACATAGTACAAGTGAATGAGAATGAATAAATGAATGAATCAGGCAGATCAATGATATCACAGGTATTGTCTTGACTTACCCGTGAATTATATTTAAGTGAGGCAGAGTTGTGAAAAGTCATTAGCTCCATTCTCTCTTCCTGAGTCATCAGAGTCCAGTGGGAAGACAAAAAAGGCAGGACCACTGGACTGGCAATGGCCCAGGAGGCAATGAATGACAGTGGCATCTTTGATGTCTGACCTAGCTCTAATTGTGCCACAGCACCTGCTTCAGCCATCTTCATGGCTATTGGAATAAATTGTTCTCGTCTGCCCATTCCATTGGGGGATATCTTCATATGTTTGGGATAGACATCCCTCTAACTCACCAACTGATTTGAGGCCTGTCAGCTACCTTAAACCTGGTTTAGCCTGTCTGCTTTACCAGGGTGTGGCCACTGTGCATACTACAGCTTCTTGGAACCACAGGTAATTGATTGTTGGACACCAAAGGTGAATAAGCAGCCCTGAAAAGGGCTCAACAAGCCCTCACACCAGAGGTGCTAGTCCTCCCTGAACACCCTTACACCCCAAAGAAGCTAGAGATCCTTCTGAAGCAAAGATGAGTGAGGAGTACACCCAAGATGTGAGGAGTTACATGAGCAAAGACGCAGAAGCAGAAGATGCGGTGTCATGCAAGAGGAACAGCTTATCATGTAAGGGTCAGTTTGACTGATCAGAGCTTAGCACAGTGCCTGACACATAGTAGGTGTTTAATAAATGTTGATTGACTGATTGACTGACTGGAACAAGAGGTGAGTTTCTCTGCTTGCTGAAAAGCGCTGTGGCACGAATCAATGAGCAGAGAGAAAAACAGGACCCCACTGGGGCTTTTTGAGTAAGCTTCCTAGAACTAGGACTAGTAGGAGCATCAAGAGTCCCAAGCAGCTTAGGGAGCATGAATGAGAACTACTTCATTCATTCATTCAATCAATCAATCAACTTTTATTACATATACCATGTGTCTAATACCATGCTGGCTGCTGAGGAAGATATGATTTTTAATTTATTTAGTTTAATTTAGCTTGTTTCTACTAATAAGCATTTGTTTTCTCCCTGCCGTCATCCAATTGAAAAAAAAAAGATATAACTTTCAGATAAGATATGATCACTGCCCTCACAGAGCTTATAGTCTAGTAAAGACCTAAGCATAAATAAAAACAGAAATTATGTGGTGAGTGGAAAATAGTGCCATTTGAGGCCTGAGGAAAGTAGTCTTTAATGACAGTTTGTTCAGGGAAGATTACCTAAAACTAGATTTAAAGAATGAGTAAGGCGTTAAACAGGTGAAGAAAGGGAGAAAAACATTCCAGGCATATTGAACAGTTGCAAACAGTATGCAGGTAGGAAGGCACATCATGAGACAGAGAGTAAACCAGTTTGGCCAGCACATAGCATATGTGAAAGTAGGTAGTAATTTTTTTTAAAAGACTGAAAAGGTAGGGCGGTGGAAGATTTTGAAGACCTTAGGATGTCAGGAAAAGGTGTTTAAGCTTTTCTCCAACAGAAATACAGAACCACCAGTGATTTTTGATCAAGTGGTTATCTACCTCAATTTCCTTAGACAGGAAAAAGACTGGAAGTATCCAGTCTCTGAGGAAGTAAATAACGGGAAAGAAGGCAGGGGGTCCAGTATTCCACAGGAGGGTACAAATAATTAGAATAATCCAAAAGTAGAAATGGATGCTTCCATTTCTAAAAGTTTTACAACATGGGCTGGTTGACCATCTATCAAGGACACTATTGAGGTGATTCCTGCTCTACTATAAATTGGACTAAACAGTGTCAGAGATCCCTTTGACCTCTGAGACACTATTATTGCTTCAAACAGATAGAGCCAGCTGGCATGGAGGATGAGCTCCCTTCCCCCAGCTCCCAGCTCAGTTCTACCAAAGGTAACTTTCCCTTCAGCTTCTTTCTTTGCTGAGAGACACTAAGGCTAGTCCAGGTAAGGGAAGATCAAAGGACCTGACGTTACCCTGAGGCAGGGTCAGGACCAGGGTTGGGCAAGTATCCATACCACATTCCCAGACTCCTTACAACCTTGACAAAGTCAGTGTTCCTAATCCCTTCCAGGGTCAATTGCATTGAAAACACAGATTCAAGAGCACTCAGCCAGATGGTTAGTAAAAATATTAACCTGGAGAGGGAGGCAGGATGTGAGACCAAGGACAGTCACTGCTATGCTCTGATTAGCTGCCTGAGACAGAACAGAAAGCTGAACATCATTCCAGCCCCTCCTTCCCTAGTCTATATGTCAGAGAACTCATTTGACTCCTCCGGGCTTCTGAAAATTTAAATATTAGACTAGAAGATCTCTAAAGTCTCTTACCACCATAAAATCTACAACTCTATGACCCTATGACCCTAATACCAGTCGTGGTAAATTCATATAAAAAATAACTAAACGTAAGTCACAGCATGGCTCCAATCTCCCCTTCAAGGCCTACTATATATTACCCTACTGGCCATCCCAATGTGCTTTCTTGCTGTCCCTCACACATGAGATTCTGTCTTCTGTCTCTCTGCCTTTGCCCAGAATGCACTCTTCTCTCACCTCAGACTCAGAATCCCAAGTTTTCTACAAAGTTAAGGACAGACATCATCTTCTACATGAGAATTCTACTCATCATCACAGTCCCTAACACTACTCCATAATGCAAAAATTATTTCATATTTATCTTGTTTTTATTTCTGTATCTATTTTGTGTATAATTATATATCTCAGATTTGAATCCTGGCTTTATGTGCTGTCTCCCTCAAGTAGAATGTAAACTCCTTGAGGGGAGATATTATGTCATGTTTCCAGCACCTAAAATAGTATCTGATACATAGTGGGCCTTGAATTCATGATGGGGGTGGGTGTGTGTGTGTGTGTGTGTGTGTGTGTGTGTGTGTGTGTGTGTGTGTGTACTATGCACAAGACACTGCACTAGGCACTGGGAATGAAAAAAGAGACAGCAAAGACAAGGCTTTGAGGTTCATCTGGCTCTGATGAGTGACTGGTCAGACTGGCAGTTATCATCAAAAACACCTTAGTTCCACTGAATTTCTCTGGGTTTCATTTTACTCATTTATGAAATGTGACTAATTCTGTATCTCACAAAGTTATTGTAAGGAAAGTACTTTATAAAATAGAAAGGTCAGACCTATATAATATTATAAAAATTAGAAAGGGGGGAACTCTTGTCCTCAAGGGATGGCATATATAAAGCATGGGGGGAGGGGGAGAGCAACTAGAGTACACCAAGTTCTTATCCTAGCCCTGGTCCTCACTGGGTGGCCTCGTTTGGACAAAACACTTTCCCATCCTGTGTCTCAATTTTCTCATCTTAAAAAAGAGTTCTTGGTGACCTCTGAGTCTCCTCCCAGTTCAAAATCCTATAATCTTTTGTAATCTTACAGAACTTTAGTTCAACAAATAAATATCCAACATGGGCAAGGCACTCCATGTTAAATATACAAAGATGGGTCAGAAAAGAGCTCCTACCCTTAAGGAGTTTATAATATAATAGGGAGAAAATTGCATGTACAGAAATAAACATGAAACAAGACAGAATATAAAATGGGTAAAGGAAATTCAGTCCATATAAAGTGCTTTAAGAAAATATTGATTCCCTTGCAGCTAGAAAGGCCAAGAAAGATATCTTGGAAGTTATAATTCCTGAGCTAGGGATTTAAAAGAAGAGAAGGATTTCAAAAGGTAAAAATATGGAGGATGTGTATTTCAAGTACAAGGGATAACCGCTCAACCCCTGAGAGGCAAGCAAATGCAAGAAGAGATTGGGAAATAACCTGTAGTCTAATTTGACTGGAATGTAGAGTATGAGAGTATGATAGAGTTTAAAAAAACAACAATGGAAAGGTAAGCTGGAACCACGTCATGATGGGTCTTAAATGTCAGTGTAAGGAGAGTGTATTTTATCCTGCAGGCAATCCTGATAGATGCTGCTATGTAGTAGACAGATTCAGTCTTAGATGCCAGAAGATAGCTGCAAGTCCCCCATCTGACATAGAGTGTCCTAACCTTTCAGAGCTCTAGACAACTCTCTAACACTACAAATTGCAGAGAGAGTTTCCTTATATAGGAGAATAGGGAAAGAAAGCAATATGCATTTTTTAAAAATTTATTTTATTTTTAATTTATGGAATAAAACAAGCATTTCCATAACATAGTACAATAAAGGAGATGATTGCACATAAAACTGAGAATTTACTATGCTTTACAAATATTATCTCATTTGATTATCACAACAACCCTGTAAAGAAGGTGCTGTTATCATGCCCATTTTATAGGAACCTGAGGCAAACAGTCATGTAGCTGATATCTGAGGTCCCATCTGAATTCAAGTTTTCCTGACTCCAGGTCTAGCCCTCTATCCACTGTTCTACCTAACTGCTTTGTAACACTCATGGGTGTTCCTTTACTCATGACATCACAGGGATAGCCCATATCCATGTCCCTGTCCCTGTGGGCAATAGGGGGCCATTGATGTTCTTTAAACCAGATAATCATGCAGGGAAAATCTGTAAATTAGGATCAGGAAAATTCCTCATGCATCAACACAACTATGGATTGGAGAGAGGAGAGGCTTGGTGTAGGGTTAATGGAATATAAGATCTTTCTCATCCATTAACAGGCCTATGTGAACACATGTGTTTTCCTTATCCCTTGGAATAGGAGCTGTGTTCCCAGTTCTAAAGGTACACAAGTATTTCTATCATAGATGTCTTGTTGCTTTGAACTCCAGCTCAGTTCACAGCTGTGACACACCCTGAGTCACATAGAACCTATATATATGTGTGTGTGTGTATGTGTGTATACATATATATGTGTGTGTATACACATACACACATGCACATATATATGGTTTTTTTTAATTGCCTTGGGGGAGGAGCTTGCTTAGGGGGAAGCTTGCTTAGAAGAGGCTTGCTTGCAGGAAGGGTTTTGATACTGAGCCAGTTAGGCACTGAGTCATGTGGGTTGTGATGCCTTCTGACTCTGAGTCTGTTAATCAAAACTATATATATTCTGAGAGGTTGGTATTTTGCTTTGGGGGCTCACTCATGGGAAGAATATTTATCTGAGGTTTTTGTGATTTGGCCCGATGAGACTGGGTAGCCATTGTTAAAGGCTCCCTCCCTCCCCACCCCACCTTCACTCCTGGCTTTGTGAACCCAGATGTTGGTGCTTCCTGGTATGGTGATTATGTATCTATTACTTTGTTTAGAAAGTTGGAACCCTGTCTATTGGATTCTTTCTTCCATACTCACTTCTGTCCACTTATCTGTCTGCTTTGTTTAATTAAAATAAGATTGTTGACCCCTTTAAAGCTGCCTTTCTTTTAGAAAAGCAGATCAAAGAACCTACACAGCACAGCCTTTCTGTGTGCTGATGTTATTGGTCTTACATCTCCATATCAGCTGCAACTATCATTAAGGATACACTTGGTTATGAAAGCATTCATCCAGGCAAGGAGCAATCAAGTTGAAGGATCTGAGGGATCCTTGAGATGAGAGATTTTTCATTGACAAAAGCAATTTCCAAAATTTAGTGACTAATTGAATATGGGAGGTAAGGGAAAAAGAAGAGTCAAAGATGATTGTCAGCTTTCAAGCCTGGGTGACTAGGAAGACTATGATGTCAACAGCAAAAACAGGGGCACATGGCAGCAGGGGGAGTGGCATGGGGATGATAAATTCTGGTCTAGTGGAACCTGAGCCAACAGCATCAACAGAATATCCAACTAGATACATATAATCAGGGGAGAGATGGGAGTGGGTGGTAATAGATTTTTGGAATCATCTGCATAGAGGTGACAATTGAAGCTGGGGGGTGGTTAAGAGAAGAAAGGGAAAGAGGGTAGAGAGATATAAACATAAACTACTATTATCATTAACATTACCTTTGTCATTACTTGCTGCTTGTTACCCATACATCTCTTACCTTTGTGAATCAAACCACTGGTTGAAAAAATTGTAAAAATATGTTTCCAACACCTCACTATTTAAAAAAAAATTGGATGGAGAATGAAGGGTGACTAGTTTGGAGAGTAAAAGTCAAAGGCAAGAAGTATTCGAGGCCTGATGGTAGCAGTGGCAGTGTCTTCTCTTTCTTCACCTGGAACATAGCAGAAACTAAGGCTAGTGTAAGTGGCTCTTTTGTCTCTGAGTAGCTGTTTCCCATGCTTAAAATACACTTCCTTATTATTGTATGTAACCTATTGAAATCCTTCCCTTCCTTCCAGGTCCAGTCTTAGGTACCATGTCTTCCAAGGAGTTAACAAATGACTTGTCCAGGGTCACCCTCTAGTAGAAAATGTGCTTCTAATATCCAACCATTTTTTTTTCCAATTTGAGGAAATGAGAAGAAAGCATAGGGAATAGAATTCATTTTGTAGGCAGTCATGGTATATAAGAGAAAAATCAATGACTACGGAGTCAGAAAACCTGGATTTAAATCCTGGCTCTTTATTATTTGGGGCAAATTGTTTAAATTCTAGTACTCTTAGTTTTCTCATCTCAAAAATGAAGGACTTAGACAAAAGGAACACAAAGGTCCCTTCTAGATTTAAACTTCCATGTCTGGACCCAATCAACACAGACTGAGGAAAATGAAGGGACAGGGCTAGAGTGACTATGGTCTTTTATCTTTTTTTGTTTTTCATCATGCTCTTTTAACCTGGGGGAGCGTAAGAGCCCAGAGGAATGTAAATTTTAATCACTGAAACCTCAAAAGATTGGCATGGGATACAGCAAGTAACAAAACCCAGAGCTAAAAGATGGAGTGTCTCTTGTTTTATGGAGGGGAGGAGAAATGTCATTTATTTAGGAAAACATGAAGTATTTGAATCAAGATACATAGAGTCTAAGTTATCTATAGCAGCAGCTGTTAAAGTGTGGTCCGGGGGCCCCTGGAAGGGACCAGGAGGTCAAAACTGATGGGGGATGGGACGTGGACCTCCCCCCCCCAAAAAAGAAAAGGCCATGTCTTTGCCCCTGAACTTTCCCACAAATTTCAGGAAGCCAGTCCCTGGCTTTCACCTGAGGTATCTAGCCCACCTTGATTACTTAATTAATTAGCTTCCTTCACACTCCTTAATCCCATCCAAGCCCCTTTCTCTTTTGCCTCCAGACCGCCCCAGACTACTTGGTGCTCCTAGATCCCATCCAGATTTTCTCACAGTCTTTTTCTGTATAAAAGTACCAATCTTACCCAAATTAAACTTCAGAGGTTCTTAGACTCTGGCGTGCTTCTATTGGCATCATCAATATCACAGATTTACTAGAAATCTTGCCCACCCAACCAGTGTCATAATAAACTCACTACTTGGACTGAAAGAAGGCTTGAGTAGTCCAATTCTTTCCAGGCAAACCCACCCTGTACACTTGCATTTCAGTGTTCTTAGCACCCCTAGACCACAACAAACCATAATCAATAGGATTCCTACCACTAACATACCCAATAAGAAGTCAACCAGCCTTTGCTTGAAGACCTCCAATGACAGGGGACCCCAATACCTCCCAAGGTCCCACACTGTATTTTTTGACAAATCTAATTATTAGGAAATTTTTCCTGGCATCAAGCATGAATTTTTCTCTTTTCACCTTTCCCCCATTGTTTCCATTCCTGCCCTCTTAGGACAAGCAAAACCAAACTAATACCTCTTCCACAAAATAGCCCCTCAAACACTTAAAGATATTCATCAAGTCTCTGCAAAGTCCTCTCTTCTCTGGGCTAAAACTTTCCCCATTCTTTTAATTGATCATCACAACATATAAGTAAATCCCTTCATCATCCTAGTTATTCCCTCTGTATGCATAACAGCTCGTGTCTTTCTTTTCTTTTTATATTTATTTTTCTTAAAAAATCCAGAATTGGATCAATAGAACAATTGTATAGAAAGTAGATACCCAAAACAAAGACTAGAAGGTGGAGAAAACAGAATGCTTTGGGTAAGTTGAAGAGCCTCATTAATTACATTGTTTCAAAAGGAATATTTCTGTATATACACATTTTTTTTGAGATGATGGGTTAAGTGACTTGCTTAGGGTCATACAGCTAGTAAATGTATGAGGATGCATTTGAACTCAAGTCCTCCTAACTCTAGGGCCAGTGCTCCATCTACTTTACCAACTACCTGCCTCAAGAAAGGAATGGTTCCAGATAAAACAAGGTAGACCCATCTCTTCCAATCTAGTTTCTCCCTTCTCTGGCAATGCAGCTGGCTCTGCATGGGCTATGGATAAGGAGTACTTTGGTGCCATGAATTGAACACAATGTTTCAGATGATGTCTGATGAGACAAAAGTCCAGTAAGGCTACCACCTCCTTATTCCTAGAAGCTATGCTTTGCTTAATGCAAGCTAAAATCATATCATCAGTGAGTGGAATCAAAAGAATGTTTTACACAGAAACAGCAATACTGTACTATGATCAAACATGAATGACTTAGCTAATTCTCAATAATACAATGATACAATCCAAAGGATTCATGATGAAAAAAATGCTGTCCACCTCCAAAGAAAGAAATGATAGATTCTGAATGCAGATAGAAGCAGCCTCTTTTCACTTTATTTTTTTTAGTCTTTTTAGTGTTTTTCCCCTTTCAGTCTGTTTCTTCTTTCACGACATAACTAATATGGAAATATGTTTAACATGATTGTACATATATAACCCATATCAAATTGCTTACTGTCTTAGGGAGGGAGGAGGGAAGGAGAAAATTTGGAACGCAAAATATATTTTAACTGAATGCTAAAAATTGTCTTTACATGTAATTGGGAAAAAAAAATAAAATATTAAAAAAAAAAAACAAATTAAAACACATCATTTTGGGGGGCTTCCACATCACATTGCTGACCCATACTGAGTTTGCAATCCAAAAGTCAGATCTCAGACCTTTTTTTGGATAAACAGCTATCTATATTCCTTCCCAATCCTGTACTTAAGAAGCTCATTTTTGAACCCAAGCATAAGAATTTATAAATAAAAAAATAAATTAACAAGCATTTATTAAATATCTATTGTGTACAACACACTGTGCTAGGTTCTGGAGAAACAAAAATAAAAATGAAATCATTCCTGGCCTCAGGGGGCCTACATTCCATTGGGGCATATGTGCCCCAATAGTGCATGTATATATGTACACATATAACAGATCCAAAACTTATATAAAATCAATATAAGGTCATTTCAGGAAGAGATTCTAGTTCTGGGAAGTCAGTAAAGTCTTTATGTAGGAGGTAGTGCTTAAACATAAGATGTGAAGGAAGCATGGGACTTTAAGAGTGTGGATGGAGGAATGCATTCCTAATACAGGGGACAGTCATGCAAAAGCATGGGAACTTGAGAAGGAGAGTTGTGCATGAAGAATAGCAAAAAGGCCAGTTTGTCTGGACTGGAGAATTTGTAGAAATAAGTATTATGTAATAAAGCTAGAAATGTAGGCTGGAGCCATTTAAATGCCAATCAAGGGAATTTGTACTTGATCCCTGAGGTAAAAGGAAGCTATTGGAGCTTGTTGATCAGGGAAATAATATAGTTAGACATGAGCTTAAGAAATTTTCTACTTCTAAAAATATTTTATAAGAAACTCCCAATACAAGCAACTGTTGAGTGTTCTTTTTTCTCATGCTAATTTTAAGATCCTGAGGAGCTAATGTAAAGATCACTGGAGTAAGAGGTGCTGTGTAGTAAGAGAACTGAGACTCAAATTCTTGTTCTGCTACTTACTACCATTGTAACCTTGAGAAAGTCACTCCCTTCCACGGGCTCAGTTTCCTCATCTGAAGATAAGAAGGTTGGATGGAATTATCTCTAAGGTTCCCTGCTAGCTCTAAATCCTATGTTCTAATGCCCTCATCATATCAGTGTACCTTGGACTACATAGACACTTGAATGCTTGCAGTCATAGAATGTTAGAACTAGAAAGGATCTTAGTAACTAGGTGTTAATGATGTTGATGATGAAGAGTAAAGAGGAAGGATACACATTGTTAAACAGAGAAAGGAAGGAAGGATCAACTGGACCAAACCAACCTCTAATCTGTAGATGGCCAGAGGCAAACAGAGATAGAGACAGGAGAATCAGGAATCAAACAGAAGTCTAATTTCAAATGAAGGAAATGGCTTGCAAGAAAAGAGGGGAATTAGACACATGTGCCAGGGCCCTGTCCTAGTGGGGGGGCCTGTTTTAGTGTGGCTGAGCCTTGATTTATACATTTGTGGCTAGAGAGAGTCAAACAGTGCAATGTAGCAACAGCCTTGAGGCACAACAGCTACCATGAGGCAAGGTTATCTACTGACAAAAACTTCCTTCACAACAGGGCTTCATGTCTGGGTCTGTTGGTGTTCTCCTGAGCTCAGGTACTGTCAGTTCATCCAGAGGGTAGGTGCAAAGGATTGTTGATATGCCGAGTTCAGGGCACAGCTTGCTTGCTGGGACTTAGCTCTAAAAAACAGGGTATCTCCTAATAGTTTTTTTTTAACTTAAGTACAAAATAAGAAAAGAAAAAAATTGCCATGTATGCAGAAGAACATAAGAAAGGATTCAACATAAAGCAGTAAATTTCCATTTCAAAAAACTTATTTAATAAATACTGCACATTGTTTTCAAAGCTGTCCAGCTTTTCTTTGCCTCCTTGTAGGCTTCCTTTTGTTCTCTGCTGTGCACTTTTTACTTTATTTTTCCCCTCTGCCCCCTAACCTCCAAAGAAGGCTACAATTAAGCTCAGATGTATAAATATATACATATACATAGAAATCTATAAACATATACATATGTCCACATATACACGCATATATATAAGACTGTACTATGCTTGTTATCTGTTTCTCTGAAGGTGGATAGAATTCTTCATAAGTCTAAGTCTTCCCATGTTTTTTCTAAATCAACCAGTTCATCATTTCCTACACCACAGCAATATTCCAACCCAATCACATTCTATCTGAGAGATTGTCTATGAAAATTTTTTCCCCAATTTTCTGCATTCCTTCTATTCTTAGTTACATAGATTTCATTTATACAAGAAAAATTTAATTTAAAATAATCAAAATTATCTATTTTACACTTCACCAATACTCTTACCTTATAATACAATTTAAGGGAGGGGTGGGGAACCTGCTGCCTCAAGGCCATGTGTGGCCCTCTAGGTCCTCAAGTACAGCCCTTTGACTGAATCCAAACTTCACAGAACAAATCCCCTTAATAATAGGGTTTGATCTGTAAAACTTGGACTCAATCAGAAGGCCAAACCCAAGGACCTAGAACGCCAGAGGTTTCCTACTCCTGGCTTAACGCCTGATGCTACTGAATCAGTTTCCTTTTCATCTTTTCCTCTGGTTCCTTTGAAGTTCCTGATCTTTTGTTCTACTAAATGAACTTTGAGCTCTGGAGTTCTGAAGTTCAGTAGTAGCAAAGTCAGGTTTCCATTCTAGTTCTGACACCAATACGGTGAGCCCCTATGAGTAGAGAGACAGCAGACTGCCAAAGCTTCTGTGCCAATCAGCAGTGGAGCTGGCCCTGAGAATAGTTACTGTGCTTCCCGCCTGAGCAAATTAAGGAGACCCAATCTCCAAAGTGGGAAGAGGGAGAATATACAGTGCCTCATCTTAAGCTTATATCTTAAACAAATAATCATCCATCACCATAAAATAACAAATTAGATCCCACTTAATTAATTTGCTAATCCCGGAAAAATAGTCTTTGTAGTCATCTAA
>CM053585.1:99842128-99883449 GCA_028646515.1 Pseudochirops corinnae | reverse complement strand
GTGGGAGTTCTGACTGTGTTGTCTTCCTCCTGTTCCATGCTTTGGTCCTTTTTGTCCCCAAAAAAGGAATCTAAAGTTGGATTGCTGGGCTTGCTTTGCTTCCTTTGCCTGCTCATGTTGCTAGTCAATTACTTGGCTTTTGGGCTCATTAGTAAAACTCTGGTTTCAGAGGGGAGAGAGAGCTCTGTCCCAAATCACTGGGGTTTTCATAGCTGCCAGAGCTATTAGGAGGCTGCCATTTTTTTGCAGCCCCCACCAGTTTTGGCTAAGTAAGTCATTTGTTAACTTCTTTCTGAGGGGAATGTGTGCTGTCAGCATCCTCTAAATGACAGTCCCCTTGGGCAGTGCTCTCTTTACCTGGCCCTAGTTACTAGGCTTTATCAAACTCTACCCTCTCTTTCATGACAAATCTTAAGTCTCTGCTCTTCCAGTAAGCCCTACAGCCCAAATGTTCTTCCTTTCTTTTTCTGAACTCTTGCAACAGCCTCCTTGTTACTTAACCACAAACTGCCTTAGGCTGTAACTTAACTTTCATCTGCATAGGTACAGTTCTAGTTTGTCCCTCCAAAGAGAGCAGACGTTCTTTAAAGGTAGAGAAGTCCTGTACTATATATAGCTCTTGTGGCTCAGCACAGGGCTGAGCCTGTAGGAGGCATTTAGGAGGCCTGTAGGAGGCTATAGGAGGCATCATGCCTTTCTTGAATTTAATAACTTCCTGGATACTGCTCTGCCTTTCTCCTACCTTTTCCCATGACCTTTACACAAATATTACTCCTCCTCACCTCCAGGCTGTTCAACCAGTTAAAGGGTCTCTTTACTCCACCCTCTACTTAGGAAACTAATATATGAATGACTCCATAGGGTCATAGACACTTAAGAATCAGGAGGGACCTTAGGGATCATGGGGTCCAAATACCTTTGCTGTATAGGTGAAGAAATAGAGTTGGGGCAGAGGGGATAGGGAAATGTCTAGGATCCCACATATAGTGTGTAATGAATGATAGAGCCAGTACTAGAATGTAGGCCTGCTAGGGACCAGGGCACAGTTTATTTCTCTAGTGGTCATCTCCTCTAGGAATAGTGTAGTTTCAGAAATCACTTCCTGCTAGATAATCAGGATCTGATTCAAAGATTGTAGATTTCCTGAGGAAGTAGTAAAGGCTAGAAACATCACCCTCAGGACTGTTGTTCAGGTACCTGTGCTTAAGGGAGGAAAAAAAGCAGAAGGAGTTGTTAGGGATTTGAGATCTTGTCTCAGGCTAATTTAGGCAAATAAATGTCCTTGCTACCATATGCATGTGGCTTTGATAGCTGCTGCAGGGGAAAGGGAGAGACAAAAATCTGCTTCTTCCACCCCTCTCCTTGTTATAAGTCCAAAGAAGAACTCATATTGGGTATGTTTCCCACCAGAAAGACTTCCCAGAAAGAGAGTTGAAGTCATCTGTCCTTATGATCAAATAATAAAATTCTCTGTTTTTCTTTTAAAGCCCTTCATAACCTGGTCCCCACTTACCTTTCTGGTCTTCTTATACCTTACTCCCCACAGAGCATTCTGTGATCCAATGAAAATGGCTTCTTGGTTGTTCCTAGTACAAGATACTCCATCTACAGACTCCAGGCATTTTCACAGACTATCCCCCATGTCTGGAATTCTCTCCCTCCTCATCTCTGCTTCTTAGGTTCCCTGGCTTACTTCAGGTCTTAGAGAAAACCTGACCTTCTGTAAGAAGTCTTTACTGATCTACCTTAATGCTAGCGCCCTCCCTCTGTTGAGTATCATGTCACTGCATCTAATTTATACATACATACACACATATATGTATGCATGTGAATGTGTGTATGTAGTTACATGTATCTTGTTTGCACATAGTTGTTCGCACATCGTTTCCTCCATTAGGTGGTGAATTTCTTGAAAGCAGGAACTGTGTTCTAGCTTTCTTGGTATCCTTAGGGTTTAGCCCATTGCCTCATAGAAGGCCCTAATAAATGCTTGTTGACTTGACCCACAGAATGGGTGGCATTTTCTACTTCAGTTAGATGTCCTCTTGACTTTGCTAGCACCTTTCCCCATTCTGTGGGGACCCAGGCAGCAACCAAGGGCCTCCGGTTACACATGCCTTTTAGCATGGGGCCACAACAAAATATGCCCCTCTTCATGGGAGTCAAGGCATGAATGTCCAGCTCCATGACAAGTGCCCCAATTCAACCCTTCCTCCATAGGTAGTTATGGAATCTTAGACTCTACACATCAAAGGAGATCTTACAGACCATTTAAAACACTTTGCAAATAGATTATACCCGCTACATCCCTAGGGCCAATAGCACACATTCCTCTAGCACTTAACATACATTCTCTTTGAGCTTCACAGTAACCTCTAAGGCAGAGTCGGTACTATAGGTATGTCATTGCCATTTTACAGATGAGGCAGAAAAATTAAATGAATTACCTAGGTTGAAGAGCTAATGAGAGCCACAGGCAAGTTTCTAAGTTAGTTTGTTGCTGACTCCAGATCTGGCACACTTTCTTTTGCTCAAAAACAAGTATCTGGTACAATGGATAGAATGTTGGGCCTGGAGTCAAGGAGACCTGAGTTCAAATGAGTGATCCCTCGGACACTAGCTGTGTGATCCTGGACAAATCGCTTGATGTCTCTTTGCCCCTGTTTCCTCAACTGTAAAATGGGGTAATGGTAATCTCTACCTCCCAGTGTTATTGTGAGGGTCAGAAGAGATAATATTTGTAAAGCACTTAGCAAAGTGTCTGTCACATGGTAGGTGCTTCATAAATGCTTATTTCTTTCCCTTCCACCTGTCTTGGCTTCCCTTTGCTCATCTGTAAAATGAACCGGTAGGACCAGTTGGTCTTTGAGTTCCCTTCTAGCTCTCAGTGTACTGTCCTATGATCTCTGAACCTCTCCGCCAAGAGGAAGGAGTCATGCTTTATTGTCAGTCCTCTGAAATCACCCTTGGTCACCTTGTTGTTCAGAGTTCTGATGTCTTTCAGCATTTTCCTTTACGTTATCATGTCCATTGTCCAATACGCTTCCCACTACTCCATGTTGCCTCCAGATGGCCTGGTTTAATTAGCCTCCTGATTCAATAGTATAGTTCACTGTTGGTTTAGAAACAAATTACATAGGCATCATTTCCTTCACTAGAATCCTTCCCTGCCCATTATGGAATCAGGGTACTCTTGAGCAGACCATCACACTTTCCTAAAATAGCATGCTTTTTCAGGGCTCACACTCACTACTTACTGACTTCTGTGTTCTACACTGGCAGTGCTCTTAATGACCCGAGCCTTCTCACTGAAACAAAGCCCCATTTTTTTTCACTTCAATATTCTTATGGTGATGCAGTGTGACTGTGAGTCATCAAATGCCACAATTTCTCAAGAATTAGAGCTGCAGGTCACCCATAGGGTAATGGAGAGGTGCATGGAGTGGATGCACAGGCTGGAACACAGAGCCCATGTCAGGGGTTTTCTGAGGCACCCAACATTCAGGGCAGACACCCTGGGGAGGACGGATGGGAGGATGGAGGTAAGATTCATCATGATGAAGAGTGGTAGAGGAGAGCCCATGTCAAGGAGATCACACAGATTAAAGGAATCAAAGTATAACTTTCAAAAATGTATTAATCCCCAGCTCCACTCCACCTCTTATTTCTAAAAACAACTAATTTTAATAGCCATTATTGCTAATTCTGAAAGTCATCCCACTCTTAATTGTATGATCCTTACTTATTCCTAGCCATCAAGCTGGATTTCTTCATCCTAGAGATTTCCATGATACCAGTGCACCTCTATTGAGTAAGAAGATGTTAACAACAATAAAACAAAAATCACATACTTATATGACAATTAGTAAGTGAACAAATTTTTTTGATTGATTTATTTTCAGAAGTGCCCCTTAGAGCAATCATTAACACTCCCTTTACTTTCTCCAATACTATGTCTTAACCACCTGTTTCCAGTCTCTGGTGAGCACTGGTATGAGTGGAAAACAGGGTAATACCAAAGGAAGGCCCATGTATATAATGCTCTAACAAATGAGGAAACCAAGGTCTTGGGGGATGAAGGAAGTTGCCTGGAACCACAGAGGATTCAGAGGCTAGATTTGAACTCAGGTTTTCTGGAGCCAGATTTAATGCTTTTTCTATTCTTTCTGTCTGCGGTGCCACCATTCATCTGTTCTTTTAGCTGTGGTTAAAGATAACCCCTCTCTCACTTTTTCTCTCATCTCATATGCAATCAGTTATCATGTCCTAGCAATTCTATGTCCAAAACATTTCTTACTCTGTAGCATTTTCTCATTCCTATTGACTCCCTAATTGTCATCCATTTGAACTTTTGGTGTCACCTTTCTCTCCAGGTTACCAGGATCATCTTATAGGGTCATCCTCCCATAATGCCCCATTGAATTTAAAGTTGAAAAAGAACTTAGAAATCATCTATTCTAAACATCTCATTTTTCCAGTGAAAACAGAGAACCACTGAGAATAAGTAATTTGCCTAATGTCACACAGGTTGTAAAAAAAAAAGTTGATGTTTGAACCCGTATTCCTTGACCCCAAATCCAGTGTTCCTACAATTAGGACCACACTGCCTCTTTTTCTGATGTTTAGATCTGCATATGCAACTATTCTGCGCAGAAATTTTTGGTGAATCCCTATTGCCTGAATAATGAGGGACTGGCCAATAAGAACCCAGGCCTTAGAGCATAATATTTCCTGCTTGGTTTCAGTTGAACACATGGAATTTTGGAGAATAATTTTTTGGCTATAAATGATATAAAGTCCAGTGTTATGAATGTCAAGAAGGTTTTTGTTGGAAAGAGATTTTTTAAAAGGGGGGAAAGAATCTATCTGTACAAAAATATTTAGAGCAGTTCTTTTTGTGGTGGCTATGAATTGGAAATTGAAGAGATGCCCATCAGTTGGGGAATGGCTGAACAAATTGTGGTATATGATTGTAATGGAACATTATCGTGTTATAAGAAATGACAAGTAGGATAATTTCAGAAAAGAATTGGATACTTACATGAATTGAAACAAAGTGAAGTAAACAGAACCAAGAGAATGTTGTACACAGTAACAGCAACATTGTATGAAGAATTGTGAATGACTTAGCTATTCTGACTAATACAGTGATCCAAGACAATCCCAAAGGCCTCATGATGAAAAATGTTATCTGACTTGAGAGAAAGAACTTTCTTTTTTTTGTTTGTTTGAGTGTTCTTCACAAAATTACTAATATGGAAATGTTTTACATGATTACACATGTATAGCCTATATCAGATTATTCACTGTCTCAGGGACTGGGTAGTGAAGGAAGGAGGGAGAGAATTTGGAACTTAAAACAAAAAAAGCAATAATTGTTTACATGTAATTGAGGGAAAAGAAAATATTATTTAAAACTTTAAAAAGAGAAGATTTTGGTTGGATTCAGAGATAGAAGAACTGATGACAAAGTTGGAATTGAATTCTCATAGACAGGGACCAATATGGGGAGATTCTGAGCCCCAGTGTAGAGCAGGCAAATGCCAGTACCAGGACCCCCCCATATGCTGCAGCATAGTCAGGGGAACAAGCAGACTCCAGTTCTGAGAACTGAAGTATGCTTCAGCATAGCTCCAGGCAAACAGGTAGGTGCCAACCCTACAGGTACCCAAGCAAACAGGCAGCCTCTAGCTCCCAGACCTCCAGGTACTTCAGCATAGCCTAGGGTAACAGGAACTCTAGTGCCAAACCACCATGTACTTCAGAGTAACCTGGGGAAAAGCAGAAATATCCCACCAACCTCAGCACATGCCAGATACCAGCTCTAGGATTCCAGCTCAGCACTGGGTGAACTGCCAGACTCCTATAGCCTCTAGCAGTGACAGCCACCCCCATCCCCCTCAGCGTAGTACCAGACATGAGGATCCCCTGTGGAGCTCAGGGCAACATCAGTGTAGCACCAGGTAGCACCAGTGTAGCACCTGCTGGCACAAGAAGCCTGAGAGAATGTTCCTTCTTTCCCAGGAGAAGAGCTCAAATTTAAAAGAAAAGAGCCAAAAAGGATGATCAAAAAGCAACAAAAAAAGAACCTAACCACAGGACGTTATGGTGACAGGGAAGATCAAAACACAAACTCAGAAGAGAACAATAATGTCAAAACATCTGCGGGCAAAACCTCAAAGAAAAATGGAAAGTGGTCTCAAGCACAAAGAGAACTCATGGAAGAGATCAAAAAGGAGTTTATAAAAATCACATAAGAGAGATGGAAGAAAAATTGGGAAAAGAAATGAGAGTGATGCAAGAGAATTATGAAAAAAGAATTAACAACTTTGGGAATAGAAAACAATTGCTTAAAAAGTAGAATTGTCCATATGGAAAAGAAGATACAAAAACCCATGAAGAAAGCAACTCCTTAAAAAGTGTAATTGGTTGTTGTTGCTCTTTGTCCTTTGTTCTGGAAGAGGACCACGATATCAGGGAGGTGATGCCATGACATGGAAGTGAATTGGATTTGAGTGAGGGAGGGCTGTGCCAAGTCACCAGCTTCACTTTCTCTTCTGGAGCCATCTGGGTCTAGTGACCAGATATAGATCAAGATGATTTGAGAAGGCCCTGGGTACCATGGGATACCTGGTCTTTTAAGCCAAGTCTTTAGCAATTCTTGGTTTGACTGAGACAATGTCTATTCAGTGATTAAGGCTAGGTAAGACATGAAGCAGAGAGAGGTGGAGGCCAAGATGGTGGGGTAAAGGCAGGGACTAACCTGAGCTCTCCCCCAAACACCTATAAAAAAATGACCCTAAACAAATTCTAGAGCAGCAGAACCCACAAAAAGACGAAGTGAAACAAATTTCTAGCCCAACAACTTGGAAGATTGGCAGGAAAGGTCTGATGCACCAAGGTGAGAGAGGAGCATAGTCCAGTGCAGGCAGTGTTAGCACAGGCTGGGCCCCAAACCCAGAGCAGACCTTGGGGCCACTGAATCACTGGTAGTAGTGGAGGTTTCCAGACTTCTCAGCCCACAGACATCAAAGACAACTTGGAAGGACAGCAGGAAAGGTCTGTTTCACTTGGGTGAGAATGGAGCACAGTACAGCACAGGCTGCATCAGCACAGCCCCGGCCCCCCAAATCAGTCACCCCCAGGGCCTATTCCTGGATCAGCAGCAGCTGCTTCTAGAACTCTCAGCTCACAGATGGGAAGGGGATCAAACAACCAGTCAGAAGAAGATTACAGGGGTCTTTTTGCTAACGCTGAGGCAGGACTCGGTTGCTTTGCTCATACTCAGATCTGGGTTGCAGTCCTGGGTGGCAGTCCCGGTGGCAGTCCCAGGGAGAAGAGGAGCACTACCATAGCAAAGCTTGTGATAGCACTGCAGGGGGGATCCTTCTCACAGTTACATGGCAGAAAAGAGTGCTTGTGGTCACTCACAAACCAGAGCACAGACCAGGAGAGAAGTAAAGACCTCTCCTTAGAGCAGACCACCTTGGAAGACCTGAAAACTTACAGATCCCTAGAAGTGTCTTTGAAAACAGCAGCATAAAACTCCTGAAGCTTGAGAAAGTGTGCCCTTTATCCTGGAAAAAAAAGCCCTACTTTAATAAAGAGTTAAAAGTCAAGTAATAGGCTGGGAAAATGAGCAATCAATGGAAAAAGCTTTGACTATAGAAAGTTACTGTGGTGACAAGGAAGATCAGAACACATACTCAGAAGACAACAAAGTCAAAGCTCCTACATCCAAACCCTTCAAGAAAAATATGAATTGAGTTCAGGCCATGGAAGAGCTTAAAAAAGATTTTGAAAATCAAGTAAGAGAGGTAGAGGAAAAATTGGGAAGAGAAGTGAGAGTGATGCAAGAAAATAATGAAAAAAGAGTCAACAGCTTGGTGAAGGAGACGCCAAAAAGTACTGAAGAAAATAACACCTTAAAAAACAAACTAGGCCAAATGGTTAAAGAGGTACAAAAAGGCAATGAGGAGAAGAATGCCTTAGAAAGTAAAATTGGCCAAATGGAAAAGGAGGTCCAAAAGCTCACTGAAGAAAGTAATTCCTTTGAAATTAGAATGGAATGATCCAAGACAAGTATAAAGGATTTAGGAAGGAAAATATTATTCACATCTAGATAAAGAACTGATGAACTCAGAATGCAGATCAAAGCATATTTTTTCAGTTTATTCTTTTTCATAGCTTTTTTCTCCTTTTGGTCTGTTTCTTTCTTTAATGACTATAACTAATTTGGAAATATGTTTTACATGATAACATGTGTATAACCTATATCAAATTGCCTACCATTTTAAAAAGAGGGGAGAGGAGGGTGGGCGAAAAATTTGGAACTCAGAATCTTGTAACAATGAATGCTAAAAATTATCTTGACGTGTAATTCAGAAAAAAAAAATACTATTTATAAAAAGAAAGTGGCTCTTCACTTGGTCCTTTTTGCCACTCTCTTGTCTCTGGCAGCTTTTGACTGAGGAAGAATTGTGAGCCTCCAGGTTGGGACAGGAATATGAGCTGTGGCTACCTTGTCTCTCTATCAGGGTCCTATGTCTTCCTATACTCATGGTGGCTGTTGCTGTTGAATCTGTTCTTTCCTGATGATAGGTGAATGAGTATTCAGAGATGGAATGGACCAGTTACTATCTCGTGAGACTAAAAAAATTGTAAGAGACACCAGAGGTCCCCTCAGTAAAAGGAGCTGGGAGCAAGAACACCAAAGTTGGTATTACTGTCTAGTAGCTGTCATGCTCTACTCCTTTCTCTTATCTCCCACATCCTATCAGTTTCTAAGTCCTGTTGTTTCTACCTTTGCAGCATCTATTGTGTATGTATCTCCTTCTTTCACACTGCCAGCATCACCTCATACTTGGACTGTTGCAGCAGTCTTCGAGTTGGCCTCCCTGCTTCAAATCTTCTCCCACTCCATTCTGTCCTCCATTCAGCTATTAAATTGGTCCTTGTAAAGGACAGGTCTAACCATGTCTTTACTGCTTCTCATCCCCATCCCCCTATTTAGTAAACTTCAGTGGCGCCTTATTGCTTCCAGGATCAAGTAGAAAAATCTTCTGCTTGGCTTTCAAACCCTTAATAACCTGGTCCCCTCCAACATTCCCACTCTTATACTGCATACATCTTACCCTCCTGTGCCATTGTACTCTTTGATTCAGTGACCCTGGCTTCCTGGCATTTCCCCATTCCAAGTCTTTTCTTTGGCAGCCCCCCATCCCTGGGACTCTCTTTTTCATCTCTGCCTCCCAGCCTTCCAGACTTCCTTCTAGTCCCAACTAAAATTCCATCTTCTACCAAAGCCTTTCAAAGCCCCCCTTAATGCTAGAGCCTTCTGTCTGTTGATTATCTCCAATTTATCCTGTCTGTATTTTGTTTGTACATAGTTGTTTTCATGTTGTCTCTCTCATTGGACCTCCTTGAAGGGAGTGACTGCTTTTGCCTTTATTGTATACCCAGTATTTAGCATAATGCCTTTTGTACAGTAAGTACTTAATAAATGCTTATTCACTTGACTTACTGTCCAGTCCTGAGTCTTGACCTAGTCCAACGGTGAATTTATACTGAGTCCTGCAAGAAGTTGACCCAGATGATCAAGAGAGTGACTCTATCTACTGAATTTGGTGGGGACTCTGTGTGGTGTGTGTGTGTGTGTGTGTGTGTGTAGGAAGAAAAGGACCCCTAGGGTCAGGACTTTTCTCCTGGCCCCAGTGTACTCCCTATATCAGTTCCCCAGAACATTTATGCTTCAGATTTGAGACCTATCTCCCACAGGACTGAGTTCATACAGAGGGGAGAGTGCACTCCCAGTTTTAGGGATGTTTTTGTAACCTTTGTCCTTACTATACCTTCTCAGTAAATTTCCTTTAATAAAAAGTTAATTGGTATCAACTGGTTAATTGATACTGGTGGGAAGCACATACTAGGTGAGGAATTGTGAGTAACAGTATTAGGAGACCTCATTCTCTTAGAGTCAACCTGAGAACTCTCAGGGGAGTAGTCAACTGCCTTCTGCCAACCAAATTGGTAGTTTGAGTGGAGAATGGGAGAGTAAACCCTGAGGGGGTGCTATACCTACGAAGAAAGGTTCAGGCTCTTCTACCTGTCAGTCAAAGTCTCCATAGTCTGACATTACCCTATCTTTCTAGATTTATTATATACTTCTCTTTTACATAATATGTGTTCCACCCCAACTTCCTTCTATCTCCCTCCCCAACAAAATACAGGTACAATATTTTTGCACACACATATATATGCCTTTGCTCACACAATTCCCTAAGCTTGGAATTCCTTTTCCATTTCTCTTCAACAATTGAATTCCTACTCATACTTTAAAGATGAATTCACATGAAACTTCCTGCAGGAAGCTTTCTCTAATCCCCTGGGGTCATTGCAACTCACTCATTTGCTGTGTAGAGGATATACCTTGGAGATATTTGGGTTCATTTCCAGGCCACTACAGCAAAATAAATATGGCAATGAATCAAATCACATGAATTGTTTGGTTTCCCAGTGTTTATAAGAGTTATGTTTATACTGTATTGTAGTCCATTAAGTGTGCAATAGTTTTATGTCTTAAAAAACAACATACATGCCTTAATTAAAAATACTTTATTGCCAAAAAAAAATGCTATTATCTGAGCCTTCAGTGAGTTGAAATCTTTTTGCTGGTGGAGGGTCTTGCCTCAATATTGATGGCTGCTGACTCATCAGGGTGGTGGTTGCTGAAGGTTGGGACAACTGTGACAATTAAAATAAGACAGCAATGAAATTTGCTACATTGATTGACTCTTCCTTTCCCTCAAACACTTGGAAGCCATTGCAGGATTATTAATTGACTTAATTTAAATATTATTGTGTCTCAGGGAATAGGGAAGCCAGAGGGAAGGGAGAGAAATGAATAGTTGGTCAGTAGAGCAGTCAGAACACATGCATTTATTAAGTTTGCACAGGTTCATGGTACCCCAAAACAATTACAATGGTAACATCAAAGATCACTCACTGATCCTTTCCTTCCTCTTCCTCCTCCTCCTCCAGGTCTGGAGGTTGGGCACCAAATATCATGCTCTAGGGCAGTGGTTCTCAACCTTCCTAACGCGCAACCTTTTAATACAGTTCTTCATGTTGTGGTGACCCCCAACCATAAAATTATTTTTGTTGCTACTTCATAACTGTAATTTTGCTATTGTTATGAATCGTAATGTAAATATCTGATATGCAGGATGTGTTTTCATTCTTACAAATTGAACATAACCCACAGGTTGAGAACCGCTGCTCTAGGGGCAAGGGCAGATTCTGAGGACAGGCTGCTTGCTATCTATCTCCTAGTTTGCTTGCACCTGGTTGGGCTGTCCTTTGCACTGTCTTCACCTGTCCCCAACTGAATTTGCCTCTGGCACAAGAAATCCCAGTTACATTTCTGATAGTAAAGGATCTGCTTTGATGGACAATAATCAAGTTGAGGACCTTGTGTTCCAGTAAGGATGATGTCCAATTTCACCATGAGAAAGTGTTCTTGTTTCCAAATGTTTAATCAAAATGGTACATGAATGATAATTCTAGCTTTCTGAATTTAGGATGTTGAACCAAGTCCAGCACAATTTTCTAGTAAATGTGGTTAATGCATTCTAAGTGCCGCTTGTCTGATGATCTACAAGTACCAACTTGGCCTGGTTTCTTATTCCTTTGTAGCTTCAGTTTTCCTCTTTTCATCTGTCTGCTTGACAAGTAAAATCACTTTAGAAAGCTAATGGCTAATCATACAGGGGTGGTAGGAAGGAAAAGGAAGAGTTGCCACTAAATTTTAAAAATGAAATTATCAAAAACATCGCCATTCCCCATCTTTGTTGAAATCCCATAGGCCTCTCTAGGAAGGAGGGACCGTTATTATTCTCATTTTACAGAAGAGGAAATTAAGGCAGAAAGTGGGTAAATGACTTGCCCAGGGTCACACAGCTAGTAAGTATCTGAGGCCATATTTGAACTTGTCTTCCTGATTTCAGTTCTAGTGTTCTATCCTCTGTGACACCTCTCTGCTCTGGTGTAACGTGAGGGGAATTTGAAGATCTTCCTTGTCCCTTAATACGTCCATGTGACCTACTTTGAGCTCTGGCCCAGCCCACAGCTTGAGTCTCTTGGAGGCCACGGTGGAAGGAGCTTGCCAAATGGGTGGGGAGAGTTGATGCAGAGCAGCTAGCATGAGTGAGAGAGGGAGGAATTTTGCCTAGGGGAGCTTGTTTGTGGGGAGGCCTAACAGAGGGAAGGCTTGGGGATGTCAGCGCTTCCTGCAGTGATGATGTGTATAAACTTCTCTGTTACCATGGAATTGACTTTCTGGTATCTGAATAAATATCTTGGTTTCATCTTTAAGGAAGTGAGTTTGTTATATTTTGCAATTCAACCCTGGAAATACATCTGCATCTTCATAGCAGCTGCTATGGGTATCGCATTGGCGACATACTGGTTAAGTTACATTTTGGGGACTGTCATCAGTTATGGGTACTTCTTTTTAGATAGGACTTCTTTTTAGATAGGATACTGATAAGCTGTAGAATGTCCTGGAGAGGGCAACCAGAACATTCATATCATCTGTGGACTAGTTGAAAAATATAGGCATATTCAGCCTTATGAAGACCTGTCTTGGTGTGAAGGAAGAGTAGGACATGACAGTGATTTCAAGTATTTGAAGGGCTCCCTCATGGAAGAGAATCTAGGTTGTTTCTGTTTGGCCTCAAAGAACAGTACTGGCTGCCAGAAGTGGAAAATGCAAAAAAGGCGGATTTAGGTTTGACATAAGGCAAAAATTTCTGAACAATTGAAGCTGTCTCAGTGACATGGACTGTTTCTGGAGGTAATAGTTTTCCCCTTCTTTGAGATTTTTAAGCAAACACAACATGGCCACTTGTGGGGATGCTTTTGAGGAGGTTCTTGTTCAGGATAAGATGCCCTTTCAACGCTAAGATTCTGTAATTTGATCTCAGCAGGTTCTCAAGAAGCATTTGGTCAATGGAGTTGAATTAACAGGGATCATACACTCAAAATGATTGTTTTTCTTTATCAAAACTGAGGCCAGTTTCTTCTAGTGAATGTAATAATGATAATAAAAGCCACTAGCATCTATGTAGCATTTTGAAGTTTGCAAAGGGCTTTCTTTACATGTGTTACAGAGCAACTGGTGGTACAGAGCGCTAGAGTCAGGAAGACCTGAGTTAAAATTTGACTTCAGACACTTACTAGCTGTGTGACCTTGGGCAAGTCACTTAACCTCTGTTTGCCCAGTTTCTTCATCTGTGAAATGAGAATGAAAATAGTATCTATTTCCCAGGGTTGTTGTGAGGACCAAATGAGTAAAAAAAGAGCTTAGCACAATGGCTGGCACATAGTAGGCATTATATAAATTTTAGATATTATTATTATTATTACCTCATTTGATCTTATAGCAGCCCTGTCACTCAGTCACCTAGCTCTTATTAAATACCTGCTTTGGGCCAGGTACTGTGCTAAGTGCTGGGGATACAAAGAAAAGCAAAAACTATCCTTGTACTCAAGAAGTTCAGTATTTAATGGGAGTGGAAACATGCGAGCAACTTTTATCTATCTATACACACATACATACATATATGTATGTGCACACACACATATACACACGTATATACACACATACATAATACATATACACACATACACACAATGGATAAATTGGCACATAGTAGATACTTAATAAATGTTTATTGGTAATCAACAGAGGGAAAGATTAGAATTAAGAATTGGGAAAAACTTCCTGTAGAAGGTCTGGTTTTAGCTGACACTTGAAAGAAACCGACAGACAGAGGTGAGGGACGAAAGAGTCGTAGGCAGGGAAAACAACCAAAGAAAATGTACAGTTAGGAGACGGGGTGTCTTGTTCAAGGACCAGCAAGCAAGCCAGTGCCACTGGATCCTGGAGTGTAAGAAGACTGGAAAGGTGAGGAAGGAGAAGGACAAGTTATTAAGGGTTTTGAAAGCCAAACAGAGAATTTTACAAGTGATAGGGAGCCAACGGAGTTCATTGAATATGGGAGTAATATGGTAATATGCCCTTTTTAACCAAAAGTTTTCTCTTCGATATGAATTATTTTCTATGAATTAAAGTGTCCTCTCCCTATGAATACTTTTTCCTATAAAAGCTTTCCTAAATTTAGTGTATTCAAAAGGTTTCTCAACCATTTTATAGTAAGGTATACAAAACTAAAGGTATCCTATAGGAAGATCAGTTTGGCACCTGAATGGAGAATGTATTGGATTGGGGAAAGATTTGAGGCAGGAAGATCAATCAGAAGGCTATTGCAAAAGGCCAGGTGCAGGACCTGTACCGGGGTGTTGGCAGTGTCAGAGGAGAGAAGGGGGTGTATACTCTGTGAGGTAAATACTATTATCTCCATTTTACAGGTGAGGTAAATGGTTCTGAGAGAGGTTAAAGGTCACACAGCTGGTAAATGTCTTAGGCAAGGTTTGAACTCAGCTCTTCCTGACTTCAAGTGCACTGCTATCCACGGGACCATCCAATTGTCTTTAACATCTGTGTTTTTTCCTCATGTAAGGATGCATCTTTTTTGGACAGTTCTAGTTCCTTCAAGACCTTTAGATTATTTCTTTCCATTCTAGGCTTCACAAACAATGTTTTTACTTTCTACTTATAGAACCATAGAGATGAGACAGACTCAGAATATCATTAGGTCTGTCCTTCTGTTTCCAGGAACATACACAAGGCAGATGTTGCTTCTTCCTATTTTTAAAGATCTGAGCACAAATTCTCCTTGTAGTCTATACTTTTGTATCATCATTCTTATGGGTGGAAAATACTTCCTTTTATCAACACCAGTGTTCTCTTTTTTTTATAATTCATGATGAATTACAAATTCATACTCTACTCTGTGAAATTAAAGCATAAATAGTCAGCATGTATCACGCAATCACATCTTGGATGTAGTAAAAAATTACCCCTCTTGAATGTGGTTTAAAAAAAAAATTGCTCTTTCCTCTCCGTACCCTACAAGAAAAGAAATCAGGTGCTGATTAGTAACCCCTAGCCCCAGGATTACCAACTTCAGCTATAGATCATATCTTCTGCTTTGTTCATGAGAATATCTTCTGGGACAGAATTAGAAGGCTGGCTGGAATTGGAGTTTATATCAAATGTTAAGCCCTATCTCTTTTTCATAGAAGGAAATTAAATTGGATGGGCATGACTTATTTTTCACAGAGCCATGCTGGTTGTTATCCACTGTGGTTATAAATTAATTGATTGTTTGATGAATTGTCCTATGAGTGGTTTCTTTCCACTTGTCCCCATTAATTACTAAAGATGATTTGTGCTGAGATGAGGCATAAAAACACCTTAGAAAGGATGCATATGAAAGGAAAAGGAGGTAGGCTGGTCACATTGTGAGAATCAAAGACAAGATGCATTGTACCCTTGAGATTTTTTTTTTTTTAAGTTGAGAGGAAGGTCACCAGTATGTTGAATAGAGGATTAATGGAAAGTCATGGACAAAAAGCATTCTGGAAAACTATTTGGAACTATGCTAGAAAATTACCTAAACTGTTCATACTCTTTTATTCAATGATCTCACTACCTAAGGAAATCAAAGATAAAGGGTAATATCTCCTGTATACAAAAAAAAATATGCAAAGCAAAAACAAACAAACAAAAACCCGGAAAGTGAATGCTCATCAGTTAGGAAATGACTGAGCTAATCATGATATAGGATTGAAATGGAATCTTATTGTGTCACAGGAAATAGCAAATATGAAGAATTCAGAGAAACTTGGGAAGACTTGTGTGAACTGATGCACATCAAAGTAAAAAGAACCAAGAGAATGTACACAATGACCACAATGTAAAGGAAAACAGTACTAAAACCAGAGATTCACCAAGTACCGTGTTAAACTAGCTTATCTGTTGTTGCTAGGATTGGCCTTTCTCTTTATTAAGGTCTGTTGTTGGGGCTAAAGGGGCCTATTTGACCACTGTCCCCTCTTCCTATGGACCAGGACTGATACCTCCACACTAGGGCAATTCACTAATTCACTCTCCCAGGTTCCCCCTCCCTCCTCTTTTCCTCTCTCCATTCCCCCTTACCTCTATCTCACTCTGTCCCCACTACACATACATACTGGGGTAGGGGATTGACATTTTCAAAGCAAGAATGGAAAAGGCAGGAAAGAGAAAGGATAAACTCAGAATTGTCACTAGGGAACTTCAGGCCCCTGATCTTTGGGTCATAGCAGGAAGGGTAAGACCATTATGGGTTTGTGAGGGACTACTTCCAGGATGTGGGGAATCATTACTCCAAACTCTTACTTGAATTTCTGAGTCCTACTTTACTCCAGATATAAAGGCAGCTCAGATGTCATATGCATAGGAATAGGGTCCCAGCTTTGAGATCTAAGGCAAGGAGATGCCAATCAGTTAAGAAACTGGAAGGTTCAAACCTGGAGGTTTCCAACCTAGAAGATATAGGGAAGGGGGATTCCAGGAAAGAGGCACAGGAGGAAATAGAGCTAAAGCACAGATAGCTTGTTGGATAGAGAAAAACAAGGCTTGAAACATCACTTTTTCCCCCTGGACTTTAACATTCCTTATTTAGGCCTCCATTTCATCCTTGTGAATAATTAATTATATTTTCAATTATCATTGGTACATTTCCATCCTTTGATGCTACTGTGTATATCACCTAAATGCAAACAGAAGAGGACTCAAGTGGAGACAAAAAGAGAGATGGAGGGAGGGTCTCAGATCAGAGTTAACTGGGAGATGAGTGGCCCTGTGAGAACAGAAGAAGATGGAGTCAGGAAGGCAATGGGGTGGTTGGGTTGAAATGTAGGTATCACAGGGGAAAGGGAGGAAGGAAGAAAGGATGGATGGTGCCAAACAATTTCTTTAGTAGGTCAGGACGTCTGTGGTGTAGTGAAAATAACACTAGATCTGGAGACAGAAGACCTGAATTCCTATTCAGTCTTCAGTGCAAATTAGCTTTGTTACCTTGAAGAAGTCACTTAGACTGTGCTTCAGTTTCCTTTGCTGCAAAATACAGAAGATAATGTAGCATTATTTGCCTCACAGGCTGTTTAACAATCAAAGTAGAATAATATATTCACGGAGCTTTGTAAACTGCAAATGCCTATATATAAACATTAGCTAATTATGACAGAAATCACATGCATCCCTCCTACTCATTGAAGAGACCTACCCTCTCCAAATTCTCGGGAAAAAGTGAATATTAGCAACTACCATAACATGTTTATAGAAGAAAGAAATAATTTCTGAGAATTGGGTGGACATTCTCAGATAAATTGGTTGATTCAAGGATATTTGTAGAATGTCATAGATATTTAGTCCCTGGGAGGAATTCAGCATCTTGGAAGGAGAGGGAGTATTCAGGCATTCCAGGGCATTCTGGTGCTGCTCTAAGGGCAGGTTCCAGCCAGTGAGTGAGAAAGGAGGTATATAGAGTTGGGAGAGAGGAGAATCTTGTGACAGTTTGCTCGATGTTCTCTTCCTTCACCTGGAGGACTTAGATGGCAAAGTATTAAAGTTGTTGTGGAAACCAGAATTCCTGTCTAGGTTCCACCACTGACTAGCATTTGTGACTTTGGGAAAATTACTTTACTCATCTGTGCTTCAATTTCCTTATCTGTGACTGTTCTACAAACTTCACCTTAGCCTTTCTTTGGGGCATTGGGAAAATTAATATTTTTATTAATATAATATAAATTATTAATAAATAAAAATGTAAACATAAATTTATATAATATAATAAATTATAAATAAAATTATAAATAAAATTAATATAATTAAAGTATAAATAATAAATAAATAATAATAAAATTAATTAATTAATAACATTAATATTTTCATATCTACAGGTTTTAGTGTGAGCACATCATACATCCTCTCTGAAGGAGGTAGAGCAAATTTCATTATTTCCACTTTAGGATGAGGAAACTGAGGAAGTTGGGTGTTGCAATGGATAAAGGGCTAGGCCATTTACTAGTCTGTGTGACCTTGGGCATGCCACTTAACATCTGTCTGCCTCAGTTTCCTAACTGTAAAATAGAGATGATAATAATAAGCGCCTACCTCACAGGATTGTTGTGAGAATCAAATGAAATATTTGTGAAACACTTAGCACAGTGACTGGCACATAGTAGGTACGTAATAAATACTTATTTCCATCTTTTTCTCTCCAACATTAAAAAAAACCCCTTATTTTAAATGAATAAACTTTTGTTTTTCTTTCCCACCTCCTCCTGTTGAGAAAAAGAAAAAAAGAAAAATCATTATGATCAATATAAGCAAAAAAAACCCCTTGTATTTGCCCAAATTGTATGTCTCATTTTGCATTTCAAGTTCGCCATCTCTTGGTCAGGAGGTAGGTAACATATTTCCTTATTGGTGCTTTGGAGTCATGGATGTCATTGAAATTGATCATAGGTCTTAAGCTCAAGTTGTTTTGTCTTTACAACGTTGCTTTCATTGTCTCCATTGCTCTCCTGATTCTGCTCACTTCCCTGGTGTCAGTTGATACAAGTCTTCCCAGGTTTCTCTGAAAGGAAATCCCTTTGGTTTCCTTTCAGCTCTTTCATGCTGTACTCCTCTGTGTACTCAGTGCTCCATCTATATTCTCTGTCCTCTCCCATTTCCTTTCCACCTTCCAGCACACGCCCTGTGTCTGGATTGCTCTCCCTGTGCTCATGTTTTCTTCTGGTCCTACTCTCACCTTTTAAGCTCCCATCCTCCTGATCCATTTCCCTCTTGCACTTCATATAATTCTTTTCTCCTGTTCCTCTCTAATGCACTTGTCAATAAGCAGCCTGGTGTAGAGGCTAGAGGGCTGGCCTTGGAGTCAGAAAGACCTGCTTCTGACATGTACTAGCTGCATGACCCAAGACAAATAGCTTAGCTTCTCAGTTCTAGATCAGCTGCAGATCAGCATGAGGCAGAGGGAAGTTTTTTACTGAGGAAGTTAGGGGGATTTCTACACACACACACAGCTCCCTGCCCAGAGGAAATCGAAGTTCCGTACCAGATAGCACTGTTGCTGGTAAAGGTTTAACAACCAGCTCTCAAAAAAAAAAAAAAAAGTACCCATGACACGGTTTTAAGTTTAATCTGTGTTTTTAACAGTTTTTCTATCATTTCCTTCAGTCTATATATAGCCCATAAAACATTAAATCAAACTCTGATTTGTATCATTTGCTGACTTCAAAAGTATAAATGCTCCTACTAGAAATTGTTAACAATAGGCTGTCAGGTCTATTTGAACTATCTCCAGTATAATCCTGGTACCAAAGGAAAACAGGCACATATTACTTAATATTTTATTTGTCTGTGCATATCTTCCTTCTGCACTATAAGTCTGATGAAGGTAGAGAACTGGATATTATTTTTATGTCCCCCAGATCAGAGAATAGGTGTTTACTAAATGTAAATTTAGGGGGTTGGCAGAGGGAGTTCTTGATCAATTGACTGAGCTTACTAACAAGTGGTGCAGCCTTTGAGATTTTTAATTTTATCTTCCAATAGATGGTGTGGAAATGCTTCTTAGGTCTCCTGGAGGCTGTCTCAGTGAATACAGTATGAATTGGTTGCCTCCAGTTTGCCTCCCTTTGGCTGAATCATAATAAAAAAAGTCTTCTATAGCAGACTCAATCCTTTATCCCTTTTCCTCCCCCCACCCCTTTTGTAGGATAGATCAAATCCTACTTCCTATTCCATGGCCTTGGTCTTGGTGTTGGGGAGGCAATGGCATAGGCATCTTGGAGAGGGGGAACAATGGGGTCTGAGTGGACAAGAGTTCCAAATTTATCTTGCCTTACAAGAAAGTCGGGGGAAAGGGGATAAAGGGGGTAAAGGGGAAATGGGGGGGGGGTTTGAAGAGAGGGAATATTGGGGGAAGGGGTAATCAGTATGCTTGCCATCTTGGGTTGAGGGGTAGGGGAGAGATGAGAACATCTGGAACTCAAAATCTTGTGGAAATGAATGCTGAAAACTAAAATAAAATTTTAAACAAAAGATGTTAGGAGTTCCAAGAGGCAGGGTTGAGAAAGGAAGGCATTCCAGGCATGAGGGAAGGATAGCTTGTTCAAAGGCATGAGGACTAGATCTCTAATACTGTTTGTGAAACAGCAAATGGACCGCTTTTGCCATCCTAGTGATAAAAGGGAATTTTTCTGTCTCTTTCAGCCTCAGGGGTTATATCTGTAGCAAGCCCGAGCCTGAGAGTTTGATGAGTGAGACTTTTACTAAGAAAAGGGTATTCCTGGGCATCAGCCTCTTGTAGAGAAATTGCAAGTGAGACCCCCCGAAGAAGGCAGAGCAGGTTTCTAAGCCATGATTTGGGGAAGCAAAAAACCCCCTGAAATTATGAATTTGGTTTATTTTAATAGTGCAGGTCTGAGAGGATTAGGGGGATAACCCCCATGGGTAGAAACTGGGACTCACTGGAATAGGAGGCATTAACCTCCTTAGAAACTTCCAAGTTCTTTTCCCTTCTGAAGAGTTTGAACCACAGGCTAGTGCTGAGTCTGGAAGACCTTAGGTTTCAAGCTGGAAGAGCCCTTATGGGTCACCTAATCCAATGCCCTTATTTTGCAATGAGGAACCTGGGGCCCATAGAGGGTTACATAGGTTAAAAAAAAAAAAAGGATTTGAATGTATGTCCTCTGACTACAAAAATCAGTGATTTTTCCATCGTGCTGTCCTGCTTTGGGACTTTTGGATCCTAGGGAAAGTCGGAATTTACTAGCAAAGAAAAATTATTTTGGGGCCATTCTGAGTCTTTTATTTTTGCATTTTCTATTAGGAAAGTTCAATCTGTCTCCATTGTAACCTTGAGTGACTACAACACATGAAATCCTCTTCCCTACATTTGTGGTGATCTAGACATGAGCTATATTCTGATATATCCCAGAAGCAAATCATAATAGGGACAACTTGTATGGAAGTGATTTGGGGCCTCTCCCCCAAAATGGATTCAGTGTCTGTCCAGGTGTTGAGGCGATCACAGATAGCGCAATGAATTGATCAGAGCAGTTAAGGGACTTGAAAAAATTGTAGTAAGTGATAGAACTCACATTCAATTTTTCTGACTTCCAAAGGGTTCTGACCATATCTACAGCAACAACAGAGTTAGACAATCTGCTTTTTTATTTTTATTTTTTGCATACATCCTTCTTCCCACCCCCCGCACCCACTATGGGGAGAAATGGGATTCCCCAAGTGTCCCATGTACAAAGCCTGAGATGGTGAGGAGACTAAGGTATAAAAATACTATTTACAAAGGAGAAAAGGGCATCTGGTCCCACCAAGGTTTCCAGACTCCTCCCATCCTCAGCACAGTGCCCCACCCCCCCTTTCCTTTCAGGAAACATCAACTTTCATCTGTCCCTGGGGAAATCACCCTGGTTGTAGTGAATACATCTTTTGTTGGGAGATGCACCAAACCCTTCAGGACCCAGGAGGGTGGGGAGAGGAGCTCTAGGAGTAACTAAGGGAAGTGGGAAAAGGACAGGTTAAGAAGCTGGTGGCCCCACAGATCCCAGCTCTGGGCAGGGTGTTTGCTCCTACACTTTGTCAGTTCAGCCAGCCAGCTGCTGTTTCTGAAGGCCCGATGTAAACATTAACTTCTTTTTTTAAAAAAGTATGGAGGTGGCCTACTGGCCCTCTGCCATCTCTGCCACAGGCAGAACTCCTGTTATCTACTACCCCACCCTCCCCAACCCCCCTCCCAAACTGGGCCTCACTCCTTCTATCCCTTCTTTCATCCAGACACCTGCTTGAAGGTAGATGGGGAAAGAGGGAGGGAAGAATTGATGATGGGGACAGGGCCTGCCTTATCCCTTCTTCCCCATTCTTTGCTTTTGCCCTCCTTCCCCATACACACCTCAGGGAACAACTGTGAGAATCTAATGAAGAAGTTCCTGCCTGGGTGGGGTAAGTGACTTGTCCAGTCCTGGTCACCCTGAAGAATTATGGGCCTTGATTTCCCTGATAGTCCCTGGTCCTTTTTAGCTCAGACCTATATCCTTCATTGTGTCAGGAGATGCCTAATTTCTCTACAGCAAGGGACAAAGCAGAAGGTCCAGCACCACAACCCAGCAGCCCTGACCTGTGAGTGATACCAACAAGGTGGAGTAGCAGGGAAGGAGATGTCAGAGCACAGAAGAGGGGAAGGAGAAGGAGACTCTGGACTTCGCCCCCTCTTAAGGAAGGGCAAGGACCAGCTTGCCTGTTCTCTTTCCAACTAAAGGGATGGCTGCTCCCAAGGGGCACCTGCCACACTGTAGGCCATGCAGTTTAAGAACAGGCCAGGCAGGCACTTGGCATTTAGGTGTTGAGTCCTAGGGAAAAGGTAGCATTCAGACCAGTTCATCCAGGAGGGTACCAATGCTCTGGGCCTCTGGGGGGCCAGCAATGGGTTTATTGCACATGGGACAGACACAACGAACTTCCAGCCACTTCACCAGACACCTGCAGGGAGAGACACAGGTTTTTTTCACTGCTTAGCCTAGTACCTCCCACCTTCAACCTACCTCTTTCCTGCTACCACCCTCCTCTCTCTCTCTACCTGTCCCAACCTCCCAACATTGCCCTGCAAAAGACACAGCAAAAGATATTAATTATTGTTATTTATTAACATTTCTGTTGTCCTTTAAGGTTTCCAAAGTACTTTCCTCAAAAGGGACCTGTGAGATAGGTAGTTCCTGGATTGCACCTATTACACAGAATCCAAATACTTGACTTGCTGGGCATCACATAGATAGTAAAAATGGCAGAGCTAGGAGTTCCAACCCATGTCTCCTGACTCCATGCCACAACACTATGGATGTGTCAGAACACTAGCCCTAGTTTTCCTGATCCTCCCCACCATTAGGACTGCCTGGCATGGCAGTATTCCCAGACTAGGCATGGGCCTGCTGGAGGCAGGGCCAAAAACACTGTAGGAGAAACAGGTTTCCTCATCGTCTTCCATCCTCCATCTCAATGGGAAGGAAAATTGGGGGGTGCTTAGGAAGCGCTACGTCTCTGCTAGCTGAATAGGCACCCCACCCCCCACCCCTAAAGGTCCCCATGGTGATGACTCACTTCCTGTGGAAAGCATGTTGACAAGGTAGCACACCAAGCTCATCTTTCCCCTTGAAGTCTTCTAGGCAGACAGCACAAGTCTGCTGTGGACAGAGGAGGAGAGGAGAATATGAGTTTTAAGATTCCACTCATCCCAAACTCAAGAGTGTTTTATCCCCCACTCCACTGCTTGCACCCTACCCCCAACTAGGAAACTACTGAACTTACCCTGTAGGGATAGGGGACAGAGGCCAGGTGTATAGCCTAAGGACACATTAGTCTTACCCTTTAGAAGAGTACACCCTCACCCTTTGGAGTTTAAGACTTATCTTTGAACTTAGGGTCATAGGCTTGAGAGCCTGAAGAGATCTTGGGGACCATTTAACTTAACCCTCTCATTTTATATGTAGGGAAACTGAGGCCAAGGGAGAAGAGATTTTCTCACTGCTAGTACAAAATGGAACACACTGAGAAGAGAGAATGGGGTGAGGGGAAGTCCTGTCTGTTCAGCCATCTGTCTAGTTACACCTCCTACTCCCCAAAGAACTCTGTGTGTGTATTGTTTATAGACACACAGATCATTCATCTTTCCTTAATCACCGCCTACCCTCCAAGGGGGAAAAAAATGGTCAAAAGAGAATGTTTTGGGAAACCACGAACTTCTTCAGAGTGACCTAAAGTGGATAAACAAATGGATTGATTTGGAAACAATAAATTAGAATCAATTGTATGTGTGTATATGCAGTGGGTACAGAAATAACCTGGTCTATGGTTTTCTTGGTGATATAGAGCAGGAAAGAGTCAGAAATGGGATTCAAACCTAGGACCTCTGACTCCAGATCTTTTTACTACATCATGTTATAGCTCAATATTCTACTGAAAAAAAGCCTCCAAGGATGTGGGACAGCTAAGGCTGACTTAAACCTTAAAGAAGAGGTATATAGCCTGCTTTCTTTTTGTAGCTGTTAATGGCTCTGTTATCTATAAATCTGCTAAAAAAAAAACTAAACAGGCAAACAAAAAACCTTTTAGAATCAATTTCTGTTTTTTTCCAACTTCATCATGTAATAAGTTTCGTAAATTTACCTACTGTTTTGAAATAGGCACAATCTACTAGACTGTAAGTTCTGCGAGGTCAGAGACTGTCTTATCTAAAATGTGTCACTCTCAGCACATTGCACTATATGTAAGGTAGAAAATAGAATACAAACTCCTTGAAAAAAGACACTTTCATTTTGACCTTGGTACTTGACCTTACATATGGTGGTTACTAAATATGTTACTTGTTGAGTTAACAAATGTTTGTTGAATAAATGAAAGAATGTCTTTGCTCCAGTCCTACTCTGATGCTTCCTTGATGGTGTGGAAATGACTCCGTTCTCTAAGGTTATGCCAAGGGGAGCACAAAAGGCCAGCAGGTTCTACCAAGTTAGAAAACCAGAAAACTGGTCATCAGGTGATGAATAAAGGACTTTCTCCCCAACAGAATAATTCATGAAACTAGGCACGTTCAGTCTTTTTTACATCATGTCCAACTCTTTGTGACCCCTTTTGAGGTTTTCTTGGCAAAGATACTAGAATGGTTTGCCATTTCCTTTTCCAGCTCATTTTTACAGATGAGGAAACTGAGGCAAAGTTAAGTGACTTGCCCAGGGTCACACAGCTAGTAAGTGTCTGAGGCCAGATTTGAACTCAGGAAGATGAGTCTTCCTGACTTTAGGCCCAGCACTCTATTCACTGTGCCACCTAACAGCCTGAAAGTAGGCATGGAGGGTCTGTAATTTCATGGAAAGAATATTCATACAGATCACAGCAAAGCTTTTGAAATATTGGAAAAAATCTAAAAGAATTTCTCTTGCCTGTCTTCAGGAAAGAGTGAGAGAAAACCCTCTGCCTCCTCCCCGCCTCCAAGGTGTTCAGGGAGAAAAGAGAATAAATAATGGTTCTAGCTCCATTCAAATGAGCACCATCCTCCCCCTTTTCTGATATACTCACCCCATATAAATGTAACTTCTTGGCATCACCTTTCAGCACCACCTGAAAGGAAGAAAAGGACTATTAGGTCTGGCTTTTAAAACTCTTCAGAACCTAGCCCCCTTTCCAGTCTTCTTCCATTTCCCTCCTCTCCGAGTACTCCAACCAGGGATAGGGTGGCCTCCTTGCTGTTTTTGAACATGACACTCCATCTTCCAGAACTGGTCTTTCCACTGACTGTCTCCCAGGTATGGAATGCCCTCCCTCCTCATTCTGGTCTCCTGGCTGAGATTCAGCTCATATCCTACCTACTGCAAAAGCCCTTTCCCAATCCTGCCCCCCTCCCCTCTTTCCTCTGAGATGATCTTCCCTTTATCCTATGTCTTTTATGCACACAGCTATTTGATCTTGTCTTCCCATTGGAACATGAGGTCTTTCAGTGCAAGGACTGTGTTTGCCAGTATTTGTCTCCCAAGCACTTAACACACAATAGGGTGCTTAATAAATGCTTGTTGATGATGAAATTACAGGGTTTCATGAAGATACAGATGGGGAAAGTAATCCTCTGAAAGGGGCTTTACTCCTAGACAGGCCCTCAGGGAAGCCAGAATCCATTTGCCTCTCCCTCTCAGGTGCAGGGTTCTCAAATCTGGGGAATTTCACCTCCAGAGCATACTGAGGTTGCCTAAGAACAAGCCATAAGCATGACAGACTGTGGAGACTTCAAGTTGTAGATCCATAGGATTCTTGATCTAAATCTGAAAGGGATGTTAGAGGCTATCTCATTTAAATCTCTCATTTTACAGATGAGGAAACTGAGGCCTGAGGATAAGTGACCACAGTTGCACAGGTAATCAGCATCAAAGGTGGGATTTGAATCCCAGTCCTTTGCCTCGAGAGTCTGCTTCCTTTTATGTTCACTTTGGGTATTAATCTCCCGAGCAAAAGTGGCATGGGGACAAAGGTTTTGGGGTACGTGCATGTTGTAAAGAAAAACTCATATTACCTCTTTATATCCATACAGCTCACTCTGTGCCTGGTGTCTGAGTTTGCTGGGGGAAGAAATAAGGGAGGGAGTTACTAGGTTATCCAGTGATTATTAGGGAAGCAGAGCCAGGTTTTCACTCCCACAACTGCTCAGACTGTTGAAAAGGCCCAGGACCAAGGATAAGGGGGGAATTTGACAAGGTACAGGTGAGGAGGGGAAGATGGCAGAAGGCATGACAAAGCCCACTCTGTCAGTCAAAATTGGGAGGCACAGGAAATAAGGTCAGGCAGTGAGAAGCCACACTGCTTCCACCAGATGGTCCCAGAGGCTGTGGGAAGCCCTGGGTGCATGCAGCCCGTCAGACCCCCAGTCCCAGAGTCTGAGGATGGTTTCTTCCAGAACGCATCTTGTCTTTTGCTCAAGGCAACTGTTAGAGCTTCTCTAGCCCTTACCCTCTGCTGCCACTAGGGGAGAACAGGATAAACCCTACCTCTCAGAATGTGGGGGAGGGAGGTTGCTTGCTGGCTGGAATGGAAGGAAATAGGCTCCACTCTGGGAAGGGTTCAACTAGGGGACGGGGAGGGGGAAGGACAGGATGAACAAGGGCAACAGGGTACCAAACTGGGAATGTAGTGCCAACAGCTTTGGGCAGGTGGCCCTCTCAGCTGTCGGATGAGCAAGGCATCTAAAAATACCCTTTGGTTTCAATGGGGCCATTTAAAGATACAGTCAGCAGGCTCCTCTCCTCCCACAGAAACAATAAGGCCAGCCCCCCACCCCCCATAATTGTCCCTTCCTGCCACTTCCTGCCTTGATGTCCCCCTCATCCTGCTTGGGGAGCAGGGGCAGGCAAGCCCTTAGGGAAGCCAGAAGAATGAGCCAGGGAAAGAAAGGGAAGAAGGGGAACCAGGGAGCGACTTCTTGTTGTGTGTTGATGAGCTCATCGGGTTTGGGGGTAGGCGGTCATGGTCCCATTTTGGCTGAGGAGGAAGCTAAGAAGGCTGGAAAGGAAGTGGCTTCTATGCCTGGTCTCTTTCTATATATAGACATAGAAACACAAAAAGTACCACACACACTCTCTCTTTCTCTCACATAAACATACACACACACAAGCCACCATTCTCCCACACATATAAAAAGAGACACACAAAATATCACATTCATATAGACACACAATCTCTCCATCTGTTTCTCCCCCTACTCTTTCCCTTCCTTTCTTTTTTTATCCCCCTTCTCTCTGCCCCTCTCTGCCCTTTCTTTCTTTCTTTCTTTCTTTCTTTCTTTCTTCCTTCCTTCCCTCCCTCCTTTCTTTCTCTTTCCTCCCTCCTTTCTGTCTCTCTCATACACAGACCCCAGAACCACCCAACACCAGTGGCAGCTAGGCTTTCAGGGGAACAGGGATAAAGATTTGGGAAGGTTGCTGCTCCAGGGACAGGTGGTATTAATGCCACTGAGGACTGGGCAGGTTTTGGTGTCCTATGGCTATTCAGCTGTTCTTTTACATTTAGCCAAAGCAGTAAATGGTGAAGACAAATGCCAGTGACACATGGCTCTCCCAGGCTCCCCTCTGTGCTTTGTTAATGCCAACCCGCAGTCACAGGGCTGCCTAGGGCAATGCTGGGTACTCCTGGGACCTTTCAAGTCCATCTTCCACCTAAACCAACTATTCCACTGCCTCATGAGGGGAGAGGGATGGGGAAGGAGATAGGAAAGAGAAAGACGAGGATTATAGGATTTGGAGAATGAAAAAAAAAAAGGCTCTCTGGCATCAAAGAGCCAAAGCTAGAAGGAACCTTGGAGGTCATAGTTCAACCTCCTCAATTTACAGTTGAGGAAACCAAGACCCAAGAAGATCAAGTGACTTGCACTTAATTACTTATTACCAGAGGTGATAAGTAATCAGAGACAGGATTTGAACCTGGGCCTTGAGTCCAGATGCAGCACTCAGTCCCCTACATCACACTACCACTCTCTCTTAGCAATCTTCTAATCTAAACCCCTCATTTGAGAGGATGAAACTAAGGCCCAGAGCAGAAGTATGACTCCCAAGGCCTCCCACTTCAGATAGTCAGAGCCAGGCCTATGACACAAGTTTCTTGACTCCCCAGTGTTCTTTCCAGGACATGGGCCAGTCACTTTACTCTCTAATCTACCCTACGAGGTACAGCTCTGGGTGGGGGTGGGGGTGTCAGGCAGAAGCATCAACAGAATTGGTTTTCACAGACTCCACTAGGCCCCATGATGAATAAATCATCTGTGGTATTTCTCTAGCTTGTCTCTCTCTCTCTGGGGACTTCCCTGAGATGATTTTTCCTCCTCAGAATGCTCCTAGTTAGGAGGTAGGCAGTGGGGCAGGGTGTTCTCTCTTTTTTACAGAGAAAAATTGTGGGTTGGGACAGAAAAAGAACCATTTGTGAAAGAAGTAAAACAGATGTTGTTCTTTCTTTTCCCTTCTTCAGTCTAACCCTCCCAAATGACTGGGATCAAATAAACAGTACAAGAGGAAAGAAGAAACCACTGTCTTGACCTGTTTTGTTGTCCTGGTTCAGGTACTTAACCCAAGGCAAGTCAGTTTTCCTCTCTGGACCTTTCTCTGCCTCTGTACTTTGAGAGGGGCTAGATAAAATTATTTCCAAGGTACTTTCCATCTCTATGATTTCATGATCTTGTCTGCAGAAACCCTAAATTAGAAAATTTCAGGCTTAGGGACATGTATCTGAAAAGTTACAAGTTAAGAGGATGGCAAAGAAGTAATGTCAGATCTGTGGCCAGTACTCTCAGGAGCGTTAGATCAGTGACTTACGTGCCTTTCTCAGCAGCATCTTCCATCTGAGGTTTCAAAAAACCTATTTAGGAATCTAAATTCATAGGATTTAGAACTAGAAGAAATCTTAGCAATTCCCTAGGCCAAAAGCCTCAACAGAGATGAAGAAACAGGTACAGGGAAATTAAATTATTTTCCAAAATGTCAGATAGCCAGTAACAGAACTGAAATTCAAACCCAGGTCCTTGAATACCAAATCTGCGCCTGTCCACTACTTCCTAGCTACCCTGGGTCCTGAGTCTCTTTTGCAGTTCTCATCTTACTTCTTACATCTTCCCCAGTGCCCATGATTCCTCTGGAACATCTGAGTAGAGACTGGCTTCAATCCCAGCAGGCAGCACATACACTATATTCCGACATCCATCTCCACCTGCAGGTCATTCCTGGAGAAGACCCTCTGAGAAACTAGGTGTGGTCTCTCCCTCCAACCCCACAGTTCAGTGAAAAGAGATTCCTAGGACTCAGTGGGTCCTGACAACCTTATATGCTCTCTTGGTTCCCAGAGCAATAGGGAACAAGTGGTGTTTTTTATTTTTCTCTCAAAAATAAGGGCTCAGAAGGAGGAATAAACAAGATGCTCCCCAGACGTCTTCCTGCTAAAATTAGCCCCTGGACCAATGGTGAAAGGGAAGGGATTTCCCAGGAGTACAGGGGGAGGTACTGTTGGTGTGACTAATGCCCATCTGCCTCCTGTCACCCTCTGAGGGAATGGGGGGAGGAAGAAGGGTGTTTCTTAAGGTGTCACTAACATCATCACAAACCAGAGTCTGGTACCCCTAGAATAATGACCCAGGAAGCAGATCAGCTGTGGTGTGACTTCCTGAACCCCCTGAAATAATGCGACAAGGCCAGGTAAGTAAAACAAGAGAGGCTGAAGAAGCCACAGATGACAGAATGGGCTAAGCCTCCGCATCAGGGGAATACATACAGCCTGAATCCCTGAATCTTCAAGAGGGGCTTCCCCAAGCCCTCCAATGAAACTGCCTTCTCCTCCTCTTCTCTCACTCACCTGATAAAGTAGCAGCAGAAGATGAGGCTGAGCACAAAGACAAAGATGCCTGTGCCAAAGATAACCATGTAGATATTGAGGGGAAGGTCCTGGAAACTGATGGGGGGCATTGTGCACGACCTGTTGTTGTAGATCAGTCCCAGGCTGCAGGCACATCCTGGAAAGAGAGTGAGATAATGACAAAGTTGGAACTTAGAGAGCACCTCAGTTCCAACAAATAGGGCCATAGCCTTCACAGGGCTCAGTGGTCCCACTGGCAGGCAGGGGGAGGTAGGGGAAGCTCCAGTTATGATCAATGGAGGTAAGAAATATGTAAAGCAATGGCAAACCTATATACACATTAGTTATTAATGTTATTAGATTGCTCTCTTGGCTAGCTGGTCCAGCCAAAGGCTGGTTAGAAAAGGACTTTGAAGCTGTCTGACTCAGTGGATCCGGGGCAGCTAGGTGGTGCAATGGATAGAGTGCTGACCCTAGAGTCAGGAGCATCTGAGTTCAAATATGGCCTCAGTTTCCTCGTCTGTAAAATGAGCTCGAGAAGGAAATGGTGAACCACTCCAGTATCTTTGCCAAGAAAATCCCAAATGGGGTTACAGGGTGATATACAACTGAAAATGACTAAACAACATACTCAATGGACGGCTTGGATTGGTACTTCACTTTGTTAGAAGCAGGTGGCATAATATTAGAATACAGACTATGGAATAAAAAAGATCTGATTTGGAAGGGATCTAGTTCACCTAGACTAGGGTTCTGAACATGGGGTTTGTGGACAGATCTGTGCATAGATTTCAAGGAGTCCATGAATTTGGATGGAAAAAAAATCTTAATTTTCACTAACCTCTAACTGCAATTTACCATTTCTTTCAGTTGTGAATATAGGCAACAAATAATACTCTGAGAAGGGGTCTATGGGATTCACCAAAGTGTCAAAGAGCTCAAGACTCACAAAAACTTTGATCTAGTCCAATCCATAATTGGAAAGAACCCCATCCATGAAATACCCCAAAGCAGACAATGAGCCTTTGCCCAAAGACCTCCAGGGGAGGGGAACCCACAACCTCCCAATGGAGTCCATTTCTACTTTTGGATAACCCTTACTATTAGTTAGACAACAAGCATTAATTATAAGTCTACTATATATCAGACACTGTGCTAAGTTCTGGGGCTACAAAGAAAGGCAAAAGACAGTCCCTACTTCAAGGAACTCATAATTTAATGGGGAAAAAAGGAAACAATATAATTTACTAACAGCCTACTTTGTGCCAGGTGCTTTACAAATGTTATCTTATTTGATCTTCCTAAAAACCCTGGGAGGCAGTTGCTATTATTATTATTCAGTTGAGGAAACTGAGGCAGGCAGAGGTTAAATGCCCTTCCAAGGGGCATATGACTAGTAAGTGTGTGAAGCTGTATTTGAACTCAAGTTGTCCTTATTCCAGGCGCAGAATTCTATTCATTTGAGCCACCTAGCATCCCCTAGGTGGAGAGACACTAGACAACTATGCGTAAATAAGATATATAGAGTACAAATTGTAAATAATCACAAAGGGAAGGCACTAGCATTAAGGGAGATCAGGAAAGGCTTCTTGTAGAGTAAGGCTTTAAGGGAGGCTTTTGCTGGGAATTGAAGGAAGCCAGGAAGTTTTTCCTTACATTGTTTATGTTGGCCTTGATCAGAAGACCTGGGTCCAAGTCTTGGCTTTGAAACTACCCATATGAGGAAGGCTGAGCTCTTAAACTAGCCATATGACCATGGGCAAATAAAAAAAAAAGTAACTATTTCTCTGGACAAGTTAGATCAGCTCTCTGGGCTTCTCAGTTTCATCCACAAAATAGAAATTATACTCATCTTGTTATGAGGAAATACATTATATATCTAAAAGTGCTCGAAACACCTTTTGATCACTTAAGCACATTTAACCTTAACAAACCAGAATTAAGGGACTTCCAGGAACCCCTAAAGAGACCTCTCCTCCAGGACATCCCAATGCTTCCAGGAAGGATCATATAGAAACACTTCCAGGCAGGTAAGGATAAAAAAGAAAAATCACAGCTGGTTAGGCAACTCATGCCAGATTACAGGCTAATACAGGATTAGACACCAGATCACTGAGGGAATATGTATGATGAGAGTGAAGTCATAGCTATTTGGCTTAACTCATGACCATCTCTTGATTTTGACTTGTATTAACTTCTTTCCACACATCCCCGCTGAAATCTGGTAAGCTGGGGGGGGGGGGGGGGTAGGTAGCACAGTGAATAGAGCACCAGCCCTGGAGTCAAGAGGACCTGAGTTCAAATCCAGCCTCAGACACTTGACACTTACTAGCCCTGTGACTTTGGGCAAGTCACTTAACCTCAGTTGCACCTCCAAAAAACAAAACAAAACAAAGAAATCTGGTAAGCCTTTTCTTATTCTCCCTAATGGATGGGATGGATGTCTCATACAGGGAGACAGAGGAAGAGGAAAGGGTAGCCCTTAGAAGTGGGGAAAGGTGGAGAAGCTGTGAATTTCCATCCGGGAGAGGCAATTCAATTTAATTCATTTATTAAATGTCTGATATGTAGAGGCATCCTCTGCTAGGTTTAATTTGGGCAGCTAGGTGGGGGGCTGTGGATAGAATGCCATGCCTGGAGTGAGGAACTCATCTTCTTAAATTCAAATTTGGCCTCAGACATTTACCAGCTCTGTGACCCTGGACAAGTCACTTAACCCTGTTTGCCTCAGTTTCCTCATCTGTAAAATAACCTGAAGAAGGAAATTCCAGTATCTTTGCCAAGAAAACCCCCAAATAGGGTCATGAAGAATCAGACTTCCCTGAAACGAAGAAACAACAACAATGCAATGGCATCAGAGTTGGAGTGAAGACCTGGGTTCAAATTCTACTTCAGATACTTAGCAGTTGTTACAAGTCACTTACTCTGTATCTCAGTTTCTTTTTCTATAAAATGAGTGTGAGTGTGTGTGTGTGTGTGTGTGTGTGTGCTCACTATTCTCTAAGGTTCCTTCCAGCTCCTCAGATCCTACATGCCAGACGCTAGGGTTTTTTCCTTTTGTTTCTGGCGGGGGAAGGGCTGCCAAAATTTAGACCTATGATTTCAATGAACAAAACTTCTAATGTGGAAACTCCCTCGACCACAGATAGGAAATTGGTCTGACTTATTTTTTTGAGAATTTGCTGGGGGCATGGATGTGACTATCCCATAGTCACATATCAGACACAGGACTTGAACCACCTCTTTGTGATTTCCAGACAAGCTCCCTGTCTGATAGGTCACCCTGCCCAATCAGGTACTGGGCTAAGACAACAGAAATAAAATCACCCCTGCCCTTGAGAAGCCAATATCTGACTATTGTGGCACACATAGAAAAGTCAGGATATTATATTAGACAAGCAAAGATCAGATGAAATGTTCCAGGGTTTTTTGTTTTGTTTTTATCACACTAACTCCAGCATATAGCAAAGTGCCTGGTAAATAAATGCTTCTAGGTGGAATGATTGAGGGGATATTCTAGGAAAAAGAGTAGCCTGCTAGCATGAGGAGAAGTTGTTGATTTTATTTCATCTCTCTGCATCTATCCTACAAGGAAGTGAGGGGAAGCTTTCATTAGATACATCTTGCTATATATAACTCTGACAGAATTCTTGCAGACATGAGATCAACGTAACTTTTAACCAAAAAGATGAGGTCTTTTGGTAATAACTATACCCTATTAACTGGTGTCTAAGACTGTCCCAAATTTTTCTCCCCCCAGTAGAAGCCGAGGTTAGTCAACTAGAGGAAAAGAAACCTTATAGTTTTAGACACAGGTTCCCAAAGTGGGTGATACCGCCCCCTGGGGGGCACTGGAATGATGGGGGATATGTATTTTTTTTAAAGATGAAAATTAAAAAAAAAATCATTAGAGGGACAAAGAAAGTAGATTTCCAGTGGGTGCTGAGAAGGTGGTAGGCCAAATTTGTTTGGGAACCTCTGTTAGACATAGAATGGACCGCAGAGACCATAAAACTCAACTCTTTTTCCCCATTTCATAGATGAAGAAATTGAAGCCCAAGGGAGGTTAAATTGTTGGCCCAAAGACACAACAACAAACCTTTACTTTCACTATCAAGGATTAAAATTTAGGGACTCTGGATGCATGTACCTTTAAAGAGATAGCAAAGGTAAGTTTGGGAGGAGAGTGGGATAGAAAATAGAATTGACATCATCTGGAAAAAAAGATTTCTGGGTACTTAAACCCCTTTTTGAAGCCCCTTATCACTTCCTTCTCATTGCCTACTTCATGAGCCAAATCATATCATCGGCAAGAGCCTTCCAACTTGTGGGTGAAGATCTTGTTTTCTTCATATACCTCTATTGAAGCATGGATAGTGGTTTGTCACAGCTTTCCAGTGGGGAGAGAATCTATAGACTCACTGGCCCAGAGTGCTTCAGTTCACCTTTATAGTTCAGAGGCAATTTGTTCCCCTTAAGGATGGAGTTTGGGGAATTGAGAAGAGTTTGGTGGTTAGCTGTATTTCTTCATTCAGGATCCTGCTCAGGTGTCTCTAGAAAGCCTTCCAGGATTCTACACCTGAAAGGCTCACGTTTCTCTTCAAATTTTGTTAGTAGGCTAAGTCAGTTTCAATCTTTGACCCCTAACACATTCAAACCAGCACTGTCCTAACTGGTAGATTCACCTGTAAATTCCTTCCAAACAGGCAGGGTCCATAGTTCTCTCCACCCTGACCCCTAGGTGGTAAATTCCTAGAGGGAAGGGCCAGTGGTTCCCCTTCCCCCATCCCTGTATCTTCTCCTCTGCGTTCAGTAGGTGCTTAATGTTTTCTGAATTGAATGGAAATGATTGTCCAGGAACCCAAGGCTAGATGAACACTTTGTCTTCCAGGGCCCAGAGAACAGGAAGTAGAGGGCCCCAGATGTTTTATACAACACAAGATCAGTTACCTCATTCTGACATACAGGGAACTGGTTCCCTTGGTCATTTTAAGAACTGAGAAGTTTAAGAAGTGAACCCTTGGGACTCCAAACCCTCAGAGGGAAATCAGGATAAGAACTCAAGAAATGAGACCCAAAGATCATGATTACAACAAAGTTGATTTCTTTCCCAGCAGGCTTTCTTCTGTTGAATCCCCAACCATCTATGGCTTGGAGGGGCTTTCCTAATAGGATCCTAGAGATCTTGAGTGTCCCAGCTTCCTGAGGCAGAGCAAAAGGGGATGATGTCATGAAGAAGGTGAGCCAAGAAGGGAACCAAGTGAGGCTGGTAAAGGCCGATCTTCTTTAGTCTGGGTTTCTGGGCAGGATCCAGTGCTGCTCCATCCTTCCATCACAGTTTGCTTAAATTTCAGAGAAGCAGATTGGGAGGGGGGAGAGGGAGAAGGGACAAAGACACCATTCCTTCACCCTAGCCTTAAAACAAAACCTTGAAATCATTAATCTAAGATCTGGCAGGAACCTAAGGAAATAAGTCTCTTTACTAGCTACCCAGCCAGCAATATTCAGAAGACTGGAAATCTATTGGTTTTTAACCATGGTCTTCTAAGTATCAGGTAGGCAGGACAGTGAGAGGATGGGGCACTGGACTTGGAAACAAAAAGGCCTAAATCTAATCCAGGTTTAGACAGCCATTAATTGTGTGACTGGGCAAGTCACTGAACCTCAGCCTCAATTTCCTCATCTGCAGAAAGAGAATAGCACCCACTACAGTATAGAGAAGATCAAATGAGACAACATATTTAAAAGGTTTTGCAAACCTCAAGGTAATATGTAAATATTCTTCCTACTTTTATTCCATCCGTTTATACTGTTCAAAGAAAGCTGCTGCTTTCCTATTAAAAAGACAGCCCTAGTTCTCACACTGCCTTCTAAGTTAAAACAAAACAAAACTTCATCTGTGAGGAACTTGGTGACTCTCACAGGTTTGAAATGAATGATCTCAGGGGGAGCAAAGAAGCCAGGAAAAAATTACTTTGGCTCTGGGTCCTAAGCTGGGGGCTCCATCCAGAAGCCAACAAGGAAAGTATCCTTGATCTGCCTGAGGAAAACTCTTGAAATGCCATATTCGTCCAAGAAGCTCGAACAATCGTAGGTGTGCATCTTCTCTAGATATTCCAAGCAAGGAAGCAGGGTAGCAAAGGAGCTCCAACAAAGAAGGGGGAGAAAGTCTATCCTTCAGCAACATATGTATGCTGTACATATTTTAAATTGCCAGCAAAGTTTCTTGCCAAGAACTTGAGCTCCCTCTAGGAAGAATCCCAGCCCATGCTTGGATTTAACTCTCTCTACAACCACAACAAAGGACAGTTGGAGAGCACAAAGGCAGGGGGAAGGGGCTGGGGAGAGAGGCTGGGAAACAAAGCCGGGGCTCTGCTCAGGTCCTAGACCTTCCACTCGGGCTCACATTTTAGGCTGAGATGGGCTCAGACCCACTCATAGATCTCAGGGGAGCCAGGGATAGCTCCGATCACCAGGCTGGTGGGACAGACAGGGTTTGTCTTGTTAGGAATATTTCTGTCCCTTCCCGTTCCCCCAGAAAACTTGGCCCAGATTGGGGGGGAGGAGAGGAGAAAAAGGGATACCCAGCAGAACCGCGAGTTTAATCTTTAATCCCTGAAACCCCCTTAGGGTTCTCTGCAAATAGGTGACTTGCGGCGCTTTCCCCTTCACCCCGATGCCCACCCCCTGCTACTCACCGTTAAGCATCAATGAAGCCCGAGCTGTAGCAACTGGCTACAGCGGAGAGAAAGCAGGCAACGGATCAGAGCGGGGAGTAGGGGGAGCCTTTTTTTTTTTCCTCGAGTACTTTCAGGGCTGAGGAGGGGGTACTTAGCGGCAGCTGCCTTCCATGAGAACCGGGTCGTCCCTCCCTCCAGCCTGGAAGGGTTTTCGGAGTAACAAAAGAGAATGAGAAGGAAATATACAAACACAAAAAAGTCCCCAAGAGCTAAACCCAACAGTTGAAATGCAAGAGCTGGATTCCAGCCGGAGTGGGGGTGGCAGTGAGGCAGAAGAGGGGGAGGGGGCGTCCAGCTGGCGAGCGCTTCCTCCCGCCAGCCAACAGAGCAAGTAAAGAGGCCGAGCCCAGAACCTCGGTCCCTGGGATCCTGTCCCACTCTCAGGGGGCCCTGAAGCACAAGACTAGAAACTGAACAGAGGTTGCTTTCCCCTCCCGCTCCTCCTCGTTCTGCGCCCCCCCCCAACACTCCGGGAAATCTCCGCCCCCTATCCTTCGTCACATCCCCTTCCAGCCAATGGGATCCCGCTTTCTTATTTCTCCCCCCTTTCTCATTCCCTCCCCTCCGCTTCTATTAGCTGGCGGATCTTAGTTTCTTAGGAGGAGGAATAGTTTGCTTGCCCCCACCCCCTTCCTCATTTACCTTCTCTTGGCATCTGGGAGACTCAAGTTTAAAGGGAAGCCAGCTGCCGGGAGAGGTTGGAAGGAGTAGGGAGGGGGGATGGTTTTAGGCTGGGACCTTGAAGAGCACAAACAATTAATGCCACATTGTTTTCCACCCGGAGATCTGTTACTGTTTAGCATTTCTATAGTTTCCTGCTTTGCCTTTTGGATGGGTTCGTAGGCTAGTTCTCTATTAGACTTGCCTAGTCTACAAACTAGGACCGTCCTACTACCCTTCTATACTGGAGCATGTTGGTGGGACCCAAGACACGCCACACTGAATTTAGTTGAGGTTTTCATGGTTAGAAAGGCATAAGTTGCAAAGAGAAGTGGGGGCGGAGGAGAGGGAGAGGAGGAATGAGGCAAAATTACTCCTGTATTTTTCTGCTTAAAAAAAAGAGTATATTTTCCTCAATTTCTTCCAACACAAACCAGTTTCTTCACTCACTGAACACCATTTATTCATTCATTCGACAAACTTTTAAAACTACCTATTGTGCTATTGTGTGCAGAGCACTGTGCTAAGAGCTGGAGTGAGAGGGTGATGACATTTAGAGGCAATGTGGTATAAAGGAAAGTACACTAGTTTTGGAATCAATTCAATTCAGATCCCACAAGCATTTTATTTTTTTAATTTTATTTTTAATTTATGGACTAAAGCAAGTATTTCCATAACAGTATAATTTTAAAAAAAGATTATTGCGCCTGAAACTACACAACTATTATATATAACTTGCTATTCCTTTTAAATATATAATATAGTTATCATGTAAAATTCTTTTTTCCCTTTTTTTCTTCCCTCCCCTCTCCCCCTAGATGCCAACCATTAGGCATTAATATATGTGTATGTAAAATCATCTTATATACACTTCTATTTATCAGTTCTTTCTGGATGCAGATGGTGTCTTCCTTTATATGTCCTTTGTAGTTAATTTGGGTATTTATAATAGTCAAAATGACTTAATTGCTCAAAGTTGTTTTTAAAACAATATTGCTGTTACATTGTTCTTTTGGTTGTGCTCATTTAGCTCTTCATTATTTCATGCAAGTCTTTCTAACAGGGCAATGGGACTTCTAAAAGGAAAAGGCCACATCTCTGAGACCTGAACCCCCCAAAACCCCTGAACTTTCCCACAAATTTCAGCAACCCAGTCCCTGGCATTTCACTTGAAGCTTCTGGTCCATTCCAATCTACCTAAATACTCAATAATCCTTTTAACTGTCCTTTTGTTGTGGCCAGGCCACTTAACTCCTCTCATTTTCTGAAACCGGCCCACCCCAGGCTACTTGTCACTCCTTAATCCCGTCTAGATTTTCTTACTCTCTTTTCTTGTATATAAGTATCAGCCTAATCTCCATTAAGTTGTACAAGTTTACTAGGAATGTCACCCACTTCTAATGGCATCATAATACATCAGATTTATTAGAAATCTTGCCCACCTAACCAGTGTTATAATAAAACCTCACTACTCTGACTGAAAGAAGGCTTGAATGGTTAAATTCTTTCAGGCAGACCCACCCTGTACCCTTGCACTCCAAAGCAAAACATTTCCATGTTTTTCTAAGACCACTGAGCATTTATTAAAACACTTATTTTATGTAGGGGACTATGCTAGGCTTTAGGGATAAAGACAAAAAGGAGATTGCCCTTGAAAAGCTTGTATTCTTCTGGGGTAGAGGATAGGACTTGTATATAGATAAGTACATACATACATACATACATACATACATACATACATACAATACAAACTGATTTCAGGAAAGGAGGGAGCTAACAACTTGGGACGTCAGTACATCAGTAAAGGCTTTTGGTAAGAGTTTGAAGGGAGTAAGGAATTCCAAAAAGTGTAGTTGATGAGGGAGGATATTCCAATGGGGGTGAGGGTGAGGGGTGGGTAGACTGTGCAAAGGAATCTGTAAAATGAAGGGGTTGTATAAGATGGCCTCTTCCACCTCTAAATCTATGATATATCATGATCTAATATGGAGGAAAGATTACATTCCTGGAACCATAATCCAATCAACACTGCCATTGTTACTGGAAGGTGCACCAATCTATTCCCCTATGGCTCTATTAATCATTCCTGTAATTTTACAATCCAAAATGCCTCTCCTTGTTAAACTATTTTCCTATGTGCATTGCCTCTCCCATTTAGAATGTAATCTCATTGAAGGCAGGGATTGTTTTTTGGCTTTTTTATTTGTATCCCTCTTCAATTGTTTATTAAATTCTTATTATGTGCCAGGAGATGGTAATCCAGAGGGACACTAAAAAAGGTAAGAAATAGTACCTGTCCTCAAGGAACATACATTCTAATGGAGAAGTCAATGTGTAAATAACTAGGTTACATATAAGATGATCTGAAAAGGGAAGGCTTTAGAAGCTGGAGGGATTGGGAAAGGTCACCTGCAGAAGGCTGAGACTTGAGCTGAATTTTGAAGGAAACTGAAGAGGTTTAGGGTTAGGGGTGCTCAAGACCCCAAAATGCTGGGTCCTGCAGAATGAATTCGACTCAAGTCTTCTCTCAGCCAAAGAAAAGTAAAGTTTATTAAAAGTCCGCCTATATTGGACACAGAGCAAGTCTATGCTAGAAAGTTCTATGGTGTTTTCACACAGATGGGGGCAAGATGGAGTCTTATATACGGAAAAGTTGTGGGAGGAATCTAGGGTGGTCTAGGGGAAGAGTTTGGGGAGGGTCTTCAGGAGGAGTCAGATGAGGTCAGGTAACAGTTGATTTGGGTATAGATATTTTGATAGTCTCAAGGGTGGGAAGTAGATGGACAATGGAGGGCCAAGCTAGTAACCGAGGTTTGGGCAGAGCCACAGTGAAAGGCTTATGGCCTCATGCAAATGTCTCATCATATGGGAAGATTCAATCAGAGTTCCAGGGAGTTCCCAGAGCCTGTACCTCAAAGATTCAAGGAGAACTCAAGGGGTTTCCCAGAGCTTGCACCTAGAAACTAAGGGCTGTAGGTGAAGATGCAGAGTGCTCCAATCATGGGGTCGTGCAAAGACATGGAGTCAGAAGGAGTGCCATGTTCAAGGAACTACAGAATATTGAGAGAGGAATAAGATCTAAGAAGTCTGGTAATATGTGAAGGACCCAGGTTATAAAGAGCTTTGAAGGACAAATGGGAATTCATATTTGATTCTGGAGGTAGCAGAGAACTGATGAGGTACAGGCTCTGGGAACCCTCTTGAATTCTGATTGAATCTTCCCATTTGATGAGGCATTTGCCTGAGGCCATAAACCTTTCATTACAGGCCCAAATCTCTGTTACTAGCCTAGCCCTCCATTATCTCATCTCCAGGTAGCCTCCAGCTACTTCCCACCCTTAATCTCTCATCACTAGAGTCTGACCTCATTTGACTCCTCCTCAAGACCCTCCCCAAACTCCTCCCCTAGACTACCCCTAGATTGCTTCCCCAACCTTTCTGTATATAAGACCCCATCTTGCCTCCATGAGAAGCAAAGAAGGAAGAGAGAGAAAGCCCAGAATAATCTGGCACAGACTCACTCTGTGTCAGACGATTCTGGTCCACTTGTCCAATACAAGCGTCATAGATACTGAGGCTCCTTAAGAGCCTATCCATTAAGGTGAATCTGTAATAAGCTTTCTTTTACTTTGGTTGAGAGAAAGCTTGAGTCGACCCGGTGTGTTGATATTTTGGGGTCTCAAGCACCCCTAACCCTATACCTCTTCAGAACCATTGGAGATCACTGAGTGGGGGTAATATAGTCAGACCTATGTTTTAGAAAAATCACCATGGTAATTGAAAGAACAATGGGTTGGAGTGAAGAGAGAACTGATTCAAGGAGGCCTGAGTTCAAATCAGACCACAGACCTTTACTAGTTGTATGTCCTTCAGCAAGTCATAACCTCTGTCTGCCTCAGTTCCCTCAGCTGTAAAATGTGGATAATAAGAGCACTTACCTCACAGGTCATTATGAAGATTAAATGAGCTAGTGTTTGTAAAGCACTTAGTACTATGCCTAGCACATAATAGGAGCT
>CM053585.1:99776679-99822725 GCA_028646515.1 Pseudochirops corinnae | reverse complement strand
CTTAGTGGATTCAGCCCAATGGCCTAATAATAAGGAGGCATTTGGTAGAGTAGAAAGAGGACTGTTACTGGTATCATAAAGCCTCAGTCCAAATCTTTTTATCCTTGTGGTTCGGTTTACATAGTTGTAGTCATTGTGTTCATGCTTTTCCATGCTTTTCTGTGTTTATTCATCATTTAGCACTATAGTATTCTGTTACATTCATGTACCCCAATTTAAGCCAGTCACCAAATGACAGATAATTACTTCGTTTTCAGTTCTTTGCTATCACAGAAAGTGCTGTTGTAAGTATTTGTGTATATGAGGACTCTTTTTTATCAATGACTTCTTTGAGGAGTATGCCAGTTAATGGGGTCCCTGGGTCAAAAGGTATGGACATTTTAGTCACTTTAATTGCATAATTCCAAATTGCTTTCCAAAATGATGGCATCAAATTCATAGGTCCTCCAAAAAAAATTTATTAGTGTATCTACCATCCCACAACCACTCCAGCATTTGACTAATGCTATTTTTTCATCAGCCAGTTTGCAAGATGTGCCAGTTATAGAATCTTAAGTATTAGAAGAGATTAAGGAGTCATCTAGCCTAACCGTGACATGAAGAAAGAATCCCCTTTATGATATCCCAGAAAATAGCTGTCCAGCCTCAGCTTGAAGACCACCAGTGATAGGATGCTTACTCTTAGCTCTTGTATGTATTTTTGGATAGCTCCTGTTAAGTTCTTTCATAAATGGTCATTTTTGGAATTCTCTTAGGTAAGCAGCTAGGTCACATAGCAGTGGACAGAGCACTGGACCTGGAGTCAGGAAGATAGGAGTTCACCTCCAGCCTGAAACACTTAGTAGCTTGTGTGACCCAAGGGAAGTCACTTACCTTCTGTTTACCTCAGTTTCCTCATCTGTAAAATGGAAATAATAGTACCCTCCTCACAGTCAGGATTGACGTGAGAATCAAAAAAGGTAATATTTTAAAGTATTTTTCTAGTCTTACGTGCTCTAGAAACGCTAGCTGTTATTTATTTGAGGCAATCAAAGTTACACAGCTAGTAAGTGTCTGAGGCTGAATTTGAATTGTGGTCCTTGACTCCATCCATGATGCCACTTCCACTGCCCCCTAGCTGTTATTTATAGCCTTATGTTTAGATTTAAAATTGAAAGCAACCTTAAGAGGTCATTTATTCCAACTCTGATTTTACAGATCAGGTCCAAAAATGTTAATCCAAGGTCATGCAGCAAGAACAAAAACCTGTTCTTCAGTGTTTCATCATGTTTTGGAGGTGCCTGGGTCTTGATAGCTGCATTAGTCAAGTGATGCCTATGGCAGAGTAAAGGTTTACCAAGCTGGGTGTCTTCAAGCCTATGATGCCTTGTGTACTTGTTGCCCAAAGACCAGTCCAGCCAAGTTCAGAGGCTCATCACCAGGTGGGCTGCAAAATGTCCAAGAAACTCCAAAACATGAAATTTCCCTGAGATCACAGAACTTAATCCTCTTTTATTTTTTTTGTTTGCATATTCTGTCTCCCAAACTACGTAGGAAGCTGCAGAAACTGATGTAGCATCATAGAGAATACAAAGATGCATAAATCAGTGCTTTGCCCAACACCTGTTGAGTAATGGGTATTAAGTAAATATTGATGGCTCCCAAATGCCTTGCAAGGCACAAGTAGCGTAGAAAGGCTTTACAAGAGTGACTGACCATTCCTCAATTGATAAATGGTCAAATGATATCAACAAGCAGTTTTCAGATGAAGAAATTAAAGCTATAATCATGAAAAAATGCTCTAAATCACTATTGATTAGAGAAATGCAAATCAAAACAACTCTGAGGTACTGCATCATACCTATCAGACTGGCTAACGTGACAAAACAGGAGGATTATTAATGCTGGAAATGTGGGAAAATTGGAGCTGTGAACTGATCCAGCCATTCTAAATGTGCATACCTGTTGACCCAGCAATACCATTTCTAGGTCTGTATCCCAAAGAGATCATACAAATGAGAAAAGGACCTACATGTACAAAAATATAGCAGCTCTTGTGATGGCAAAGAATTGGAAATTGAGGGGATGCCCATCAGTTGGGGAATGGCTGAAAAAGCTGTGGTATATGAATGTAATGGAATACTATTGTGCTATAAGAAATGCCGAACAGGCAGACTTCAGAAAAACCTGGAAAGACTTGAACTGATGCTGAGTGAAGTGAGCAGAAGCAGGAGAACATTGTACATAGTAACAGCCACATTGTGCGATGACCAATTTTGATAAGATTTATCTCTTCTTAGCAATGCAAGGATCTAAAACAACTCCAAAGAACTCTTGATGGAAAATGCTGTCCACATCCAGAAAAAGAACCATGGAGTCTGAATGCAGATTGAAGCAAATTATTTGCCCTTTTTTCCCCCCTTTTTTTGTTTCTTCTTTTTTGTGGTTTCTCTCATTGGTTCTGATTCTTCATAATTAATGTGAAATATGAATGTATATGTAGACCCTCTATCAAATTACGCTGTCTTGGAGTGGGAAAGGGGAGAGTGGGAGAAAATTTGGAACTCAAAATCTTATGGAAGTCAGTGTTGAAAACTAAAGATAAATTTAAAAAAGAGTGACTGAAAACTTAGAAATTTAATTGCATTAGAAAAGAAATTCTGTTTTCTGTATCTTGTATCTTTTTTTTAATTTTCATTCAATATAAAATTCAAATGATTGAACTATCAGTCTATGAACCATGGAAAGTATAACTAGCTTCTACTATTCTTGTAAATAAGGACTCTTCAGATCACTGAAAAAGATATGACTCAGATCTTGTTACATGATGAGTGTCAGTCACAACCCACCTCTTATAGTGTGCAAATCTTTGTTCACATCTTTGCCTAAAGCTTTTAGTAAGGAAGTTCAGTCAACAAGCTGGAGTACTTCCTCCTATTTAAAAAAATACATATAGTTGGGAGGCACCAGTGTTATACTCAAAATTCCCATGACTATCAATTGTGATCCCATGACCCTCTTGACAAAGATATGAACCACAGCTTTTTACTTACGTGGTATAATTTGTAAAATTAGGATAGAGAAGGTATACTTCAAAGACTTAATTATCATCAGTGTGGATACTGAGTACAGTTGAACTGAATTCAGGAAACATTTGTAAACAAAATATAGATAAAAGAATCATCCACCTTGTAACTTAAAGTCTCCTTGGAAGGTACATACACAGAAAGAACAATGATATATGAGCATGAAGTCATAAGCAAAGTGTTATCTGAGTTCTAGGGACTGGTGTGTGTGTAATTTTTTGGAAAAAATGAGATTTAAATTAAACTTTAAAGAATGTACTAAAATTCAGAATTGTTTGGAGAGTGGGATTTGGTGGTGAAAGGTATTCTAGACACAGCAAACATCCTTTATAAAGACAGGCAAATAGTTTGGGGAAAAGAAGGGAACAATAGGTAGCAATTTGTTGCCAAATCTAGTCAATCCTACCTCCACAACATATCTCCTATTAGTGTCCTTTCCACCTGCATAATCGCCAGCTTGGTTCATGTCATCATCACCTCTCCTTAAAATACTGCAAGAGTCTTGATTGATCTCCCATCCTCTCCAGTCCATACTCTACTTAGCTGTCATTTCTATTCCTAAAGTCTGACCATGTCAAAGAACTGCTCTAGGGTACACCTTTATTTCCAGGATAAAATGCAGACTACTTTGTTTTGTATTTAAAATCCTTCACAATATGGCTACAATGAGGTGACCCTTTTCAGGCTTATCACACATTACTCTCCTACATGTATTCTACATTCAAGCCAAAATGGCTTGCCAGCTGTTCCCCATAGGATTCCTTCCCCTTTCCCTCACAGAGGCCTTCAAGAAGTGCCAGCTCCTAAGGGAAGCCTATGCTGATTTCCTCTGAACTTGCTGGGGCACTCCACTTCAGAAATTACTTTGTATAAATTTTCTTTATATAATTCACAATGCACTTTGAATTATTTAGCTCATAGGATCATAAATCTGGAGCTCGAAGGAACTGTCAAGTCAGCCCTCATTTCCGTAGTCACAGGGCTATTTAAGTCTTAGGTGAGATGGGATGCGCCAGCCAGGGAGTCCTTCGTTTAGAGGTGGAGACGGTAACACGAGTTTAGGCACATTGAGTTTAAATGACTTGCCAGGGGTCACAGAGTTGACTGTGTCTGAGGCCGAATTTCAACTCAGGTTCTCCCAACTCCAAGTCCCGAGCTCTATTCGTTTACACCATGCTGTTAATCTAGTGCAGAGCAAGGACTTTTTCATTTTGTTGGCTTTATATTCCCAGTGCCCGGTGCCTGGCACCCAGTAGGTGCTGCTGGTTGGATTTTGAGAAGAGGGAAAGGAAGGATAGGAGTGAATTGGAAGCCTTGGAGAAGGGGTGAAGGGTGGAAGGATGAGGGGGAGCTTGGAAAAGAGGGAGAGATGGAAGAAAGGGAAGGAGAGGTGAAAGGCTTGTAAGAGTGGGAGGGAGCGAGAAGCAGGAGGTGTGTAGAGCCGGAGGAGAGGTCGGGGAAGAGGGGAGTGGTGAGAGGCTTGGAAGAGAGCGAAGTAGAAGACTTGTAAGAAAGGGAGGGAGAGGCTGGAAACGTACTGGAGGGAAAGGGCGAGAAGTGCGAGGCTGCGGGAGGCTTGAGTGAGGGACAGGCTCGAGGCGTGTAGGAGGAAGGGAGAGGAGAGGTGGGAGGCGTGTAGGAAGGAGGGAGAGGGCGAGAAGAGGAGGCTTGGAAGAGGGAGAGAGGCGTGCAAAAGGGAGGGAGAAGCGAGTGGCTCGTAAGAGGGGGAGAGGCGGGGAGCTCGCAGGAGAGAGAGAGAGAGAAGCGGGAGCTGTCGGGAGGGGAGCAGGGGAGAGGCGGGCAGGAGGGAGGGTGCAGGGAGAGGCGGGAGGGTGCAGGGGGAGGAGGGAGGGAGCAGGGAGAGGCGGCAGAAAGGAGGGCGCAGGGAGAAGCGGGAGGGAGCAGGCAGAGGCGGGAGGCGTGCGGGAGCGAGGGAAGGAGGCCTCGGCCCGGAGCCCAGACGGCCGACGGACCTGTGGGTAGCCGTGGGTAGCGGGTGGCGGGCGCGGGAAAGCCCGGCTCGCCGCGTGGGGGGCGCGGGCAGCGGGCAGCTGTTGGCGAGCGGCGGCGCGGGGCCGGGGCGGGCGGAATGAGCGGGGCGCGCGCGAGGCCGCGGGGCGGAGCCCCCGAGACCGCGCCGAAGAACCGGGCCCGGGCCGGGATCGCACTCCCGGATCACCGCGGCTCTCCCGGGGCCTGGGACAAGGAGAGAGAGAGCGTCCGGGTGAGTGAGGAGGGGGAGCGGGCGGGGGGAGACGACGCTTTGTCCCTTCTTCCAGTCCTCTGGTCCAGCCCTTCATTTTACAGATGAGGAAACTGAGGCGCAGGCTGGGCAAACTGGCATGCCCAGCTCCCCCAAGCAGTCACTGCCAGATCCAGTATTTGCACCCAGGGCCTTGGACTTCGAATTCTGGAAACAGCCCGGGATTTCGGGGCAGGGACAGAGGGTTTCCCTCCTTCTAGGCACCTTCCTCTGAAGCATCGTCGGGAAATTGATTGCTTCGAGCAAAGCGAACCCGGTCGGGAGCAGCAACAGCTGGGTCATTTCTTCTCCTCAAGTCTCAGTTTCCTCCTCTGCAAAATTGGAGGGTTGTCATGGATGGCCTCTATGGTTGGTCAAGCCCTAAGAAGACTTCCTCTCCTCCCCTGGTCTGTGGATTTCGCTGGAGGGGGTTATTAAGGGCTTTGAATGTCAAACAGGATTTTCTTTTTGATCTTGGAGGTAATAGGGAGACACTTGGAGTTTATTGGGAGAGGGGAGAGATTTGTGACCTAGTCAGACCTTCAGTTTAGGAAGATCATTTTGACAGCTTAGTGGAGAATGGAATGGAGTGGAATGAGACTTCCAGAGAGAACAATCAGCAGGATATTGCAATAGTCCAAGTGAGGTGTAGAGTTGGATGGGGGATAGGGAACTAAGTGGCTTTCTGAAGGAATTTGTGGGGTGAGGGAGAAGTAAACTCTGGAATTCAAAGATATTTCTTTTGCCTAGAACTCAGGTAACATTAGGATGCACCTACAAATTATCTAACCTATACCTTTTGATATGTATATGTAAACTGCTGGTAACTAGTGCTTAAGAATATGAATTAGAAAGGCTATAAAAAGCTTAGCCCTTCCAGTTCAATCCAGTGTCATTTTAATTAATTCCATCTCCTCCCCAGTTTGGGGCATGTATAGATAGGAAAGTAGAAAACAGGTAAGCTTTTTGAGTGCAAAGACTTTTATTTTTTATTTTTGTATCCTTAGCTTCTAGCAAAGTGCCTGGAACAGAGCAGATACATGTTAAATGCTTGCTGACTGAATAAATTAATGATTGAATGAAATGAGCCTGTTAGGTAGATTTTATTTTTTATAATTTAATATTTAACTTCCCCCCAATTACAGGTAAAAGTAATTTTTAACATTCATATAAGATTTTTGAGTTACAAATTCTCTTCTTCCCTCCTTCCTACTCCCATTGTTCTACATGTGCAATCATGCAAAACATTTTTCCAAGTTAGTCATGTTTGAAAGAAAAGACAGACAAAAAAAAAACCTCAAGAGAAATTAAAAAGTAAAGAAAAACAATGCTTTTATCTGCATTCAGACTCTGAGGTGAATAGTATTTTTTCAGTATAACTCCTTCAGAATTGTCTTTGAATCTTTGTATTGCTGAGATTGGCTGTCATTCACAGTCAATCATCATGCAATATTGCTGTTACTGTATACAATGTTCTCCTGGTTCTGTTCATTTCATTTTGCATCAGTTCATGTAAGTCTTTCCAGGTTTTTCTGAGAGCATCCTGCTCATCATTTCTTATAGCATAGTAGTATTCCATCGAAATCATATATAACATCTTGTTCAGTCATTCCCCTGTTGTTGGACATCCCCTCAATTTCCAATTCTTTGCCACCATTAAAAGAGTTGCTATAAATATTTTCGTACGTTAGGTCCTTTTCTTTTTTTTTTTTTAATGTCTTTGGGATACATATCTAGTAGTGGTATTGCTTGGTCAAAGGGTATGCATGGTTTTAGAGCCCTTTGGGCTTAGTTCCAAATTGCTCTCCAGAGTGGTTGAATCGGTACACCACTTCACTAGGTAAATTTTAGAAGAGGGGGAGACTAGAGACAGAGATTAACAATGAGACTTTTTAGTAATCTAGGAGAAAAGTGATTAGTGTAATGACTGCTTCAGGAGGTAGTAGGCTTCCTCATTGAGAGGCAAAATATGGAAAACCACTTTTTTGTGTATATTATGTTGAAGATTTTTTTGTATATGGCTTGGACTGCGTGGCTACTGAAGTCCCTTGTAGCTCTAAAATCCTGTGATTCTATGACCTTTAAAATGACAACTGGCAACTGTGATTGCCAAACTCCCTGTGAATAATCTTGGAAAAATTATGGAAAAGGAAGAGGTGCCATAGGACTTAAGAAGGGAAATGTTTTCATTTTTGAAATTGGAAGACAGTGCAGTACCAAACTATAAGTTGCTGGTGATCTTGACCTTGATTCCTGGCAAAATTTTCAAATGAATTAATAAGTGATAGTTTATGAACTTTAAAAAAGGAAGCATTGAGCACTAGGAGGCAGCTTGGCTTCATTGAGAACAGATCACGTTAGAGTAACTTGGTTTCCCTTCTAACAGGGTACCTAGGCTAGTAGATAGAGGAATCTGTAGATAATTTACCCAGGTTTTAGCAAAGTAATTGATAAAACTTCTCATGTTACCGTTATGGACAAGGTAGAGATATATAAATGATGGTGTAGATAGATGGATTTAGAATTGGTTGAAGTACTGGACCAAAAAGTAGTTATTGATATGTTAATGTCATTTGGGGGGGAAGTCTCTGAATGCCCCAGGGATCTATCTTTAATCCCTGGCTATTCAGCATTTTGATCACGCTTGCCAAATTTGTGAGTGACGTGAAGAGGGATAGCTAACACAATAAATTACAAAGTCAGGATCCAAATAGATCTCAAGCACACCAGAATGATGAGCTAAATCTAAAAAGACAAACTCTAATAGTTCTATAATTGAATTAAAAATCAATTTCATAAATTTGATGGAGTAATATTTTTAAAAATTGGTAATTCTAAGGGGATTGGAAGCTCAATTTTCATCAGTAATCACTAACAGCCAAAAATGTGAATATTAGTCTAGGCAGGATTAAGAAGGCACAGTGGCCAAAGCAAAGCTCTAATCCTTCTGATAAACTTGCCCTGCTCCGACCACATCTGAGATACTGTGTTCAGTTCTAGGAGCCACATTGTAAGTAATGCATTGACAGACTGGTGTGTGTCCAGAGAAGCAGTGGAGACCAATGATTGATGGAAGGAAATGGAGATATTGATACTAAAGAGTGGAAGACTTTGGAGGAACATGATAGCTAACTTCAGTTTTATTAAGGATTACCTTGTGGAAGAGGAATAAAACCTGTTCTGTTTAGCCCTGGAAGACAGAACCAGGAGCAGGGGATGGTAATTGCAAATAGGCAATTGCAGATTGGCTCAATATAGGGTAAATTTCCTTTAATTATGATTAAAGATGACCAGATTTGGAATGGACTGCCTTGGAATGTTGTGGGTCCTCCTTTCACTTGATATTTTCAAATGGAGGCTAATCAATTTGAAATGTCTTTTTCCCCCTCTACTGTGGTTCTTGGATTTACCTCTTACCTTTATTTTAGCAGTCACTAATATAGTCACAGAATCAGAAAATTAGGATCTCAAGGTATGGAAGATACCTCAGGGTTCATCTAGTACAATCTATTTATGCCTGACCAAGAATGTATTTACTTTGGATGGAATTTATATTTATTTATATGTGTCCATGTCCTCCCCTCTTCACTGTCTCCCCACCCCCACCCTCCATCTGAAGTAAAATGTAAACTTGAGGGCAAGGACTGTTTTCTTTTTATGTCATTTAGGTAGTTTAACGAGCATTTTTTAAGGGCTTACTATGAGCTTTAATAAAGTACCTGGCATATAGTAAGTGCTTAGTAAATGCATGTTGAGTGATGCCAAGTAAATGAGGTGTCATCATGTTAAGTTTCTGGTAAGTCAAAATTGCTATGTGAAGATAACCTTTAGTTGTGTAGAGATTCAAGACTTTAGAAAGAAAATTAAACCCTGGAGATGTAGATTTACAAGTTATGTACCTGTCAAATCCAGTGTCAGCACATACCAAGGTAATGAAATGGTTTTGTAAAAGAAAATTTTCAAGGGCTAGATGAGGGCTTGTTTTCTGCAATATTAGTATAGGAAAAACATTGAGACAGTCTATGTATGAAAAATGAGACCTTTTATATATACATATATATATATATATATACATATATATATAAATACATTCCCAAGAACTACAAAGGACCTATGAAGGTAGGTGCTATCTGCATTCAGAGAAAGAACTGATAAACAGAAGTACATATAGAATGTTTACATATATATGTATATATATATATATATATATATATATATATATATACACGCACAGACACATATTTGTGTCTAATGGTAGCCATATATAGGGCAGTAGGCGGAGAGGAAAGAAAAAAAAGGAAAGTTATGAAACTTTCTCATATATTTAAAAGGAATAGCAAGTTATATATAATAGATTTGTAGTTTCATGTTTAATCATCTTTTTTCTATTCCACTGTGTTATGGAAATGCTTCTTTTACTTCTGAAGTTCAGAATAAAATTTAAAGAAAGAAAAAAATAAATTGACAAATATGAGGAATTCAGAGAAAAATGGGAAGACATATGAATTGATGCAGAATGAAGTAGATTAGTAGAAAAAAGGAGGAAATATACATTATAATTACAATAATGTAAATGAAAGAACAATAAAAGGAAGCCAGACTATGAGTAATTTTTACCAAATCTGGACAGGGAAAACATAGAATGAAACATAGCTCTCACTCCCTTATCTTGGAACATTGAATACCCTGTCAGCCGTGATTACTATAGCAGTTGCTTTATTTTTGTTTTAATTTTTAAATTAACATTTTATTGCTTTTCTTTGCTACAAGGGAGAATTTAATGTTATATTTATGTGAGAATTTGTATCTATGATCCTTCCAAAGACTTATAAAACCACATGGTTTCAGAGGAGAGTAGAAGGAATTGAATTTAATGCTAAAGAGATAAATTGGTTAAGGTGACAAAACTTTGCCAGCTCCATTTTGTCACCTTAGGGGACAAAAAAATTACCCATTGAAATGCTTATTACTTATATTATCTTTTATAATTTATCAACTAGATACAATTTGACATATTTCTTTTTTTTTAAGCTACCAGAAATAAAAAATAACTTAGAAGAAAACATTCCCAGGAAAAGTAAGTGAAATATAGTATATTTTAATATTGTATAATTTAATATTATATAGTTAAATATATATTTAGATTATTTTCCTGCACATATTTGGTTTTTAAAAGTATGAATAAATCTCTTGGAGGAAGCTAGGAATACAATAAAGATTGTTCTTTCTATGGTAACAGGTATATTTCTGGCAAAGCTTCTAAGGCCATTGCCGTATTATAATAGGGTGAGTAATTTGCTCAGCATTATTTTGAAATTCAATTATGCCAGTATGCATGATTTCATGCTTTCTGGAGAGAGATACATATTGCTTGTTGAAGGCTGCCTTGCTAAAACTTGGCAGGTCATGTTTTATTCTATTTCTCTCTCAATCCTAGTTATAATTACATTTACTGTCATGCCTTGATTGGGTAAGTATCAGTTACTTTTATTCCCCGTATCATCTGTTGCATGATTGAGGAAAATCATCAGGCTTCCTGGAATTAGGAGATATGTCATTTTATTTCCCCCAAGGGAGAAAAGTACCTAGATTGATGTCTTGCTTTAAGTTTTGCTTGAGTCAGGGTGTTTGAGTATTATATAGCACAGTCCTGACCAATATTCATGGAAATATATGCTTATGAAATCCAGGGGGAAAATATCCAATTTGCATTTTTATATTTCAAAATCTATATAACATTTACGGAAGCAAGAAAAAGATATCATAATGGTGTTTAATACCTTGGTTACCTTTATGCATTCATCAATATATAGTTTGCAAGATGAGGAACCATAGGTTTAGAAAATTGCATGTAGTGTTAGACTCCATTGATGTGTTGATTAATTTTGTTGAACTGCTTTTTTAAACTCTTTTTTATTTCTTGTTACAAGGGGCAGCTCTCTGGGAATGAGAAGAGTAAAGAAATAATTGGAAATGAAAGTAATATAAAAATAAAAAAGATCTATAAAAATTTAAAAAGCATAGTCTGCAGATGTGACAGCTTAATTGTTGTTTAGTTGTGAATAGAGTTTATTTTTGTGCAAAAAAGACTTTAAATTATACATGTTAAAAAATTAAAGAATCATAGTGCTTGTGGGTGAGGTGTCACATAATTAGGGTTCAGAAAGTTCCAAGACATTTTTGTAGTCCTGCTACATAGAAAAAGAGAAAAGGACACTGTGAATGCACAAATAAATACTTTAAAAAAATTGTTGAAAAATTAGAGTCATTGTAATATAGATCAACAGGCTGGGTATTCAGGAGACCTGTATCCAAATTCTGTTTCTCTGCTTACTAACTCAATTACTATAGATGAGTTGTTTTAAGTTCCCATAGCCTTGGTTTCCTTATCTGTAAAATGGGCATATTAGTACCTATACTAATATATTTGTATACTAACAACAAGTTGTTGTGAGGAAAGCACTTTGTAAATCTTAAAACATTATAGAATCTCACAGTTGGAAGGAAGTAGTGGGGAAAAAACTGGATTTGGAGCCCCAAAACACTTAGGTTCAAATCCTGGGCCTTCTACTTTTTAACTGTGTAACCTTAAGCAAATCATTTAACCTTTATGGTTCTCAGTTTCCTCATCTGTAAAATGAAGAGGTTGGAATAAATTATGTTGAATGTATTTCCTTCCTATGCAAAATCTATGCTCCTTAGAGGCCATCTGGTCCAAACCATACCTAAAATAGACTCTCCTCAATCTACATCATACCTCATCTGTCTTTGCTTAAAAATCTCCAGTGAGGGGGAACTCCTTGCCTCTCAAGGCAGGACGTTCCACTTTTGGATAATTGTTAGGAAGTATTTTCTTACTTTACATTATTGTCAGGGTTCTCTTTCAGAGTACCCTAACTTGCCTGCAGGGGAGCCTGTTACTTACCTTATTCAAGTAGGCACTAGCGCATTTTAAGAACAGAAGAGTCAAGGCTTGGAGGTGCAAGCAGGGAAGGTTTATTGAGGTCTCTCCATGGGGAAGCCTTACAGCCAGATCTTAAGGCAGGCTTTAAACTACCTCCAAGGCTTAGGTCTTATATATACCCCAGATCCACATACCACACGTGACAGAGCCCAGCTGAACAAAATTGTGAGAAGGGAGGTGCAATCACAAGGGCATGAAGGCCCCAGGGTGTGGAGACACTAATCAGGAACATCAGGTAACCCCACATAAGAGAATCTTGAGCAATGCAGTATCCCCTGGCCAGGGACGGTGCAATATGCTCTGACCTCTACGTGACCCAACTAATTCCAGGGCCTCAGACACTTCCCTGTGCCTCAACACAACCACTTGCAATCTGCATGTATTTCCTAATCCTCACACATTATATTACATTATACAATATTACATTACATTATATCAAGCTTAAATGTACTTCTTTGTAATTACCATCTGTTACTCCTAGTTCTATTTTGAGACTAAACAAAAATATAAGTGGTAATGATGATGATGATGATGATGATATTGTATTAAAGGCACTTACTCTGTTGGAATATTAAAGTATTTGGCAAATCTAATGTGAGAAATCACTGGAGATTTAATCATGGCAATATGTAGACTACTACCCATAAGTGTATTTGCTGTTGTCTGTGGTCATTCCAGTGAAACCTAGTTTTTTTTTTAGTTGGAAGAGACCTTAGAGGTGATCTACTTCTATCCTTCCCTGAAACATGAATTCCTGAAAAATAGTCATCCAGCCTCCAGTTATTCATGATCTTAAGTAATAGGGTATTCACTATTTCCCAAGGTAGCTTATTCCATTTTGAGGCTGTTCAAAAAGTAAGATCATCTTTTATTTGAGCTGAAGGCTGCCTTCTTGTAACTTCTCTCCATTGGTTCTTAATGTCTTCTCTGGGGCCAAGCAGAATAAACATAATTCTTCTTTCTTAGGAAATGAAGCAGCTCACTGTATAAAATGTTGGCCTTAGAGTCAAGAAAACAAATTCGAATTCTATATTAGACGCTTACTAGCTATATGGTCTTGGGCAAGTCCCACAATCTTTTTCAGACTCAATTTTCTCATCTGTAAAGTAAAGGGGCTGAATTTAGTAATATCTGAGGGCCCTTGTAAACTTCAAATCTGTGATTCTACAATCTGTTTGGAAACCAAAAGCATGCTGCCAATTCTTTTCTAGTTCTGTTCACTAAAATTATTAAATGGTCTTGAGTCCCCTAATAACCCTGGATACCCTTATCTGTTCCCCCTGAAGTTTTCCTTCCAAAAATCTGATGTCCAAAACTTAACACGAAATCTTGCATGAGTTCTGACAAGGCTAAAGTTTAAAGGGACTTGCTTTTTCTAGATACTGTACTTCTATTAATTTAAACTAATAATTGCCACTTTTTGACCTGCCATTTCATAATGTTAACACCAAAGTTTGTAATCCACTAAAACTTTAGGTTTTTTCTTATGGCTTATTGCCTACCTACATTTCTCCTGTGCTGTAATTTTGCAGTTGATTTTTTCTAACCCTATGTGTAGAACTTTACATTAATCAAATTAATTTAATATATTAGATTTTATCTTATGTGAATTTGAGTTAGGAGGAGTGAGTTAAATTTCATCCTATTAGATTTTTCCTATTGTTAGAACCTGTAGAGAACTTTTTGGATCTAATTTTGATTAAATAAAATGCTAACTGTCCCTCCCAGATTTTGTCCTCTACAAATCTGACAAATGTATCAATGTCTTCATTCAAGTCACTAATTAAAAAATTTTAGCAGAACAAGGACATGGTTAGAGCCTCAAAGTATAGCCCTAGGGACCTTCCTTGTCTATTTAGTTGTAAAGAAGGTATTTTGATACTTTGGAAAATCCTAGATATTTTTTTCAGTGATGATAACCATATCACCCATTACCATCACCACCCACACAGTTTTTTTGAGTTGCAGTGACTGAAAAAATCCATTACCTTCTTTTATTGATAAATTGATAAACCTACCCCACACGAGACAAATAGTTCATTTTCCAGACCTAAAGTCTTTCCAGTCTGGAAAACTGCTAGTATAGCTTTTGAGAATCCTGATCATTTCTATGCCACAATGAAACATCAGAATTGGACAACTGTGCAAGTGTAAAGAAGAAAGATTGAATTTTGACTCTTGCTTATCCTTTTACAACCTTGGGCAGGTCATTTAATTTCCTCATTTGTGAGGTAAATGGGATAAGATTAGATGATCACTAAGATCTCTTCCAGTTTTCACTCTTATAAGCCTACCAAAAAATTTTAATGTTCAAGTAATGTGCATAAACTTTGTTTAAATTGTACTAACACAATGTTTTTACTGCTTTCTCAGAAGTACCAAAAAGTCGTTATAATGCATCTCTGTGTTATTACACTCGAAAATTTATGGACCTCCTCAAATCTGCACCGGGTGGTGTTCTTCATTTAAAAGAGGTTGCTGCAGTATTAGGAGTAGGGAAACGAAGAGTATATGACATCACCAATGTATTACATGGAATTGAACTCATTCAGAAAAGGTCTAAGAACTGTATTCAGTGGATGTGAGTTGGTTTTAAATTTATTATGGATTCTTACCTGTATAGTGATGACTTGTTTTAAGAAAATTTGAACTGTGTAATTCTGGGAGCATAAAATGTAAATTAGATGTTAGTATGAATTTCAATATTCTGTTAAATAGTACTCTTTTGAGAGTAGGAAAGCCTAAAGTATTAGGATTTGTTGTCATTGACTAGTTATCATCATCAAGTATGGGGCCTTACATGTAGAAGACCTTCAATAAATATTTATTAAATGAGTATTAAATATATTAAATAAAGATCAATGGAAAATGTTATTTGATTTGTAGAAATTCAGTTTTTCATGATCACAAAACTAGGCATATGTGTATGGGTGGCTATAATCCATTAAATATTTTGATGATTACTACATTTAAGGTATTGTACCTTTATGAATGTCTTTACCTTCAAGGAGTTTACCACCAATTTATGGACAAAAAACATAAATACAAATAAAAATGAACAATTCAGGAGAGAAATAACAGTTAAGTGTCCAACAGAAATGCAAACACAAGATCGTTGTGTGCTAGATAGATCTGGGAAAACTTTGTGAAGGAGGAAGAATTTGAATTGAGACTTAAAGAATTATTAGATCAAGTTAGTTTTACCAGATTTGAATTGTTTTGTCACTATGGGGAGGAATTAATTGAGACTCTAAAAATCACATGATTCTACTCAAGATCCTAGGGATATGAGTTATACTTAGATAGTGTTGGATTCCCTTAAAACTCTAAAATTCTGTGATTTGGGGAAAGAAATCAGCAAGCTAAAGAGGGAAGGGCGCCACAGAAGAACCTCAAGAGGTAATAGAGGCCAAGAAAGCTTATTTTTCTTTACCCAGACAGGATAATATTGTGCATTGAATAGTGGGGAAAATAATGATGACAAGATAAAGTCCATATAAAAACTTGAAATAACATATGGTAGAATTTTTAAAAGCAGAAATCGTACAAGTGGTAATTATAAGAGTGATGAATTTTGAGTCTGAGGACCTGAGCTCAAATCTGTTCTCTGTGACTTACTGCTTCTGTGACCTTGGGCAAATTATTTACTCTCTCTGGGGTTTCAGTTTCCTCAATTGTAAAATGACTAGATGAACTCTGAGGTCCCTGTAAATTGGTGATTATATATGACTTGTTACTTTGCGCGAGTTGCAACTTCTTGGAGTTTTCTCAGTTACACAAGGACCAAAAATCAAAGGACTATAGATCACCTTTAGGACCTCTTTTAGATCTAAGTTCCATGATCTCATGAGCACAAAGATGCATCATGAATGAGTACATCAAAGATCACTGATTTCATTAATATAGGGACTCCGCCCATGCAGATCAAAACCTTCATGATTTTGTGAAACCTTAGAGAAAGTTACCTACATCTTAGAGAGTTTAAGTCTTACCCATGGTCACATAGAGTAGCTAGTAAGGGTCAGAGGTGAGCTGTGAATCCACATTTTCCTAACCCTAATTGCTGCAATCTTTATATAATGCTATAATATGTATTTTTATCAAAATTGAGTATCAGTTCAGTTTTAACTCATTTAGCAGTTATAGGAAATGTCACTTTAGCATGAACTAATTTACTGGTTGGTTTTATTTGTAGAAGTTTTTTTCGGCTATTAAAAAGAAGACCCCAATAATTTTGATTCTTGGTGATGTGGAAAATAGTGCTTGATTTAGAGTCAGAGGATCTGAGTTTAAATCTTGGCTTTGGTAATGACTTGCCTGTGTGACCCTAGGTAAATAATTTCCCCTCTCTAGGCCTCAGTTTCTTCATCTGTAAAATGAGGAGGTTGCACTAGGCCTCTAATTCTCTTTCAGTTACGAATCTATAATTCTATGATTCGAAATTAAAATTCAGTGGATTAATGTGGTTTGCTGTAGATCTGGCTTATGACTGATGGAGACCAAGTTTGAAAGGCTAAAAGCCAGAATGGAAATACAGCTACCCAGGGATAAAGAAGTAACAAAAAAAGGGTTTGTTTTTTTTTAGAAATATCACCAAGAGAATAGTGGAAGTCCTGATTCTATCACTACATGTGATCATTGATAAATTGCCTAATCTTTTAGGGTCCCTTGTGTATAAAATGAGGGGATGATTAATTATCTTCATGCATATTTGATTATGTTACTTGCCTAATTCAAAAACCTTCTGTGGTTCCCTATTGCCAGCTCTTTAGCTTGGCATTACATGCCCTGAAAAGTCAGCTTACAAGCATTCCATACTTGACAACAATAATAATATTAGTATACATTTCTGCGTTACTTTATGATTAAAAACACTATACTCACAACTCTGTGAGGTGTTTCAAGAAGAGTTATACATCTCTTAGAGATGAAGACATAGAGGCTCAGAGTTAAAATAACTTACAAATTTTGAATTCAGATGTTACGATTCCCAGGCCATTCCACTGTACCAAAATCCCTCTATCATTTTATTCTTCTCTTCTTCACATATTCTGCACTCCCAACCAAACTGTACCTATACCATGGTTTCTATCCTGAGGTCTGTGATCTAGTTTTAAAATATTTTGATACACGTATGTCTGTATAATTAGTTTTCTTTGTAATCCTGCGTATTTTATCTTATGTATTTAAAAACATTATTCTGAGAAAGGGTCCATAGGCTCTAGCAGATTGCCATAGGGGTCTGTGACACAAAAAAATTCAAGAACCCCGTACTGGATGCAGATCAAACAATCTTTCATGAAGTCTTCCTTGAATCCCATCAATCAGAAATATTTTTCTTCTCAAAAATTTTATAGCATTTTGTACTTTATTGTAAGCTTGTTATGTTTCATTATAATTTTTATGTACTTTTCTTTGTGTATGTCCAGGGATTGTGGTCTTGGTCTCCCTAGCACCTTTTTAATCTTGATGTTCCTAACACATAGCACAGTGTTGATATGATAAATAATTTAATTTACAGAATCTCAAAGTTGGGAGGGACTTTAGAGGCCTTCTTCCACCTGATAACTGAACAAGAGTCTTCTCTATAATGTACCCAGCAAATAGCCATCCAGCCTTTGGGTGAAGATCCCTAGTATAGGGAAAACCTCTACAAGCTGGAGCTGCATGGTGGTGGGGTAATAGTAGATCTGTTCCTGGCATCTGGAACTCCTAGTGGAACTGAGTTCCAGTTTTCTCATTGAAAATAATGGAAATTATCATTACCATAATTCATATATATTCTAAGTAAAATATACTTCTGTGGTTCAATTCACTAAACATTTATCTTTGTTATTTTTCTCAGATACTAGCACAGTGATATCTACTTAGCAATTACAAAATATTTGGATCATGGCCAGATGATTGATCTCTGAAGCCCCTTCCATTTCTAAAAAATAAAATGCTAAGAATTATCATCAATATTATGCACTGAACATGGTTGGAGGGGGGAGTCTCTATACCCTAATGGCTATGACAGTATGATTACCAAACCTAGGATATATGATCCTTGTTTAAGTCTTCTGCCAAATTTTAGTTCCAAAACTTTAATACTCTAACATAACATTTTCAACTCAGTTTATTGAGAGATATTTTTCTGTAAAGGTATAACTCATTTTATTGTGTAAGTCAGTGGAAAAATTCACTATGAACCAAATTTCTTTTAACAGATAAATAATAGATGTCTACATTTTGTATATGAAACTTTAAAGTGCTTAGTTGCTTTGATATTGATTGTTGCTATGTCAGTTTTTTATACACTCCCTCCCCCTACATATCCTCTATACTGATCTGGACAAAAAGTAAAGATTTAGAAAAGTACTGGTGAAAGTGTTCATTTCTATCATTGTAAATGTACAGTAACCTAGAAGAAAAGTTTTATATGTTACTGTGTTCTGTTTTTATATCCAACTTTTAAAAAGAGGATCTGACCTCAGCAGTATTGATGGAAAGATAGCACAGCAAAAGAAGCTAAGGGATGAACTTTCTAATTTATCAGCAATGGAAGACACTTTGGATGAATTAAATAAAATCTGTGCTCACCAGTTATTTGAATTAGCAGATGACAAAGAAAATGCCAAATATCCTTTACTATTAAATTTTATACCTGCTTCTAAAGTCATTTATTTTGGGTATTAAGGTCAACATTTGGAGTTCTTTTTATTTATTTAATAATAAATGGAATTATTTTAACATTTGAAGAAGTAAAACTTCAGATTAGCTTTAAATCATGAGTATTAAATCATTTAATGTTCTATTCTATATTTTTCCCAGTCATCAAAGGCCTATAATTTGTCAGCTCATTTCTCTTCCCTTTATTGCAAATCAGGACTACATTTTTTCTTTCCCATCTTCCTTCAGTTAGTTAACTGATGGTTTTGTTTTTTAGAGCTTTTCCTAGCCTTACCATCTCACTCACATAGACTGCATAACTTTAGGATGAAAAACTAATACAAATGGGTAGAATTTACAGGGAAATAGTTTTTAGTTCAATTTTAAAGAGCAATTTAAAAACTTCTCAAAATGAAACTAGGTATTGGAATCCTTTTACTAAAGGTATTCAAGGAAAAGTAGAATCGATTTCTCAGGAATGTTATAGAGGTAATAGTGTAATAGAATAACACAGGTACTTTCAAAGGTTTCTTCTATTATAAGATTCTTTGATATGATTTTAGATGTTTTATTTTATTCAAGTGATATATCTAAAATTAATTCAGCTACTGCTGATATAATCAAACCAAAAAATTCTGTCTGAAAAGGATGCCTGCTTAAAAAACTGCCTGACCAGTTCTTGATGGAGCCATGCTGGTTTTTTATTATCATCACTTTCCGTTCTAGATCTTCATTAAATATGTATTAATGTTCTGCTCCATAATTTTCCCAGTCATCAAAGTCAAGCTCATTGGCCTCTGGTTTGCCAGCTCTACTCTCTTCCCTTTCTTGCAAATCAGGACTAATTTTCCCTTCTCCAGTTTTGTGGTACATTCCTTCTTTCCCATGTTCTTTCAGTTCACTGAATCACATCTTTCAGAATCTCAGGATGTAATTCATCTGGGCCAGGTGACTTGAATTTATTAAGGGCAGTGAGGTACTCTTGCTTTTCTAGGGCTGTAACTCTCTGGCAGTCATTTTTGTTGTCATTTCCATTGTAAAGATCATTCTCCTTCCCAGAAAAAACAGGAAAAAAATAATAATTGAGCAACTCAGTCTTCTCTGTGTTATCTGTTATCACTGTCCCATCTATTCTGAGCAATGGTCTTATTCCTTTTTTGATCCTCTTTTTTCTCCCTATGTAGCCAAAAATTAACCAAAACCAGATAAAAATCCTTATTGTCCTTAGCTTCCTTTGATAGCCTGAGTTCATTCTGACTTTTATAATTCCTGATACTATCTTTTCAGTACTATACCATGCTCTCATAGTCATTTTTTCTATTACCTGGTTTTGTTTTTTTGAACCTAAGTACAGTATGTCATATTTTTTCATTTATTTTATGCTTTTTCCTATTAAATTTTCGTCTGGTCAGTCCAGTCCTTTGAACATTTCAGATTTTTTTGGCATTCAGTCTATTCCAAATTTTGTGTTATCTGCCCATTTGGGAAGAATGCTATCAATGTTTTCCACCCAGTCAATGAAAATGTTGAAAAGAGGTGATTGAGACCATCAGAGACAACTCCTTCTGATAAGTATCTATTAATTTTTAAAGTCATCCATCCATCTATGAATTTATCTAATTATATGGTCCACATTTGTTCAAGTTGTCCACAGGGCTATCCATAACCTTTCTAAAATATGACATTTTCCTATGCATAACCAATTTAGTAACCCTGTTTAAAAGCAAAGATAGAAAACGAAGCTACTTTGGCTCAAATTGTTAGTGAACTTTTCCTAGTTTTCTAAGTGCTCATGCCTTAATTCATGCCAGAATTTTGCCATGGGTGGATTTATGTTAGCTAATAATCGGCCGTCAATAAACATTTATTAAGTGTGCCAGGTACTATGCTAAGTCCTGGATATCAGATTCGCCAGTCAGTAAGTAGCAAAATCTAACTTTTCCCCTTGAAAATCTGAAGAGCATTTTCCCACTTGAAGATCATAGGATTTAAAACTTGAAGGGAGGGGCAGCTAAGTGGCCTAAGTGGCACAGTGAATAGAGCATCCCTGGAGTCAGGAGGAGCTGAGTTCAAATCCAGCCTTAGACACTTAACATTTTTAGCCATGTGACCTTAGGCAAGTCACTTAACCCCAATTGTCCTGCCTTCCCCCCTCCAAAAAACAAAAAAACCCAAACAAACAAACAAACAAAAACCCTGATATTAAAGGCTACATACTCATCCAAACAAGATAAGTACTCTGTGCTAGTTACACCACACCTGCAGTATCATACTCAATCCTAGTGCTATAAGTGAACATGAGGGAGGCCTCACAAATATTCTTGATGTAGCCAGAGAAAGCCTATAATGTAATCATAAGGTGTTAATGAAGTGTTTAGTTCTAAAAGAAGTGATTCCTTTATGAAGTGTCTAGTACTTCTTTACTTGAATCAAGAAGGGAACAATAAGATTAGCTGAGGAAATAAATTACCCACGCCTCTGAGGATTTAGATATTCAAGCTCTGCTGTGATTTTCATGGTTTGATAATGAAAAAGATTTCAACCCAAGAGCTTCCTGTGGAGGAGATTGTACCTCTCCAACCCCACTGACCATGCAGCTCTGAAAGGGAGCTATTCAACCAGTAGTATATACTGTGTCTAGTGGGAAGCAGAGGCATGCTCCAGAAAGGCATAAATCCTGAGAGAAACTCCCTAAGGAAGGACGCAGCTTCACAGAGTGTGACCCCTGGAAAAGAAAGAAGAGTCAGGCTACGGAGAAGAGCAGACTCTAAGAACTCAGTTTAGCAACCACTTTCCCCACTGCCCTAGCAAGGATGCTGCACCCAAAGGAAGCTGAATGAGGAAATTACAAAGAGAGGAAGAACTTCCGGGCCTGAAGCACTAACAGTTGTGAGTGATTTTTGCTACATACGTGCCTTACACACACATGCCTTACCACTACCACTGCAAAGCCCTGCCAAAATCAGAGTGGAGCAGCTGATCACTTTCTCATTTGCCTGTCATTTCATGCACTAAGTTTGAGTCCACTCTTCCCATAGATGCTGTCTAATTGTGGGAGAATATACCCTGGATTTATGAGGGAAATGTTTTATAGATGCTATTTCTTTCTATGCCATCTTAGTAAACACCAATGCTGCAAGTTATTTGTGTCTACCCGCTGAGTTTTCATGAGAAGCACACAGGTGAGCACTTGTGAGGTTTGATGTTAGGAGGACAGATCTACTGTGTTACTACTAGAACCTGAGGTAGCACTTGCCCCATGCCCCAACCTGCAAGACAAAGTCAGGAGAATGCCCTTAAGGGGTACTTAAATTAAGAACTTTAAACAAAAAAAAAAAAAGCAGGGGCCGCTAGGTGGCAGGGTGAATAGAGCACTGGCCCTGGAGTTAGGAGGACCTGAGTTCAAATTTGACCTCAGATACTTAATGCTTTCTAGCTGTGTGGCCTTGGGCAAGTCACTTAATCCCAATTGCCCTGCCATCCCTTCTTCAAAAAGCAACAAAACAAAACAAAAATCAACAAAGAATGTATCAAGCATATTAAAGGGACCCAAGAGATGATCCGTTGCAATAACAGGAAGTCCAAGGTAGTAAATAACTTCTGCAGTTCAAACACAGATCTCTGATTTCACATGTAGAACTGCTTTAATCAGTGTAGCTCCTCTTCTACTCATAGGTCTAGATCAGAAAATCAAACAAGCACCAGCATGTTAGTATTTAACAGAGTGGTCACCATCTTTAATGACCTCTGAGATATATTCTATCCCTTGAGATTCTAATTCTGTGTTTCAGAATTAGAATAACAGGGGTTATTACCACCAAAAGGTTGAGGTCAATAAAACACAGCAAGATAAAGAATCAGTAGCACTTTAAACTGATTAGTCTCCATTAAAAGAATAAAATTAAGGGAAACCCAGAACATTCCAAGGCAGTTCATTCCAAATCTGAACATCTTTAATCACAATTCAAAGAGTTTTAGCCTTATATTGAACCAAAATCTTTCTATTTGCACTTTCTATCCTCTCCTCCTGATTCTGCTTTCTAGGGCCAAGTAGGAAAAGGTTTCATTCCCTTTCCACAGGACTATCCTTAATATAATTGAAGTTAGATATCATATTCCCCCTAAGTCTCCCATTCTTCAGTATCTACATCTCTATTTCCTTCAATTAATCATTGGTCTCCAGCCTTCTCACCATCCTGGCCATGCTCCTCTGGACATGCACCAGCTTGTCAATGCTTTACTTAAAATGTGGTTCCCAGAACTGGGATACCTTAATACCTCAAACATGGTCTGATCAGGGTAAGTTTATCAGAAATATTATATCCTTTGGTCACTGTGCCCTTTCAATGCTGCCTTGGATGATATTTAATATTCAATTCATCACTCTAGTGTTCTCAGATCTATTTGGATCTTGACTCTGTCATTCTTCATAAATCCACTAATTTGGCAAGCACAGATTCATGGCTTCATTCCCAAAAATGCTGAACAGCCAAGAGCCAAAGATAGATCCTTGGTGCCATTCATTAAAGACTTCCTTTCAAGTTTATATCAGCACATTAATAATTACTTGGGGGCCCAGTAATTCAGTCAGTTCCAAATGTACCTCACTATACTGTCATCTAACCCACATCTTTCCATCCTGGTTATAAGAACATGGGAAACTTTGTCAGATACTTTTCTAAAACCTAGGTATTAAAGAAATGAACTTGGTCTAGCATGACCCATCCTTGAAGACATGCTTCCTTTTCTAAATGTTCATTATTAAGTATTCATGTTTTTCTTGATTCATTTTGAATTTTGCCAAGAATCAGGGCCAACTTCACTACCCTATACTTGGGTACTCTATGGCCTTCTGGTTTTTAAAAATCTGGTTTTAAAAGAATTGTCCTGAAAATCGCATGGCACCTCTTCTTTTTCCACAGTTTTTCAAAGTTTATTCACAGCAGCTTAGCAATCACAGTTGACAATTTTCATTTTAGAGGTCTTTATCGTTTCTCTCCTAAGATTACAAAAACGACATTTTCACTTATTCCTTTGATTCTCCTTTCTTGGTGCCTTCTTTCCTTCACCTGCCCCAATCAGGAGAGGGGAAAGGGTTGGATGAGACACTGGATTGAATTGGAGAAACTAGACTGAATTGGTAATGCTGAAGCCTTTCAAATTAATTCGCTATTAGTCATGAGGCATCAGCAGTTTATAGCATGGATGCCCAGTAGTAACAACTACCTCCCAGCGTTGTTCTGAGGATCAAATGAAATAATTGTAAAACACTTAGTACAGTGCCTGGAACATAGGGTTCTATAATTGTTAGTTATTATTATCATTATTATTTGGGACATGGTAGTACCATGAGGAATTTAGGGAAAATGACAGAGAAGTCAAAGTGTCTTTGGTTTCCACAATCTCTCTGTTCTCCCTTGCCCCTCAGTACCTTCATGCACTTAGTTTCCCACCCCAGTCATCTGCCCCATTGACCATAATCACTTCCTGTACCAAACCTGATCAGAGGATTTTGAGTTATAAAGGATCCTTAGAGTCCAAGATTCAAATTTTACAGACTATGAACCTGAAGTTCAGGATGGCTAATTGACTCCCTTCTGTAATAATGGGCAGAGTCAGATTTCATTCCAATCTTTCTGATTCCAAATCCTGTGTTGTTTTCATTCCACCACAGCTGGTTTCAAAAGTCCTATTCCCCAAATGATACTTATATCATTTAGGAGTGACTCTGAGCTAAAATACAGAAATTGGACTAGAATAAATATTAATCTAGACTGGAAATACTTGTCTAAATTTTGGACTTCTGTGATTTTTTTTAAGTTAGGCAGTGTAGCATTGTGGATGGAGGGTTAGTCTTGGGATCAGGAAACCTGAGTTAAACTTCTGACTTTAATGTACAGTAGTTTTATGGCTGAACAACTCACTTAACTTCAAAATACCTACAGACAACTCGAAGATGCAGATGAATTGATGAACAGAACTGGAGGAAACTATGCAACCATTGTAGACTAAGATAGTTATAAATCTGTGTTGTCCAACTTCAAATGGGCTCTTGTGGCATTATAGCAATCCTTTTATTTCACCATAATTTATATCCTGTCTTACTCCTCAGCAAAGCTTTTCCAAACCTTCTCTTCTCAAACCTCACATCCATCTCTCTCACCTTTTCTCAGCTAAGGGCCTTGTGACAGTTTTACTAAGAAAAAGAATAAGGCCATTTGGCATGAGTCAGCTAGTCAATAAACATTTATTAAGCACCTTCTGTATGTCAGGCCCTGTGCTAAGCACTGGGAGTACAAATACAAATTAAAAACACAATTTCTGTGCTCAAGAAGCTCTCAATCCAACGAGTGTACTGGTAGGTTTCATCTCCAGAACTTGTTGGCTGCCTGTTCACTCAGATTCTAAGCACAGTCCTGAGTGGTTGAAGGGTGTGGTTCTAATACTACACATCACAAGGCTCTACCAGGATGTTTCCCACCAAGATGATCGCTTAATGTCACTTAGACTTAGTTTTTAGAGAGGAGTATTTACTAAGGTGCAAAGCATTGCCCCCAAAGTGTGTGAAAAAAGAACCAAAGTCCAGGAGAAAGGTTGAGTTTATGGAATATACATAGCAAAGTAGTAGTTCACAGTCACCAGTAGTATTTTTGTTGGAATCATCAATCTTCCTTGACTCCCAGTGTAGGCCTTGCTATCAGCAGTGCTGAGGATTCTGCTTTAGAGCTGATGGTAAGTTAGGAAGACCAAAATTCTCCATGTCTTCAAAAGCTCACAAGAAACAATTCCTACTTGGGAGCAACTCTTTGTCCTCTCCACTACCAGATGTGCAAACCTCTAGCTAACCTGATAGTTTTATTCAGGGCCCTGAATAATCCACTTAGTCTAATCCACTTAGAAGAGAATTCCTGTTACACCTGTATCACCAAGGAAGGTATCCAGATCTTGTTCACGCTTAGTGAACAATAGAGATTTTTTTCCCCCTTCCTCAGAAGGTAGCATCTCATCACTTGCTTTAGGTAAGGTAGGATGATTTGATTTCCTCATTCAGCCTCTATCTTTAGATCTCAAAACCCTGTGACATCATTCCTCTCTCTCCTCTTTCCTGCCTTGTTTCTGACAGTGAAGTGGCCATTCTTACCTAGGCTGACTCCTGTATCTGTGCCTTTGATCCCACCTCCTCCCATTTTCTCTAGTAGATTGCAACTTTAATCATCCCCCCTCTTTCATTCTCTAAACATCAACTTGCCTTCATACATGCCTGAATTTCCTCCAGTCTTAAATTTAACTAGTCTCTGGCATTCCCTCAAGCCGACATCCTATATTTCTCCTCCCTTTTTCTGCCAAATTTCTAGAAAAAACTTTCTCTACTCAATTGTCTCCACTTTTTCTCTTATTCATTCCTCAATCCTTTGCAGTCTGGCTTCTGACCTCATCACTCAAATGAAACTGCTCTCTATGGAGTTACCAGCAATGTCTTAATTGACAAATCTGATAATCTTTCCTCAATCCTTTAGCTTCTTGACCTCTCAGCTGCATATGATGCTGTTGATCACCTTCTTCTGGATGCTGTCTTCTCTCTGGGTTTTTGTGACACAACCCTCTCCTGGTTCTCCTGCCTGTTTATTTAACGGCTCCATTTCAGTGTCTTTTGTTGGCTCTTCATCCCTGTCACACACTCCCAACTGTATATTTCCTAGTATTCTGTTCTGGTTCTTATCTTCTCTCCAAACTCTTTCTCAGTAATCTCATCAGCTCCCATAGGTTTTATGATCTATGTGCAAATGACTCCTAGAATTAAACGTCCAATCTCAGTCTGTCTTTACATTTCCAGTCCCATTTTCCAGAATGTCCCTTAGAAATTTCAAATTGGATATTTCACAGACATCTAAAACTCAACATGTTCAAAACATAACTTGCTATCTTTTCCCAACCTTCTCCCTAACTTCCTTATATTTGGCAGAGGAACTAACATCTTTCTAGTCACCCAACTGTAGAGTCAACCTCAACTCTTCATTCTCCCTCACCCCACATATCCATATCTAGTTTTCTATGGAGGAAATTTCTAGTTCTGGGTTCATGCATCTTAGTTTTGTATATTGCATTCCAATTTCTTAGAAGTCCCTTTACTTCCTTGGGAAATGGCTGTGATACAGATTAATATACATTGGTTGAGATTTTTGTTTATAAACTAATATTTTTTTGTCATTATAGTTTTGGAATTTAACTATAATGGGTCTAAGAGGATTGAATTTTAGAATCTTCCTCTTTGTGGTTCTTTTTTTATTCTGTAGTTTTGTTTTTATTTGGATATAAATTTGTTTTTTCTAGAAAGCTTTCTGTTCAAGTTCTTTGGTTTTTTGAATTTTTCTGATATGTCAGTAATCCTGAAGTTACTATGTCCTTAATTACGCTTTTTTGTGGGCATTCATCTCCTTTTTCATTTTCTATTGTGGTTAATTTTTATTTTCAGCATTTCTTCTCTTTAAAGTTTCTTTTTTATTTGTTTGTTTTAATTTTTTCTTTTTGAGTCGGTGGCTCCCTGTAAATCTTCAACTCATCATCTTTCAGCTTGACTGGAAAGCCTTTATACTCATTTAGACTGACTACTGCTTTATCCCCTTAACTAACTTAAGTTTCTTTTATCTTTTAATCTTGTTCTACTCTTTTGTTCTAAAGACACATTCTCCTTGATTGAAAAAATAAACTAGGAGATGAGTAGTCCTACTTTATTCTGTCATCTCTATCTGTAAACATCTCACCATTTGCCTAAGCAACATGAAATCACTTGTGGAATTTAAAGTGTATAAGATATTTTGATAACCTGACAGAAGTACTGTGTTTTTCTTCTATCTCAATATTTAGCATGTGTAGAAGCACTTTCCCTTTTCTTTACTTATTTTAACATTTTTAGTTACTCAATATCAAAATTTAAATTAAATAAAATTAATGAAAACATAGAACATCTGTAGCTGGAGTGAGCAATTAAAAATGGACTGACTTGTAATGTCTTTTAAAAAACCTGCTATAGAACCAGGAGAAATTTGTACACAATCACAGACACATTGTATGTGTGACAACCAACTTTGATAAACTGGACTCTTCTCAGCAATGCACAATTATAAGACATCTCTAAAAGTCTTAGGATGGAAGGAGATGTCTACATTCAGAGAAAGATCTAGAAAGAACAGAGTATAAATGGAGACTGAAGCAAACTACATGCTCTCATTCTTTTCCATGTTTGATTTTGTTTCTTCTTTTCCATTGTTCACTCCATTGGTTCCAACCTTTCTTTGCAACCAGACTAATGTCCAATGTGAAAGTATTTGTAGATCCTATACCTGATTGCAAGCTGCCATGGTGGTGGGGGAGGGGGAGAGGGAGGGGAGAAAATTTGAAACTCAAGAGATTGTGGAACTGAATCTTGTAAACTAAAAGTAAATAAAGAAATCGATTTAAAAAAATAAAAACAGTAAAAAAAACCTGCTCTAATTAAAAGAAATAATGACTTAATTGAGTAATTTCATAGGCTAGGCTATTTAGTTCATATAAATTAAAAAGTTCTTTGAACCATGAAGCATATATCTTCGGAATTTAGAGAGTCCTTGACTAAGAATGTATGCTAGCTTATGTGACCTGTGAAGATATCTATAGCCTTCAGGACTTCCATGAGCAGATTGTTATTGCAGTCAAGGCTCCAGAAGAAACCAAATTGAATGTTCCACCTCCCAAAGAAGTAGGTATTCATTTATTTGTTTATAACTTTAATGTTAAAAATATTATCATGTAAGTTTGTAAGAGAACTCTCAGTGCATTCTCTAGTCAAATGGGTTTCTGGCACTAGGTTATCTTTCATTTAAGGAATAAGTTTACAGAAGACCTTAATTGAATATCCATATATGCCCACCAACTAAGTAAATTAAACTCATTTTAAAAGCAGTATAACATAAAAAATCTGAACATAGGGAGATGAATCATCATTGGTTCATTTTTTAAGACTTTCTATGAGTACTGATTATTATGCTGTTTTCTCCTTCCCCCAGAAAGTAATTTATTCCATAGGGTCATAACATGATGCATCCAGGTTATGAATTGGTCCTTTCTTATTGTTTGTTTTAAAATTTTCAAACTGAGTGAAAGAAAGATATTTTTCTCTGATTCTTTAGCAAGATAGAAGACACAAGTCCTGGAAGGTCTTATCAAGCTTTCAACTATAGGCTTAGGGATGGACTATACATCCATCATATGAAAATCAGCCTTGCTAAATGTGAATTGATTCATCACTGTAAGACTGGCCACAGAAATGGAGACTGTCTATTGAGTCATAGAGGGGTTGTGGTCTGTGTAAGGAGAGAAACAATAGCACATCAGTGAAATCATGAGCCTTTGAAGTAAGTTAGAGAGGTGGTCTGTCCAGATGAATGGCCCAAAGTGCCTTAAAGTCACGTAAAGATTGTGCCATTTTATTGTATTTCATTTTCTACTGGACCTGTGGTTTCATTTGTGTAAGGGACTTTTCTCTGCCAAGTGCAGATCAGCATCTTCTCACAATTTAGAGTTTTAGAGAGCTGCCTGGGGTACAGAGAGATTAAATCTTTTGCCTTTGTTCATACAGCCAGTATGTGTCCCAAGACTTGCTCCATTTTATGTCATAAAATCCTTCCTCCCATTTCTTTAGTGCTTTTTATCAAAGCACTTTTCTCCTTAAGAAAAGCATTTTATTCACAACTACCTTATGAAGTAGGTGATGTCATACTCGTTTAATTTAATTTTAACTAATTTTATTTTGTTTTTGAGACTGGATTTCCCTATCTCACCCAGGCTGGAAGTGTAGTGACCACTCAAGGGCTTGTCCCATTGCAGACTAGCACAGAAGCTTTGACTTGCTCCATTTTGACCTGGGCTGGGCTATGTATTGGTGCCAAAATTAGTTCAGACACCCAATTAACTCTAGCCCTATTGTATTTCAGAATTCCCAAGTTCAAGCAGTCCATCAGCCTCAGGCTCCCGAAATAATAGGAATTAACAGGTGTTTGCCAACGTGCCTGGTCGTACTCATTATAATAATAACACTATCAGCTTATTCTTTAAGTAGTGCCTTTTAGTTTTTAAAGCAACAGTATTATCAAATCTTTATGTAATAATTATCATAACTCACATTTATTTAGTACTTTAATGTTTAGAAAGCATTTTCCTCAGAAACAGGAGAGATAAACAGGGCAGGCCTTGTCATCCCCATTTTAATAATAATATACTTGCATAGTGCTTTGCCATTTTCAAAGCAAGAATACTATTATATTATTTCATATCATAATTATCAACTTTCATAATTATATGGTGCTTTAAGGTTTAGTGAATACTTTACAACTCCATAAGGCAACAGGGATGTTGTTTTCATCTCCATTTTAAGATCTTACATTCATAAGATCTGTCTACATTTATCAGTATTAATGATAAAATTTATTTATTGTACATTTATGTGTGCATGTTTGTATAGTGAGTTTATCAGTTCTACTGATCACCTGCATATTATTCAGGGCAAATAAACTTTTTATGTAGTTAGACTGGCCCCAACTCTTTTCAACATGAATGTCTACCCTTCTGTCTCATATACCCTGTGTAATATACTAACATAGCTGTATTTTGTATATAAAACAATATATAAAAAAGCACTATTTTTCAGCCTACATTCATAAAATTCTCATAAAACTAAGTTATCTAATACAATGGAAAGAATTAAAATAAAAACACTTGTGAAGATTTCCTACGAAGATTATTTGTCTTAGTGAATGGAATAAGTATGGTTAACAGAACCCTCATCCATGCTTGTATTTTATATATCTTTTCATAGGATTCTATAACAGTACATATTAAAAGCACAAAAGGACCCATCGATGTGTATTTGTGTGAAATGAAGCAAGATGATACAACTGACAACTTGTATGAAGACATGGAACCTTAATTTTCTGAAAACAAGTGTATAGTACACATCAATAAAAGGTAAATAGAAGGAAAATTAGGAATAAGTAACTTTACACACCAGTTAGGTTCAGAATATCCTAAGGTTGTTGACTTTATATTTACATAAATTTATATATTTATAACCTTACAAATAAAGAAGGAATGTTAACTTACACGCACACTTTTTTTTTTACCTGTTCCAGAGGTAAAATGAATGAAACCATCATTACATTCTGAAAACATGGTATTGTGGAATGAATACTAGACAGAGACGTGATCTTTTATTCTGATTGTGCTACTAAATAACTGTATATCCCATCCATCTATAAAGTAAATGTAAGGAGTAAGAGGGGTCATGAACTTGACTTGCTCACCTTGCAAATAGGACACAGTGACCTCCAGATAATTGACTGAGATTCAGGGGAATGGATACTTGTTAGAGGAACCACATTCTCCCATAGTAATAAAAAAAAAAAGTCACTTGTAAGGCCAAGTCAGCCCTTTATCTCTTTTGTGCTTATTTGGACTTCTTTCTCATCTTCAGAAAACAGATCAGCTTTATAGTAAAGCAGAAATAGGTACTTGAGGGTGATCTGAACCCATGTATGGTTCCCTCCCTCTAGGAACAGTTAATGGTGACTTGAGACAGAATCACATAGTGGTCTTCATGTGCTTACCCAATTGACCTGAGAAGGGACCCACAAGTTCTTGGATATTTTCTGCCTTTCTGGTATCTATTTTTGAGCATGTCAGGAACTGGAGACCTAACTCATAGTGGATTTCCCCAACCCAAGACATGGTAATATCTGGTGCAATGACAGAATTCCTGCAGAAGCACATGGGCAAGGTAGACACGCTCATGTTCACTTGGTCTAAAAGAGTAGTTCATGAACACTTCGTCAGCTCTGATTCTGGTGGGGAGAAGGGTAAATTTTTAATTCCCTAGGCACTGGGACCATGACGTCTAGCCATCTAGCCGTCTAGCCAAGAAGAGTAGCATTGACTTGGAGAGTTGTTGCACAGATAACCCCAAATTCAAGGATTCCCAAGACCAGGAGTTTAGGGATTGGATCTCTTTAAGAATATTTATTTTGGGGATGGCTAGGTGGAGCAGTGAATAGAGCACTGTCCCTGGAGTGAGGAGGACCTGAGTTCAAATCCAACCTCAGACACTTAACACTTACTAGCCATGTGACCTTGGCAAGTCACTTAACCCCAACTGCCCTACCTTCCCCCCTCCAAAAAGCAAAAAAAAAAAGGTTTTTTTTGTTTACTTCATTTCTGATGCATCATCATACATTTTAGAGAAAGAAGAATATCATTTGCATAATTCCGACATAGTCTTGTATTTGGAGAATAAAATCACTGAGTTACTCAGGCAGTACAGGTCCACAAGAAGGAGATTGCTTATTTAACATCCCCCAAATGAAGTGCTATGAATTCTTAATATCTCCAGGACTGTTGTTACACATGAGTTCCATCACAAGTGGGAACTCTTTACAAATGGGAGCTCTCTTTCTACATAAATTTAATAATCACCAGTAAATAAACATTCAAAATCACAAGAATGGCAGTCTAACAGTGACTTAGAGTGACACTTGGAGTCAGGAAAACCTGGTTTCCAGGCTTCTGTGTGACATATATTGGCTGTGTGATTATGGGCCAGTTACTTAATCTTTCAGTCCCCCCCCCCCCAAAAAACTCTCTTTGACATAAGAGTTCTTAACCATTGGTGTGTCACAGACCCCTTTGGCAAACTAGTAAGACCTATAGAGCTCAGAATATTTTTAAAGATATGAAATTTAAAACAAACAAACCTCGCATTACAAAGAAAAACAATAGTGTTGAAATATAGTTTTCAAAAGATTTATTTTATTTTAATACTCAAACAAACAAGTTCATGAAACTCAGTTTATGAGCCCCTGTGAAGTGTCATTGGTATCGGAAGTTTCCTTACTGAAATCATGGGTGCAGATCTCCTCCCCCCAAACACAATTTCCAGTTCTAGAATCATAACCAAATCAATATTACCACTGCTGCTGGGAAAGCTGTGGTAGTCCACTTGCCCAGTAGCTTCACTTCCTGTAACTTTCCAAACCCAAATACCACTCTCTGGCTGCCACTTCCCTACACTTTTAGAATATGATTTCCATGAGGATGGGAACTATCTTCACTTTGTATTTGTAACCACAGCCCTTAGCTTGGCACATAGTTTTTTCATTCATCAAAATTTCCTTGCATTAATATATGTAGTTTCTTAGGCATAGTAATATTCTATTACTTTAATATACTGCTTTGGCTCTTCACTGATCATTATACCTAAGCATTATTTCCAGTTTGTTGTTATTACAAATAATGCTTCTGGGAAAGGCCCAACATAGAAGAAAGAACACCCAACTTAGGAGTCACAAGACTGGGGTCCAGTACTTTCCTCTTGCATTTCCTAACTGGGTGACCTAGGGCAGATCACTTAACCTTTCTGGGTCTTAGTTTCTTTATCAATAAAAACCGGTAAATGATACCTAGTACATCTCTCATGGAGTTATCAGGATTAAATCAGGCAATGCAACTTAAGTACTTGGTAAACCATAGAGTAAAAAAAAAAATGGCATCTATTATTATTAGGAAACTCTTTGTACAGGTGGGGTTGTTTTTTCATTTCAATAATATCTTCAGTATATAGTTTAAGCATTAGGATAGTTGGGACATACGAACGTGTACCTGTGAACACTTATATATAACTACCAATTCAGAATTCCATAATAGTGCATCTTTTTTCTCCACAGATCTGGTAGCATTGAATTTTGTAATTTTTTATCTCCATTCCAATGTAATGAATACAAAAGTGATTTTTCAAAGTTGCTTTAACTTATATTTCTTCAATTAGAGTTTATACGGTTTTTCAATTGGTTATTGATAATTCACATTTTTCCATTTGAGAATTGCTGCATTCATATCTTTTATTCATTGGGGAATCAGTCTTACTCATGCAAGTTTTTATCATTTCCATATAGCTTTGGAACATCAGAATTTTATCAGAAATAATTATTGTCAAGATTTATTCCTAATCTCTTTCCTTTTTGTTCTGGACGCATAATAATTTGCCATCTCTTCTATGCGGCCTTAATTGATATGCCAGCTGTTAGTGCCATCCCTGAAATTGTTTTATTTGTGTTGGGTATACTTTATATTTGCTTGTCCGTGTGTTGTTTCTCCTTCAGAATAACAGATTGATTTATTGTTCCAAAGTTATCAATTTTTAGATAAGCAAATACATCTTTTTTATCCACTATGATTTTTTATTTGTTAAAAAATATTTTTACAAATTGATAAAATTTACCACAGTCTGACAGTTAAGAAACACTGCTTTAACTGATCAGTGAAAACTTGACTTTGGAATTTGTACTACTTTCATTGTATGCATTATTAGTATAAACAAGGTATACTTTGTGGAAGATTTCTAGATCTTAATTTCAGAGATTTCCTTTTTGTATTTGGGTTATAAACTGAATTAGGAATTAACTTTTGGTTATTTTTTAGCTAACAGCCTCAAAATGTTCTGCCACAACTAATTTATAAAGCCATTATTAATGTTTTTAAGGGAGCAGCTAGGTTACACAGTGGATGGAGTGTTAGGCCTGGAGTCAGGAAGACCTGAGTTGAAAGCTGGCCTCAGACGCATACTAACTGTGTGACCCTGGGCTAGTCATTTTACCTTGTTTGCCTCCGTTTCCTCATCTATAAAATGAGCAGGAGAAGGAAATGGCAAACCACTCCAGCATTTTTTTATAGGAAGACCCCAGATCCAGTCAATGAAGAGTCAGACATGACTGAACACCATTTAAAAAATTCATTGTTGATTGTATCCATTTTTAAAACTTAAATGGCAGGACCAGCGATTTCTTGCTATCTGGCCCTCAAATTTAGCTTTTTAATAAAGGATCCTCCAAATAGTTTACATTTTTCAGAAATGAAACTGCTTACCTTCTTGTCCTCCCTTCTCATCACCTTATGCTTCATTTAGAAAAATAATCCATTTTGTAATTCAGTGTTTGTTGTGTTCATTGTTTTCCAGAAGGAGATCTTCTGTAGCGGTTTGAGTCAAATAGGAAAGCACTTGAACAATCTTGAATGGGTAAAGTCCAGGAACATTTGAACGGATTCACTTGGCAAGTTTGTTTGAACACAAGAGACAGTTACAAATTCATACGTCCAGTTTCAAAATCAGAGCAGTCATTTGCCTGTGGTGGATTTCTATGCCTAACTGATATCAGCGTTAAAGCCAAGTTATATATTAAGTGGGTCACTTGTATGCACTATCATCAGCCTATTGATTTTTTTCTTGTGGAAAATAGTTCAGTTTGTAAATATTTGTGAAAATTCAATTCATTAGTGAAGCAGTTTAACAACTTAGCAGCATCTTCACTACCAAAATAATTAAATAAAAATGATATCTTTCAGAAAACAGATTTGTAATTACCTCTAAAGCATAAGTATAAACCTGAAGTTTAAAAAATTGATTTTGCGAACTTCCTTTACTATGAAGAAAGTGTAAAACACTCTAGTTGAAATGATGCCTTACATAATTGATTTGCTTGTATACAGCTATTTAATAAGGGTATGTACACTGAGTAATAGCAGGTACCTCTGTATGTATTTATATAATGTTTAAATAACATAAAATGTGAAATATTCACAAAATTTTCACTTTGTACAGCAAAAAAATAAAGTATAAATATGAAAAATGATTTCTGTGTTGCATTTAATTTCCAAAGCATTTCAAATTTGTTAAGACTATACTCAACATATTTTAATGTATGAATGAAAAGCCATTTATTAAGCATTTAGTATATTTTAAGTACTGAGCTTATAGTACAAAAGTAAAGATAGTCTTTGCACCTGAGGAGCTTATATTTCCAGTGAGAGAACACATAAGGGGAATGTGGCCAGGGAGGGATTATTTCACTTTAAAGTTACTGGGATCATAAGCAAAACCATTGGAGAGTAGATTGACACAACTTTGACAGTAGCAATGGCAGTATTGATTTGATTATGGTTCTAGAACTAGAAAGGGGGAAGGAGGGTGGGTGGTGTGGTAATGGACAGGACACGTAGCAAAGTGGCTGAGGAAAAGATGGTCAAAGAGTATAGTGAAGCATGGTTGGAGCCCTCAGATATCATTCATTCAAAAAGCATTTATTAAGTGCCTTCTGTGTGCCAGGAAGTATCCTAGGTGCTGGGGATACAAATACAAACAATGAAAAATTCCTGCTTTCCAGGATCTCTGAGATACAAAATCCTAGGGTGAGAATTCTGTAGGTGAAAGGGTTAATTAAATCCTTCAGGCGGCAAGGTGAGTAAGTCCTGATATAGAGAGCTAAGAGAAGCCCTCACCCATCGGGACAGCAGGGGCATCAGGGCAAGATTTTCTTCTCCAAGGCATAGTATACCCTAAAAGGCTAATAGAGAAATGTTGCCTTCTTTCCTTTCCTCTCTCTCTCTTACCAGTATAGTACACACCTTTCAAGTGTGAGGTTTTGTCCTCAGTCCTCTTCTCTCTACCCTCTCTCAGCTGATGATGCCTAATTGAAGTTACTTTCAAGAAGTTACTTGGGAAAGGGTCGTCCAGATGGTTTAAGTTCTCCCCGAGAAGGCATTTGGGAGACGTAGTCCAGAAGTCGAGTACGAGTCCTGAGTGTTCTGAGTTGAGGGTGTTGGGCAAATATTAAAAATAGTGAAATGAGGACTTGAGGGGGAACAGCCAAGTTGAATCATGGTGCTAAGAGTAAAGTTCAGGATAAAGTGGGAGACTGGATTGTCAGATAGAGAACCTAGACAGGTTCTGAGTGGCTGATATACAAGGAATAAAATTAATACGGCTGGAAATGGACTTGGTCCCATTAGTTTTTACCATAAATGAACTCAGCTTTTTTGTAACAGCTATTTTCCTTACCCCAAACCCTGGGCTTTGATATGATGAATTACTACAAAAACTGTGTATGATGTAGTAATGATGAAAATAGTTAACAGTTTTACAGCTCTTAAGGGCTTACATAATGTTTTCCTTACAACTATTTGGTATACAGTATTGTTAGCCTCATTTTACAGATAAGGAAAATGAAGCTCTTAAAAACCAAATGATTTGCCATGAATCATACAGCTAATGCAAGAACATGAATTGAACTCGGGTCTCCTAATTCTAAATGCAAGGCTTGTTCTACTCTGCCATGTTGTCTCTTATCCCTAAAAATGAATCATTTATATCCGTTTTATTACATGGTCTGGTTCCATTTGCAACATCTTGTTAAATGATATTTTTTATTTGTGTCCCTTATGATCACTGGTGCTATTATATAGTGGTTTTTTTCTTGTAGTTTATAGTAAAAAATATTAAACTGAAATGTTACTAATATTTGAAAGTAAAATGATTTCTATCAATTTATGATGTTTTTTAAAAAATATTACCTTTGTACCTATATGTACAAAAATAATTATAGCAGCTGTTTTCAGGGGGTAAAGAATTAGAAATTGAAGGGATGCCCAACAATTGGGGAATGACTGAACAAGTTGTGGTATGTGGATATGATGGAATACTATTGTACTATAAGAAATGATGAACGGGATGCTCTCAGAAAAACCTGGAAAATGGGCTGATGCAAAGTGAAATGTTACTGTGTACAAAGTAACAACAATAATGTAAGATGATCAGCTATGAATAACTTAGCTATTCTCAGCAACTCTGAAGGACCCAAAATGAAAAATGCTACCCATCTCTAGATTGAAGCATACTTTTTCTTTTACTTTCTTTATTTTTCTTGAGTTTTTTGTCTATGTTTACCTTCACAACATGACTATTATGGATATGTTTTGCATGACTCTACATGAATAACCTATATTGAACTGTTCACCTTCTCAATGGGATGGGGGTAGTTGGGGAGGGAAGAAGGGAGAGAATTTGGAACTCAGCATTTTAAAAACAAATGTTAATTTGCTAGCCGTGGGATCTTGGGCAAGTCACCTAACCCCAATTGCCCTGCCTTTCCCCCCAAAGCAAAACAATAACAACAACACAAATGTTAAAAATTGTTTTTACATGTAACTGAGGAAAATAAAATACTAAATAAAAGTGAAAAAAGGAAAAAACAAAATATTAACTTTTGCAAAGGTCAGAATCAAGAGAACTTATATATATTTTCAGTCAAAATAAGGTAGAACATATAATCTGGATTTTATTCTTGACTTCTAACTTTAAAATCTGAATTAAAGAGATACAATTGCAACTTATACATTATCAATCATCTATTGTGAACAGAGCACTCTGGGCTAAGAGGTAGGAGAAATAAAATGCCAAATAGGATACAACAGCCCTCCTTTGATTAAACTTGACAGAATGGAAGTGATCGAAGGTTCTTAAAGGTCATGCCAGTGAAGCGCTAGCTCTAGTAGGTTCTGCCAGTTCAACAAATGTTAGGTGTGAGGAAGAAGATTGCAAAAAACCAACCAAACAAAAATGAAACCCTCACGCTGTCGAGATTACATTTTAATGTGGCTATATAACATTGTATGTAAGTCAATTATAACATACTTTGAGGATGAAGAGAACACACACACACACATACAACACACCACTGGGAGACAGCAAGGAAGACTAGGAGAGAGAGGTGTGATGGAAACAGCTTTGAAGCAAGACAGATTGAAAGGAAAACTGAAAAGGAAGTATGTTCCATGTGTAGCCCTCTCTGAGGAGTCTTTCCATTCACACTGAGGAGTCAGATCCCTGGAAGGCTTGTGGCTGGCTACATCTCCCTCCTCAGGTCTCTCTTCGAAATTCAAAATGCATTCAAACAAAAGAACAAGTATGCCCAGTTAAAAACTAAAGGAAAAGGGATCAGAAAATCCAAAACAAGAATGAAGCTCTAAAAAAAAAAAAAAAAAAAAAGATGGATTGGGCACTTAGAATTGATTACTTGAAGTTTCTAGGATACCGGGAAAACTTTATCTTATGGATCTGCAGTTCTTAAGGATTACACTACAAAGCAGTCCGTCTAGGTCTGCTGAAAAGCTAATGAACATTTGTTAGTGAGGTACCAGCATTTTAAGAATGCAAAATCCATACTTCTCAAATCAGCTACAGTATCAATGTGTAAAGGATTAAACATTTAACTACATAAAACTCATCCTAAAAGGAATGGGTCTAACAGTAAAGGAAACACATTGGAAAAACTAATTATCTAATTATAGCATTTTTAAAAATTATACTTTTTTTTCTAGTAGATCTCAAAACTAGGGAACCCAGTAATCAAAGGATATTTTCTCTGACTGTCCCACATGCCTAGAATGCGCTCTCTCTCTCTCTCTTTCTCTCTCTCTCTCTTTCTCTCCCTCCTCGTCTCTGCTTAGAATGCTTTCCCTCCTCATCTCTGCCTCCTGGTTTCCCTGGCTTCCTTCAAATCCCAGCTAAAATTCTACCTTCTATGAGAAGTGTATCCAAACCCCTCTTAAATCTAGTGCCTTCTCTCTATAGTTTACTGAAAGTTTAGCAAATTTTTTTTTCCTTTTTGGAGGGGGTAAGGCAGGGCAATTGGGGTTAAGTGACTTGCCCAAGGTCACACGGCTAGTAAGTGTTAAGTGTCTGAGGATGGATTTGAGCAAACTCTTGATAAAATATCTCATACTTTTCTTAGGAGAAGATGGAGAAATGCAAACCAGACAATAATCCAGAGAGATGTATTCAGAAGTAGTTGAATGGATGGACTAAAAAAATACAGTTACTAATGATCCCATGTCTATTTGGCAGGAGGTCTCCAGTGCAGTGCCCAGGGATCCATACTTGGCTTGGTGCTGTTTAATATTGATAACAGTGACTTGGAGAAAGGAATAGATGTCACACTCTTCAAAGCTGGGAGGGATAGTTAACTCACTGCATGACAGAACCAGAATCCAAAAAGATCTTGACTGGCTATAGAACATCAGGCTTAATGTGAGGAGAAATCCAGTAGGGATAAATGTAAAGTCTTACTTTTGAGCTCCAAAAATAACTTCAGAAGTACAGGATAATGGAGAAGTGGTCAGATAGTACTTTGGAAAAAATCTAGGGGTTTTAGTGGACTGCAGGTTTAATAATGAATCAACAGTGTGTTGTAGCAGTTGAAAAAAAAGGTAATGTGATCTTGGGCTACATTGAGATAAACATAGCTTCCAGGAATAGGGAGATGATAGTCTTAACATACTCTCTGATGTTTTCAGACTACATCTGGAGTATATTATTTACTTTGGGACACCATAGTTTAGTAAGATCATAGATATATTGGAAAATGTCTAAACACAGGCAACCAAGATGATCCTAAAGTTCATGATATGTGAATATCAGTTAAATGAACTGGGGGTGTTAGCTATGAGGAGAGCGTGGAGAATACAAGACAGAGGGAAAAATAGTTGTCTTGAAGTATTTGATATTTTGATGCCTCCAGCTACTCTCTCATCTTTCTCCTCTTTGTCAAACTTTCCAAGTGCTTTGTTGATAAATGCAAAGCTTTGTAATGTGACAGGGTTGAGACTTCTTTTTTTATAAAGGTTGGTCATATTTTATAGAAGATCAACACTCAGTGTCTCTACCTAATGTCTTGATACCTCATTCTCTCTTAACCCCTTGTCTTCAAGCTTCCTTCCCTCTCATTTCTCTGAAACAGCTTGGAATCAATAAACCTCATGGTTGAAATTTCGGATATTTTCAAGAAAGCTTAACTAGATGCTGCCCTCTGGTGACCACTGAATGAAAGACAAGAGACAGGGACAGAGAAACACAAAGTAGCTGTGTGACCCTAGGCAAGTCACTTAACCTATATTCCTTTGCCCTTGTCACATTCCATCTTGTGTCTTACTTATTACCTCTGAGGAATAGTTCAGAGGATCATCGCTCTAGATGGCTGGTAGGAACTGCTAATGGTGTATGAACTTGGGCAACAGCCGCTTAAGAACCCGAGGGTGAGAGAGGTTCAGGGACTTGCCTGTGAGCACACAGTCAGTGAAGAGCCGGACTAAAAACCCGGATTTTGCAGTCACAGTGCTCTCTGCGTCCCCCCAGCAGGAAGGGCACACTTTTCATCCATCACTGGGCACACCTTTCTATGCTCTATTTCGGAGGTCGCAGAGAAAACTTAAGTAAGGAGCCCAAATCAGGTGCTGTGGGAAAGGATTTAACCAACAGAAAGCGCAAGGTAGTGATTTGAGAGCTAGGAGATCCCAGGACAAGGCTAGCGCCTGGGGGTCTGGACTGCAACAGGAAAACACCTCTGTCCAAATCAGCTATTGAGCTAACCTGTCGCGGTGATCTGCCAAGCACAGGTGGGAGGAGTCGGGAGGCTGAGTCTGCGCACTGCAGGAGTCCTCGGCAGAGGGCGCTCCCGGGAAGACCTCGCGCATTTCGCGCGAGGCCCGAGACTTCCTGCGAAAGCACCGGAAGAACCTCCTTCGGCGCATGGCTGCCCTCTGATCGCCTGGAGCAGCACATTGAGGAACAGTACCGGCCGGCACCATGCAGTCAGATGACGTAAGTCTCTCCGGCTTTCACCGGGAACTAGGGGGTGTCGGAAGAGACGCGACCCTGGCCCTTTCCCGTGCCAGGCAGGGGCTGCCCCTGGTAGTTGTCTCCGAACCAAATCACTGAGTGAAGCCACGCCGAGGCTCGCGCTTCCCTTAGAACGGGGCTCAGTGTCCACGCGCTCCGACCCTGGGCGGGGGAGCCCTGCCCACAGTCCCTACCCTGTCCCGTGTCCCCTCCTCGGGCCCGATCCCTGACCTCCGGTCAGGGTAGAAGCAGCCTCACTAGTGTGTAGTAAGCTCTTCGCTTTGTAAGACAGACGGAGAGAAAGAGGCAGAGAAAATAGGTAAAATAAAAGGACCCTAATGGGTCTGTGATCCCATCCTTCTGGTTGTTCTCCCCGGCGGTGCAGACCACAACCCAGCCGCGATGACTGCCCTGTCTCTTCTGTCAAGTGTCTAACCGTACATGGTCATTATTTCCCCTCTACCCCTTTTCCAACTCGTGAGACAAGGAGGGAACCCCCCCGAAATTGTAGGCTTAACGAATGTGTGCACCTTAACACTTGGAATTTATCTTTGTTGGGGTGAACCTTTAAAAGTGTGAGTATTCCTTTTGTGCTTAATTTTGGTACCAGTATTGAGGAGATAAGGGGTAATATCTTTGGCTTTCATTACCATCATCCGAGGCTTGGATCCTCCCAACTGGACATCTTTTATATACTTAACTGTATATAAGGGAACTGTACCAGTTTCACACGTGAGGAAATTGAGGCTTAGAGAGGCTCATTGACTGGGCTGAGGTTGCGCAGGTGTATGGGATAGCTGGGATTCAGACTCAGGCCGTTGGATTATGGACCCAGTAAAGACCTTGAGACCTTTCTGTTTTTATATTCCAAGCTTCTAGCACAGCACTTGGTTCATAAAAGATGGTTAACAAATGCTTGTTTCTCTTAACATGCTATGCTTGTATTCCTTTACAAAGCACTTTACAGATATTATCTCCTCACAACAACCCTTTGAGGGTAGGTGCTATTATTACCTCCATTTTACAGATGAGGAAATTGAGGCAGACAGATTAAATGACTTGAGCAGCATCGCACAGGATAAGTGTCTGAGGCTGGATTTGAACTCAGGTCTTCCTGACTTCAAACCCAGTACTATCCACTGTGCCAGCTAGATCTCTTGTAAACTCTTTCCCCATTGCCACATTGTACTTGTTACAGCTGCCAGAGTAATACTACATTATGCATGGATCTAACCATGCCACTTTTTTGCTAAAAAAATCTTCTGTCCTTCCCTTTTGCCTAAGGTGTGAAATTTGAACTCCTTTTGTTTGCTAGATAGCTAGATGGCACAGTGGATAGAGCACAGGATTTAACATCTGACTTTAAATACTTACTAGCAATGTGACCCCAAGCTAGACATTTAATCTCATTCTCCCCCAGTTTTCTCATCGGTATCATAATAGCACCTACCTCCCAGGGTTGTTGTGAAGATCAGGTAAGATAATATTTGAGTGCTATATAAATGCTAGCTATTGTTTCTATTCTTTTAGAATGCCCTTACCTTTGCTACCTTTGCTGTCTACAAAACGGACCATTTTTTTCCCTGCTTGCTGTCTACAGTGTGTCTGGAAATGACCTCTCCTGTACTTTGTGGGGTGGTAGGAAAAACAACAAAATTAGAGATCCTAGATTTAGGATTGGAAGGGACTAGAGGTCATCTAGACCAGCTCTCTCATTTTTCAGATAATGATATTAGGGGTGAGTTACTTAAAGTTACACAGTTAGCAGGTAGCAGAGCTGAGATTTAATCTGACTCCAAATCCAGCATTCCTTGTATCATCTCTCTTGCCACACAATCCCTCTCCTTATGAAGCTTGTATTCTTATGTATGTACAAGATATATACAGAGAAGATGGAAAGTAATCCAAAAGGGGAAGGCATTAGCAGCTGGAGGGAGTGGGTTTGCTGGGAAAGGCCTCCTGCAAAAGGTAGACTTTGATCTGAGTCTTGAAGGAAGCTAGGAAAACTATAAGGCAGAGTTGTGGGCAGAACATTTCAGGTGTGAGGGACATCCAGTGCCATGTCATAGAGTAGACAGGTGAAGTTCAAGGAACTGCTATTAGGTCATTGTAGCTACGTTATGGAGTATGAGTATGTGTATTGCAGGGTGTTGGGGGCAGGGAGTAAGGTATAAGAACACTGGAAAGTTAGGAAAGGGATTATAAAGCACTTTAATTGCCAGATATAATTGTATCTCTGGAGTTCCTTCTCTCTTATCTATGATTCTAAATCCTACCTATCCTTTAAGGCTCATTTTAAATGCTTCCTCTTCCGTGATAGCTTCCCTAATTCTTTCTTCTCCCCTACTCCCCTCTTCTTCATCAGTAAATACCCTTCCCCTTTCTAACTCCCACTCTTAGGACCTAGATAGCATTTGATTTGTACCCTACATATTTGAAGCATTGTGGTATAGTGGATGGAGTTGAGAAGATCTAGGTTCATACTTGGCCTATTATGCTAGCTGTGCAGCCCTGAGCAGTTGTCCTCTATATGCTTTGGGAACAATGCCCCAGCATTTACCCTTGGTGTGGATGTACACTGGGCTTTTATAGGAAATTCTGTTGTCTAAGCTATTTATGCAAAAGTCACAGAAATTTTCCCCATATTTACATATACACTTATGTATTATTTTACGTTATAATTATTTGTGTATGTAAACACAGGAGGGCATGGACTTTGTCTTATTTAATCTTGTGTTTTGGCCTGCCTCTATCACAGTGCTCTGTACCCTGTAGATGCATGCTAAATTACCTGTTGATGTTTAGGTTGTTGAATTTAGCAAACTTTTGTACATACAAATTATGAAAAATATATCCCTCAGATCATAGTTTGCCTTGTGATAATGATTTTGGGATGGAGAAATCAGACTAGCAGTTTTTCTCTTGTCTTCAAAAGTTAGGCCATTCTACCAAACACTTCTTTCTTTCATCTTGGAACGGCATTTAGAACTGTAAGGATCCATAGAACTTGACCCTCTCATTTTATGTACTGATCTCTAGATCTAGGGAAAGTAACTTGCCCAAGGTCATATAGCTACTTTAATGGTATTTCTGTGTTCAGCTCTTATGACTCTTAGATCAGTTCTACCCACTATATCATACTATCTTCCATCTTCTCTAAGTATGTTTCTCCAGATCTGCTTTCATCTGTAAGGCAGGGTTTATGTGCTTGTATCTTCACAACTACTAAAGGGAATTTTTCCTTTTGTCTTTGCAGGTTATCTGGGACGTGCTTGGAAACAAGCAGTTCTGTTCTTACAAAATGAAGTGAGAATCTTAATTTCAATTGGGGGGTGGGGTTCCCTAGTAGAATACTAGCAGTTCATATTACTATCTCTTTGCTCCTGCCCCCTAGAACCAAGACCCAGAACTTTTGTCGAAATGAATATAACCTGACTGGATTATGCAACCGTTCTTCCTGCCCGTTAGCCAACAGCCAGTATGCTACCATCAAAGAAGAGAAAGGTAAGAACCCAGTTTTTTCTTTATAAGATTGCCTGATAAGCTTTTGTGAACCTCTTCTGGTTATCAGTGTTCACAAAAATAATGACACATACCCTTCTCTTTCTCAGGTCAGTGCTACTTGTATATGAAGGTGATAGAACGAGCAGCTTTCCCTAGGCGCATGTGGGAGCGGGTAAGAATTAGAGGTGAAAAAAAAGAGAAGCTGTGTGCCTGTTCTGCCTACTGCCTACCCCAGTCATTTTAGTCCTTTTTCAGGGTTTAACCAGGTGCTCTGAAATGCAACTGCCAAAGCTGCTTTAATTGATATCTATTTGAAAGCTCTTTTGAGAACTTCCTGATAGAAACTGTAATTGGCCATTTTAAAAAAAAGGCCTTTCCATTTCCCACCTTAAGCTTCTTCTTTGGTTCGACAGGTCCGACTCAGTAAGAATTATGAGAAAGCTCTGGAGCAAATAGATGAAAATCTTATTTATTGGCCTCGCTTCCTTCGGCACAAATGTAAACAGCGGTTCACCAAGATCACCCAGTACCTTATTCGAATCCGTAAACTTACTTTAAAGCGACAGTAAGTGCCATGATCCCCACCTTATTCTTTTTGGTTCTTGATTCACTGTACTTCAGGGAGCATCTTCAGTCCTCTGAAACCTTTGGGCTTGGCATTAAGTCGTCTTTTCTGACAAGTTAGTTAAAAGAGAGGAAAGGAAATGGCTTGAAACTGAACGGCTTAATTGTCTTTAGATTTTTAAGATTGTGCCTTTTGTGATGAAGCATTGCATTGCAAAAAATAGAGAAAAATGATCATGATTATAATACTTTTAAAAATGCTAGTGAAGAAAAAGTATTTTTTTCAAGGCATCAGATAGTGAAAACTTTAAACTACTGTTTAGTCCTACCAGCATCTTTTGTCTATATTATTCTAAGAATATCACTTTAGTGACTAACCAATACTCCTTAATGTGTGTAACAACAAGCACCCTAGCATACCTAGGGCGGCTACTAGCACAGGTTCTTAGATCTGCTTTTCTAAAGGAAAGCAACTCAAAATGGGTTAACAATCTTACTTTAATCAAACATATCATTTACCTAGTTCAG
>CM053585.1:99730300-99776179 GCA_028646515.1 Pseudochirops corinnae | reverse complement strand
TGTTCAGTCCATGATTCGATTTTTTTTTTTAATCTCTATGGGGCTCTGCTTCCAGAAGGGAAAGCTCTGTCCCAAATCGTTGGGGTCCTCTCGGCTGCCATAGACTTCCGGCTGACTGGATAATGAAGACTCCAAGACCGAGGCCCAAGACGACGATCCGGATCCAGGCCGCTCAACGCGAGAGTACTGGCCTGAAAACAATCGCTCAGTCCCCCTGCTGTCTGCAGGCTGCGGGTGGGAAGCTACAACGCGGAGGTGGGTGCAAAACCTCTACCTTTTGCTTTTCCGCTCTGGAGACCTTTGGGCCAGACTGCTTATCTCCCCCTTTCGCAATCCCCACTCGCAGCTGGTGCTAATCCGCTCACCTGAGAGGCTCTTCCGCCAGCCCTGGAGCACAGCCTCGGCTTCAGGCCAGGCTGGCTTCGGTTCACAGTGCTGATATGGTTCCTCGTAGCCGAGCTGACTTTAGTGGGAAGTATCCTTGTGTGCGTTTTGGAGTTCTAGGATTGGTTTAGAGTCCTATTTTATGGGTATTTTGAGGTGGCTATGTGAGAGCTGCGATATGTTGCTGCTGCTACGCCGCCATCTTGGCTCTGCCCCCCTCCCACATCTCTTTTTCCATGGTGTTTCATGGACATTCATCCTAGTGGGTGTATGGGGCAACGGGCGTACTTTTGTGTTTTCTTTTGCTCTGAAAAGAAAAGATTGTTACTGTTGCCAAGGAGGGAGGACCAGGAAAAAGTGTGTGGGTAGCTGATGAAAACTTCTTTGGGTCACAGGGCCTTTTGAACCTCTCTGGAAGGTCTATCCCATCCATCATAAACAAAGCAATAAAGGAAATACATTTTTTCGTCTTTTTTAATAGGTTGTGATATACAACATCACTGTAGTTTCGTTTTTAAAAGTCTATAGTCAACCTTAGCATAGTGTTAACATCAATTGTAGGCAGAATCATGAAGTAGCAAAAATGGTCCTCTGAGCCTCCTTCCCCTTCAGCATCTCTGCTTCCCCATCAGCACTGCAAGCTGGGTGTCCTGTTATTGAGACCTTAGTCCATCATCTAGCATTGTTACCCTATGTATATGTTTCCTCTTCCATGTCCCACGACTATGTTAATAATAATAGCTGGCATTTCTACAGTGCCCATTATGTACCAGGCACTATGCTAAGTGTCTGGCAGATATTTACAGATGTCATTGCATTTGATCCTCATGACAACCCTGAGAGGCAGGTTGCTATGACTATCATTTTACAGTTGAGGAAACTGAGGCAAAGAGAGGTTAAATGACTTGCCCAAGGTCACACACAGCTAGTAGGTATCTGAATATGGATTTGGACTGAAACTTGTCCTGCATCTCATTCCTTGTAAACTGAATTGCCATTAGTTCAACTGCAAAATGGACATTGTGGTACCTACCTGAGGTGACTCGGTAACACAGTAGATAGAGCGCTGGGCCTGGAGTCAGGAAGACCAGAGCTCAGATCTGGCCTCAGTCACTAAGTGTATGACCAAGGGTAAGTCAATTAGACCCAATTTGCCTCAGGTTCCTCAAATGTAAAACGGGGATAATACCTCCCAGAATTGTTGTTAAAGTCAAATAAGATCACATTTATAAAGCATTTAGTACAGTTTCTGGTACATAGCTGACATTTAATAAATATTAAATTCCCCTTCCCTTTCCCCTACCTTACAGAACTTCTGAAGAAAGTACTTTGTAGGGGCAGCCAGGTGGTTCAGTCAGGAGGACCTGAGTTCAAATCCAACCTCAGACACTTAACACTTACTAGCCATGCGACCTTGGCAAAGTCACTCAACCCCCAATTGCCTTGCCTTCCCCCCTCCAAAAAGACAAAAAAAAAAGCACTTTGTAAATCTTAAAGTACTGTACCAATCAACAAGTATTTATTAAATATCTACTATGTGCCCGACACAGTGGGCAATGAGGATAAAGAAACAATAAAGGAAGGGTCCTAACTCATAAGGTACATATAAAATATGGGGAAGTGGGGGAAGGAGGAGGGTTTGGTGTCCATAATTATTATTAAAACTTAAGTCATTATACCACAAGCTTCCAAGAATGAGTTGCAGATGATCCTAAGGTCAGTAGAAACAAGAATTATGGTCATGTAGCATATTAAGAATGAAGAACTGCATTCCAGAAGTGGCATTGGAGATATCAGAGAGATTCAGAACCGGAGAAGAAGGTAGTCTTGTCATGTGGTAAGGGGAAGGGATAATAGATGTGCTATGTGTTCCATTGGCACCCACATAATGTCAGGAAATTTATAGAAAAATCCCCAGGGTATTGAGTGGACCCCCTGGGGAGGAATTATGGGAGGTTATAGACAAGATTCCCAGAGCATGAAAGGGTTATGATCTGCATCTTTATAAAGGGTATGAATGAACATCAGTGAGATCCGTTGGAGTATTAAAGAAATTGTCTTAATGTGGGCAATAGCAGACTTGTGGAAAACATATTTTAGGGACAGAAAGGGTCTTTCAGCACTCTTCAAATCATATCATACAAACAGTCATGTATTCTGTGTTGGTATAGGGCCAAACCTGAACTTTCTCCAAGACTTCCTTTTCCCTTTCCCTCTCCTTCTCCCTTGTCATAATGCTCTGTAATGTTTATAATGAACACCACAAAAGAGATTGCTGTAAAGATAATTGCAGCTTCTGGGTTAATAACTATTTCAGAAAATGAGATGTAGAAATTCTGCTAAGAACTTGACAAGATCCTCCAAATTGAGTGAACATGAAACTTGAGCCTTATTGACTTCATTGCAAAACTAGGGAAGAAAGTGAAAAAAGTTTGGAAAATGTGGTTAGGGATCAATAAAATTAATATGCTCTTTAACAATAATAAAAACTAACATTTACATAGTTCCTTATACTTTATAATTATTATCTCATTTGATCCTCACAACAACCCTGGGAGGTAGGTACTGTTATTACCCCCATTTTAAGAATGAGAAAACTGAGACAGACAGAGATGAAGTGACTTGCCCAGGGTCACACAGCTAGTATCAGAGCTGGTCTTGAACTCAGGTCTTCCTGATTTCAAGCCCTACATGCCACCCATTATGCCACCTAGCTGCCCCAAACCAGAGAATAATATAAAAAAGAAATCAAGGGATATGCAGAACCAAGATGGTGGAGTAGAGAAGCATTCAGTCAAGCACTCCCAAATTCCCCTCAAAATAACTCTAAAATAATTTCTCAAATCAAATTCTAGAGCAACAAAACCAAAAATAGGTTGGGTGAAACAATTTTCCAGCCCAAGACAATTTAGGAGGTTGGCAAGAAAGGTCTGTCTCACTAGGGTAGTAGTGAACCCTGTGAAAGCAGCACAAGTAGAGCAGGCCAAACCTTGGGGGCAGCTATATTTGCTGCAACAGTAGCTTCAGGAGCTCTCAACCCACAGACCATGATGGGGCAGGGGGCAAGTCAGTTGAACAACTGCTCAGAAGGAGATTTCAGGAGACTGTTTGCTGGTGCTGGGTTCAGGATCCTGTTGTGTTGCCCATATGCAGTTTGGGGTCAAAGTCCCAGGGCCAAAAGAAGAAATAGCACCTGCAGTGCAGGAGAGTAGTGGCCCTGGTCAGGGTTCCAGGGTCAGGGGTTCCTCCTGGAAAAGAGGGCTTGTGGTCACTCACAGGGGAGTAGAAACCCTGGTCTCAATTCTAAGATAGAGGCAAGAACTAGTAATTGCAGCTGCAGGGGACGTTATCACAGTCCCAGAGCCAGGATGAATGTTAGTGCTGGTGGCTACAGGTGAACAATGTAGAAAAGACCAAAGCACGGGCCAGGAGAGCAGTTACCATACCTTGGAAATATGGGAAGTCTACAGACCCTTAGACTAGCTCCAAAAACAGCAGCAAAAAAGACCTGAGACAATCCCCCCTCCATCCTAGGAGCAGAGCCCAACTGTAACATAAAGTTAAAAGTCAAGAAGTCACCTGAAAAATTGAGTAAACAACAAAAAATAAGAATCTGACCATAGAAACTTACTATGTCAACAGGGAAGATCAAGACACAAACTCAGAAAAAGACAAAATCAAAACAAAGTCAAAGCCTCAAAGAAAAATGTAAATTGGTCCTAGTCCCTCCCTTCCCCCCAAAAAAAATAATTTCTGAAGGAATTCAAAAAGGATTTTAAAAATGAAATAAGAGAAGTAGAGAAAAAATTGGGTAAAGAAAAGAGAGTAATGCAAGAAAATTATGAAAAGATAGTCAACATCTTGTCAAATGAGTCATTAAAAAAATACTGAAGAAAATAACATGTAAAAAAAACCCAGAATTGGACAAATGGTAAGATATACAAAAATCCTTTGAAGAGAAGAATGCCTTAAATAGAAATTGAAAGAATCTACCAAATACCTCCTGAAATGAAAACTCCCAGGAATATTACTGCCAAATTCCAGAGCTCCCAAGACAAGGAAAAACATATTGCAAGAAGCTAGAAAGAAGGTTTTCAGATATCACGGAGCCACAGTCAGGATCACACAAGATTTAGCAGCTTCCATACTAGGGGCTTGGAATATGATATTCCAGAAGTCAAAAGGAATTAGGATCACAAGGAGCAAGAATAACTATACAAAAAAACAGAATATAATCTTTCAGGGAGAAAAATGAATTTTAATGAAATAGAGGACTTTCAGGCATTCCTGATAAAAAAGATTAGAGCTGAGTAAAAATTTTAACATTCAAATACAAGATTCAAGAAAAGCATAAAAAGGTAAATAAGAAAGAGAAATAATAAAGAAATCAATAAAGTTTAAATGTTTACATTCCTATAGAGGAAGATGGTAATTGTAACTCCTAAGAATTTTATCATTATTAGGGCAGTTAGAAGGGGTATGCAGAGATAATATTAGGTTCAATATTAGGAAAACTATCAGAATAATTGACCATATCAGTAACAAAACAACAATCATCTGATTATCTCAATAGCTGCACAAAAAGCTTTTAACAAAATAAAATAATCATTCATATTTAAAAAAATAGAAAGCATAGTAGTAAATGAAGCTTTCCTTAAAATACTAAGTGGTAGCTATTTAAAATCATCAGCAAGCTTTACCTGTAATGGGGATAAGCTAGAAGTCTTTCCAGTGAGATCAAGATGTCCATTAGCATCACCAGTATTCAATACTGTTCTAGAAATGTTAGCTAGAGCAATAAGACAAGAAAAAGAAACGGAAAGAATTAGAATAGGCAACAAGGAAACAAAATGATCGTTCTTTGCAGATGATATAATGGCTTACTTAGAAAATCCTAAAGAAACAACTAAAAAATTGGTTGAAATGATTACCAACTGCAACAAAGTTACAGGATATAAAATAAATCCAGATAAATCATCAGCATTTATGTGTACTACCAACCAAAGAGACAGAGAAATTCTACTTAAAATAATCACAGACAATATAAAATATTTAGGAGTCTACTTGCCAAGGCAAGCCCAGGAACCAGATGAACACAATTACAAAACACTTTTCACACAAATAAAGTCAGATCTAAATAACAGGAGACATATTAATTGCTCATGGGTAGGCCAAGTCAATATAACAAAAATGACAATTCTACCAAAATTGATTCAATGACAGACCAATAAAGCAAAAAAAATTATTTTATTGAGCTAGAAAAAACCCTAACAAAATTAATCTGGAAGAATAAAAGGTCAAGAATATCAAGGGAATCAATGAAAAAAAAAAATGTGAAGGAAGGTGGTTTAACAGTACCAGATCTCAAACTGTATTACAGAGCAGTAATCTTCAAAATGACCTGGCACTGGCTAAGGAATGGAGTGGTGGATCAGTGGCAAAGATTAGGTATACAATGCATAGTAGTAAATGACCATAGTAATCTTGTGTTTGACAAATTCAGAGATTCAAGATTTTGGAACAAGAAATCACTATTTGACAAAAATTTCTGGGAAAACTAGAAAGCAGTTTAGCAGAAACTAGTTATAGACTGACATCTCACCCTGTATACTGAGAAAAGGTCAAAATGTGTTAGATGATTTAGACCAAAAGGATTTTATAAGTAAATTAGGGGAGTATGGAATATTTTACTTGTCAAATTTATGGATAAGGGAAGAATTTATGATCAAAGAAGAGAAATAGAACATTATAAGATGTAAAATGAATAATTTTGATTACATCAAATTAGAAAATCTTTGCTCAAAAAACCCAATGAAGTCAAGATTACAAGGGGATAAGGGGTGGGACGGGGTGGGGGAGGGGAATTACAGCAATTTTTTCTGATAAAGGCCTCATTTCTCAAATATGTAGAAAACTGAGTCAAATTTATAACAATGTGAGCCATTCCCCAATTGACAGATGGTCAACGGATATGAACAGGAAGTATTTACAAGAAGGAATCAAAGCTATCTATAGTTAGTTATACAGAAAAAAAATGCTCTAAATCATTAATTGGAGAGACGCAGATTAAAACAAGTTTGAAATACTTATCAAATTGGTTAACATGACAGAAAAGGAAAACGACAAATGTTGGAGAGGATGTGGAAAAATAGGGTCATTAATGCACTTGGTGGAGTTGTGAACTCATCTAACCATTCTGCAGAGCAATTTGAAACTATGCACAGAGTTATAAAACCGTGCATACCCTTTGACCCAGCAATACCACTACTAGATCTGTAGTCCAAAAAAGATCAAAGAAAAGGGAAAAGGACTTATCTGTGCAAAAATATTTATAGCAGCTCTTTTTGTGGTGGCAAAGAATTGTACATTGAGGTGATGCTCATATGATTTTGATGGAATACTATCATGCTATAAGAAATGATGAACAGGATGCTTTTAGAAAAACCTGGGAAGACTTACGTGAACTGATGCAAAGTGAATGAGCAGAACCAGGAGAAAATTGTGTATAGGCACAGAAATTTTATGTAATGATCAACTATGAACTATTCTGAACAATACAATGATCCAAAACAATTCCAGAGGACTCATGATGAAAAATGCTATCAATATCCAGAGAAAGAACTGGTAGTTTATATGAATACAAGTTGAAGCATGCTTTTGTTACTTTCTTTATTATTCTTGTTGTTTTGGTCTATATTTTCTTTTGCAATATAGCTAATATGGAAATATTTGTCTTGCATGACTAGACATGTATATTCTAAATCAAATTGCTTTCAGGGAGGGAGAGAATTTGAATTCAAATCTGGCCTCAGACACTTAGTAGCTGTGTGACCCCAGGCAAGTCACTTAACCCCAACTGCCCCAATTAAATTAGGAAAAAAGCAAGAAAATATTAATTTCAATGACCAATTTTGCCCGCAGAAAATTGATTAAGAAATACATTTTATCCTCTTCAGTATAGGTGACTAATTACAAGATGGAATGTTAAATGTGATATTAGTCATAAGTTCTTTTTTCTGTTTTGCTTATGTTTTTCTTTCCAATATCATATTGATGCTTCTTTATAAAATAATATTTTATTTTCCCCCAATTACATGTAAAAGAAATTTTTAAAACATATGTTAGGGGTTTTTTGTTTAGAGTTCCAAATTCTATTCTTCCCTCCCTCCTTTTCCTCCCCTCTCCCTGAGACAGTAAGTAATCTCATATAGCTTATACATGTGCAATCATGTAAAACATTTCCATATTAGTCATTTTGTGCAAGAAAACTCAAGGAAGGAAGGAATGAAGGAAGGAAGGGAGGGAGGGAGAGAGGAAGGAAAGAAAGAAAAAGAAAGAAAGAAAGAAAGAAAGAAAGAAAGAAAGAAAGAAAGAAAGAAAGAAAGAAAAAGAAAAAAGAGAAAGGGGAAAATAGTATGCGTCAGTATGTATTCGGAATCCATCAGTTCTTTCTCTGGTGGCAAATAGCCTTTTTAATTATGAATCCTTTGGAATTGTCTTGGGAGCATTGTATTGCTGAGAATAGGTATGTCATTCATAGTTCTTCATCATGCAATATTGCTGTGACTGTGTACAATGTTCTCCTGGTTTGGCATATTTCACTCTATCAGTTCATGTAAAAAAACAATTTGCAATTTCCAAATCTCTTGCCCTGCCAGAACCCTCCCTCATAACAAAGAAGTACAAAATGACACATTGACGATGTTTGATGGTACATGTTATAGATTTTACCTGTAGCCTACCACGTTCCTTCTGAAAAGGAGGGAGGGTTTCATCTTCATTCTTCTAGTGTGAAAATCAGTTATTTGTTTGCCCTAAATTCTGATGTGTTTTAATGTTATATAATCTGAACATAAATATCTCTCTATTAGAAACTGTCCTCCATTTTATGTGAGCAAGCATATAGTTAGGCTATTTTGTAACGATTCTTGTTGTTGTTCATTATTTGTTTCTAAAGAGGACCAATGACATCATGGGTGATGTTTGGACTTACTTGTGAATTAGATTTAAGTGAGGCAGAGTTGCACAAAATCATCAGCCTCGCTCTCTTTTCCAGAGTCATCAAAGTCCAGGGGTAAGACAAAAGTCAGAATGACTGGCAGCGGCCCAGGATGCAGTGGATGCCCTTGGAGTCCTCAATGTATGACCAAGCTCTAAGCTTTCCACAGCACCTGCTTCAGCCACCTTCATGGCCTTTGGAACAGATGGTTTTCATCTGCCCATTCCACTGGGGGACGTTTTCACGTTCTTGGGGTAGACATCTCCTAACTTACTGACAGGTTTGAGGTTTATTGGTTATTTTCAACTTGGTTTAGCCCATCTACAGAGATGATTTTACTACAGCCTGGCTGCTGTGAATGCTACAGCTTCTTGGAACCACAGGGGAGAGCTGGATGAAAGGTGGACACCAAAGGTAGATGAGCAGGCCTGAAAAGGACTCAGCCAGCTCACCAGAGGGGCTAGTACTTACTGAACACCCCATATGCCCCTGAATAATGAATCCCCTGAAGTAGTTGCATTATTCTAATTTATGTTTCCATTGGAAAAAAAATTGCATTTTTCCATTGAGCTGAAACTAATTACTATATTTTACATAATTAGTTTAAAATAGGAATAGAACAAGCAATTACTGGCCCCTAATCAGTACCTAGTGACAGCATTATCAATGAGTTAACTAAAACAAATAGCCAGAATTCAAAACCTTTTGTTGCATTAGAGCTCAAAAAAACACCAAATATACATTCCCCACCTGTATGTGCTGAATTATGCCAGGTCAATTTGCCTAACAATCTCAGACTGATTTGTTTTAGCCAAAATAGTGTTGTTTTTATGTACATTATTATGGTCATTGTGTCCTTTGTTCTTTTGGCCTCTGCTTATTTTTCCAAACCATTTCATACAAGTCTTCCTAAATTTCTCCGAATTCCTCACATTTGTTACTTCTTACCTAGTAAAATATTCCAAGATAATTACAATATGATGAATTCTTTTTTTGTGACTACAAAGAGTACTGCCACAAATATTTTGGTATGTATAAGATTTTTCCTTGTCTTTCATTTCCTTTGGGTATGTGCCTAGTAATGAAATCACTAGGTCAAAGGGTGTGAATGGTTTAGTCACTTTTTTTTTTATCATTATTCCAAATTGTTTTCTAGAACATTTATACTCACATTTCAACCAATAGTGTATTAGTATCCTTATCTTCTGGGAAGCCCCTCAAATGCAATAAATTTCAGTATTTTATCATCCCTGTATTTATCCCAAGAGTGAAATTTGTTTTACCTTCCTCTTATTAGTATGAAAGTGAAGTACTCTAAAAAGCCTAGGACTTAATCTTAGAAAAGAGACAGATAAGGAACTGATGAACTGGAAAATAAAATTTCTAGCCTTTTGGGAAATAGAAACAAATAATTTGTGTGGATTAGAAAAGAAGCAACACCACAGGATGAAGAATGCCCCTAGGTCACCTCTAAAAAGTCAGTTGAGTAATTCTAAGAAGTGAGACTCTCAGAAGAATCCAGCTCCCAGGAGCCTGGGAGACATACAGAGCTGAAAAAGGGGAGTAATCAGGGAGCTAGGAAAATCGTTGTTTAGGCTAAGACCAATACCACAAAGAAAGGGGTCAGATCTCTGGGAATGAAGTTTGCTTCTATTGAGGAATATTGAGGATAGTTGTAGTTGTAATCCTGTATCACTTAGGCTCCTATGTGGAAACTTAAAACTTTTTCTTCTGGACACTGAATACTGAATGACCATTTATTTTCCCTTTTAAAAAATACTTACTTTGTCTTTATAAACAGTGTTAAATACAAGCCTTTTGCTAGTCTAAGTATAATTATTGGAAATGCAGTTAGGATAAGGCAATTGAGAGGGAAGAATGAAAAAGTATTTCTTAAGTGTAAAACCATGTGCCAAGAACATAGACAAAACAAGCTCACACTCTATTTGGATAAGATAATATATATAATGAGAGCAAGAGTGTGGATAGTAAGGCCTAGGGGCCCTTCAGGTACATGAGAAAGTCATATTGCAGTGCCAGTAGATAGATGGTCTGGGAGGACACGGCAGATAGGGAAAGGTCCAGAGCAGTGATGACAAACTCAAATAGAAACTAGGGTCAGTAATTCATACATAAGGATCCCTGAATGCTGCATATTGACTTAAGTTTTAAAATGTAGTATTGTCTGCATTTTACAGTATTTTTATTTATTTGGTTAAATATTTTCCATTTAAATTTTAATCTTGTTTGGATCACACTCAGGAGTGTTGTGGGCCACCTGGGATGAAAGGTTTGACATCTCTGCCTGGTCCAGAGTACTTTAAGATATGGTAGAAGGAACAAGTATCTTTAATAAAGGCCTCATTTCTCAAATATGCAGAAAATCGAGTCAAACTTAGAAAAATACAAGTCATTCCCCAGTTGATAAATGGTCAAAGGATATGAACAGGAAGTTTTTAGACAACAAAAATCATATCTATCTATGGTCATATGACAAAGTACTCTAAATCACTATTGATGAGAGAAAAACAAATTAAAACAACTTTGAGGTACCACCTCACACCTATCAGATTGGCTAATGTGCCAAGAATGAAAAACGATAAATATTGGCGGTGTGAGAAAACTGGAACACTAATGCACTATTGGTAGAGTTATGAACTGATCCAACCATTCTATAGAGCAATTTGAAACTATGCCCAAAAGCCAACCCAACTGTGCATACTCTTTGATCTAGCAATACCATTGCTAGCTCTATATCCCAAAGAAATTTTTAAAAAGGGGAAAGAACATATTTGTAGAAAAATGTTTATAGCAGCTCTTTTTGTGATAGTGAAGAACTGGACATTGAGGGGATGCCCATCAATTGGGGAATGGCTGAACAAGTTGTGGTATATGATTGTGATGGAATATTATTGTGCTATAAGAAATGACAAGCAGTATGATTTCAGAAAAACCTAGAAAAACTTAAATGAACTGGTACAAAGTGAAGTAAGCAGAACCAGGAGAACACTGTATACAGTAAGAACAATATTATATTATGATCAATGGTGAATGACAGCTATTCTCATCAATACAATGATCTAAGATAATCCCAAACTCATAATGAATCACGCTACCCACCTCCAGAGAAAGAACTGATACTGTCTGAATATAGATTGAAGCATACTATTCTTCTTCCTTCCTTCCTTCTTTTCTTTCATTCTTTTTTTATTTGAGTATTATTATACAAAATGACTAATATGGAAATGTTTTATATGATTACACATATATATATATAACCTGTATCAGATTGCTTGCCTTCTCAGGGAGAGAGGAGGGGAGGGAAGGAGGGATAGAATTTTGAGCTCAAAACTTTTTTTAAAAAATGTTAAAAAATTTCAATATGGAACTATACCCAAAGGGCTATAAAATGTGCATATCCTTTGACCCAGCAATACTGCTTCTAGGGCTGTATCACAAGGAGATCATAAAAACAGGGAAAGGACCCACATGTACAAAAATATTTATAGCAGCTCTGTTTGTGGTGGCCAAGAACTAGAAACTGAGGGGATGCCCACATAAATTGGGGAATGACTGAACAAGTTGTGGTATGTGAATGTAATGGAATACTACTTGTGCTATAAGTAATGATGAGCAGGTGAACTTCAGAAAAACCTGGAAAGATTTATATAAACTGATGCTGAGTGAAGTGAGCAGAACAAGGAGAACATTATGCACAGTAACAGTCACAGTCTGTGATGACTGATTTTGATAGACTTAGCCCTTCTCAGTAATTCAAGGACCTAAAACATTTCCAAAGTACTCATGATGGAAAATGCCATCCATATCCAGAGAAAGGACAATGGAATCTGAATGCAGAGAGAAGCAAACTGCTTTCTTCCTTTTGTTTTTTCTTTTTCATGGTTTCTCCCATTCATTATCATTCTTCTATACAACATGACTCATGTGAAAATATGTTTAATAGGAATGTATATGTAATGCCCATATCAGATTGCAGACTGTCTTGGAAAGAAGGGGCAAGGGGGGGAAATTTTTAAAATTATAGAGTAAATTTTGAAAACTAAAAATAAATAAATTAAAATTTAAAAATGTTTTTAAAAATTGTTTTAACATGTAATTGGGGAAAAAACTAAATATTATTTTAAAAAAGATATGGTAGCAGGATAGGTGGTAGTAAGACCTAGTAGTATTCTTCATTATTGGAAGGACTGCAGTTGGTGACTTACCATTCATCCAAGCAACGTGAACAACCACGTGGCCCTTTCAGGTCTACCCTGGGTGGCCAAAGGTCCAGGGATGATAGGCATCTTCAGACAAGAGAGCCAAAGAAATCTAACACTGAGCTATTTTGTCAGAGTACTGGAATGGGGTGGAGTCTTAAATTTCAGACTTAAAAAGAGAGAGAATTAAAGATTCTTTAATACAATTTTGTAGAAAGGATGAAGGAAGAAAAGAAAACAAGTATTTTAAAGAGCCTGCCATGTACTGGGCACTGTGCTGAGTGATACAATCTCATATCAGACAAGGAGAAGCATTTTTTCCTAGGAAATCCATCCAGGCAATGGATCGGCATTAGAGTGTGTGTGTGTGTATGTGCGGGAGAATATAAGTGATTGTCACCACCATCCCACCTCGTCATAGCTACAAATGATTTTGAACATTTTTCATATAACTATTGATCCCAGGTACCACTTTTGTGTTATTGACTTAACTATTTTCCTTTGTTCTGCTTTCCAACTCTCAGACCCCAGAGCATCTGCAGATTCTTTTTTTTGTCCCCAGTCAGCTGTCAAGCTCTAGGTGACATTAAAGAGCAAATAAGCCTTGCCAGCTCCTTGCACAGTTGGAGGATTGTGCTTCCCCCACTGTGCTCCCACCAGCTGCAGAGCCTGGCGGGCTTCAATCAGTTCTCTTAGAAGACTCAGCTAAAAGCAGCTCTACTTATTTGAGGGTTCTCCTGTTCTTTGCTTCTTTCCAACAGCAAGGGGCAGTCTCTACCATTAGATTTTCTTTTTAGGTATTTGCTCTATTTTCTTTTTCTACTTTTCTCTGGTTTCTCATATCTTCTTGCCCCTCATCTGGCTTGTAACCCCTCAAACCAGGATTTCCATTTCATACAAGTCTTTCCATATTTCCCTTTTTTTAATATCATGTTTATCATTTTTTTACAGTGCCATAATATTCTGTCATGACAGTAGACAAAGGATAGGTCTGGGATAGAGAAGAACTAGGTTCTGCTCTTGACACATACTTAAGCTATGTGAGCATGGGCCAGTTATGTCTCAGAGCCCCAGGGAAGTCTCTAAGAGTAAATACTACTCAATTAGTCAATAAACATTTATTAAGCACCTTTCTGTGCCAAGGCACTGTGCCAAGTGATCTATAAATGCTATCTCATTCAAGGGAAATGCAGTAATACTTGCCATCTCTCCAACTTGACTGAACTACTACCTTGAGGGTAGTTCATGTTTTCTATATTAGGCTTTATTCCTTTCCATGAAGTTCTCTAATGTTTGAAATCAATCAATAAACATTTATTAAGTACCTACTATATACCAGGTACTTTGCCAAACACTAGGAATACAAAAAGAGGCAAAAGACAGTCTCTCCCCTCAAAAAACTTATAATGTAATGAGAGAGACAACATGCAAACATATACAGAGACAAAAGGCAGCCCCTGCCCTCAAGGAGTTTACAATCTAATGAAAACATTTTCTGTTTACTCACACTTTCAGCCTTACCAGTAATTTCTCAAACTTTGTCATTGTATCTTTATAAAGTTGGGTTTTCACTGTTTTCTGTGATTAAGAAAGCAAGTATTGAGTGAAAATTAATATGGAACAGTATATGAGGCCAGTAGTGTGCAATCTAATACTAAGGTTGGAGAAGCTGTACAGTACCCAATAGGTACACACACACATACACACATCCTGTTAGTAAGCAACTGTCGTTATTTAAGAATGAAATAATAATATTTTTTCCTTTCAATATTTTTGTACAAATAAAAGTTGTTAGGACATAGCTACTTATTAATCAGTTAGTTCCAAACAACTATTTAAGTATTTCTTTTTGCTGTTAAAAAAAAACCCTTGTGATATTAAGAGTGCTTATGAACAGAGAAAGTTTGGAAACCTCTGCACTAAGATGAATTATCTGATGTATCGTAGAGGAAATTTCCATGATGACAGATTCCTACACTGCTGCAACTACAGGATCCAACTTTTAAAAATTCTAATATATTAAGGAGCAGGAGAACTGACTAATGAGGGCCCAGTCTTAGCATGTATTATAGGCTTTGTGGGATCCTGCTGCTGGACATGTATAGGGCAAGACATGCCCTCTTTAGAGTATTCTGTGAGTGTTTTCTGTCTATTATTTAAGGTTTTGTTTTTATTTGGCTTTTGAGCCACAATTGAGTGTGCCTACAAAAGGGCATGAGCAAGTCAGACCTAGCTCAATTTTTTCGCTTTAGTTGCAGTCAAAGGAAGCTGTTCTGTAAGCTTTTAAGGTGGTGGACCCCAGACTGGGTATGTGACCTTGAACACATTTTCTGTTTCATTCTTTCCTCCTTTTAGGTGAATGAGTATAAGAAACTGATTGGACTAGGGTTAAGCCATGACCTTGTGAGCTATGAAAGGGGTGAAAAGGCCACGGATGATTAGGCTATGACCCTGTGAACTTCAAGACCCTCCAGAGATCCAGGAACCGTAATCCACGCCAGAGTCTAGTGGCAGCCGAGCCTTTGAGCCGGAACAGCCCGGAAGAGAGAGCTGATTGAGCCAGCTGCGGGAGCATCCACCCCCGCAGCTTTGGGAGTTGGCCACAGGCGGAGCCTCCCATTGGCCCGTTCTGCTTGATGCAGGTATTTTCTTAGAATCGTGCCTGCGGGTTGCTCTAAAAGCACTTTCCAGGTAGAGACGTCAGTGTCTTTTAAAGCAGCTGAAATGCATATACACCAAGATATTAATAGAAGCAATGCTTAATGATAGGAAAGTACGAGAAATAAAGCAATGCTCATCAGTTGAGGAATGGTTACAGGAACGTGATGAACGTGAATATAGCGGAATATTTTTGTGCTATAAGAAACAATAAAAATGCTAAGTACAGAGAGCGTGGGAAGATACGTGGACTGATGAAAGTGAAATCAGGAAAACATTATATAGAATATGTAAACAATAGTATATATGGAAAGCACGCACACAAAAGAAAGTGACTACTGTGTACTTAATTACAGTGACTAAATTGGTTCCCTCTCCCCGAGCCCCGCCGAGAGATGAGAAAATACAACTCCCTCTCTTTGCTAGAGGAGGGAAACTCTGACCTGTACTTTCCAAAATACATCTGCTTTACAAATGTAAAATTACATGGAAATGATCACAGGGCAGCATTTAAATGTTTGAATCCTTAATATAGGGAATATACACTTATTAAATCATATGTGAAAGTATGTGTGTATATATATGTGCACATATACTCAGTAACTTGAATGAAAACTTTTCACATCAGCACACTAATTTAAATAGTGCTTCCCCCCAATTTTACAGGTTTGAACTAAAAGCAATTAAATAATATTTTGTTTTTCCCAGTTACATGTAAAGACAATTTTAACTTTCATTTTTAAAAATTTTGAGTTACAAATTTTCTCCTTTCCTCCATCTCCCCCCCACTAAGACAGCAAACAGTTTGATATATATTATATATGTGCGGTCATGTAAAACATATTTCCATAGAATTAAAAGCAATTGGAAATAAATTGATTCCAAGAAGTAGAGGATGTCCAAACGAGAAATCTGCTTCCTTCCTCATCCTTAACAGAATTGTAAAAGTATATCCCTAGCTGGCTCCTGTCAGGGAGAGGGTAGACCTCCAGGGGGAGCCAAAGATTCACATTCTTTTTTGGGAAGACTTGAAATTTGTGAGTTGGAGAAATTTTTGAAGTCTAGAATATTAGAACTTTAAGAGACTTCAAAAACCGTGTAGCTTAACCCCTTAATTTTAATGAGAAAGAACCATAGAGGGGACAAGTAGGGGGACAAGAATTGATTTGCTTAAAGTCACCAAGGTATTAAATAGCAAAATCCAATTCTCTACCTCAAATCTGGTGCTTTTTTTCACCAAAAAAAAAAAAAAAGAAAAGAAAGGATTTTCTGGTCCTAGATTATAGAAATCATCATACTTAATAATGTTATTAAGTTGCATTGCTCCTTCCAGGGCTTGAAAAAATTAACAACAGGGCTTTTTAAAAATCTTTTTGTTTTTTTATTTATTTTGAAAATAATGTTTTATTTTCCCCCCAGCTACATGTAAAAAACAATTTTTAACATTCATTTTTAAAATTTTGGATTCTAAATTTTCTCTTCCTCACTGCCCCCCCACAGTAAACAATTTGATATAAGTTTATACATAAGTTTTGTCTGGCAAAACAAATTAATATATTAGCCATGTGAAAGAGGACAGACCCAAAGGGGGGAAAAAGATGAAAAAATACAGAAAGTGGAAAGTATTATGCTTTGATTTGCATTCGGACTCTATCAGTTCTTCTTCTGGAAGTGGATAGCATTTTTCCTCATGAGTCCTTTGGAATTGTCTTGGATCATTGCAGTTGCTGAGAACAGCTGAATGAGTGATCATCCCACAATATTGCTGTGACTATGTACAATGTTCTACTTCTGTTCACTTCAATATGCATCAGTTTACATAGGTCTTTCCAGGTCTTCCTGAAAGCATCTTGTTCATCATTTCTTATAACATAATAATGTTTCATTATAATCATATACCACAATTTGTCCAGCCATTCCCCAACTGATGGGTATCCCCTCAATTTCCAATTCTTTACTGCCACAAAAAGAGGTTCTATAAATATTTTTGTACAAATTAATCTTTACACACACACACACACACCTGTTTTTATCTCTTTGGGATACAGACCTAGTAGTGATATTGCAGGGTCACAATACACAGTTTGATAGCTTTTGGGCATAGTTCCAAATTACTCTCCAGAATGGACGGATCAGAATAGTGGTGCTTTTATGGCTTCTAAAATCTTAAGTGCTTGTATTAGAAGTCAGTATTTTATACACTGAGTTTTAGGGTACTTGCAAATAAAGTCCTTCCCGGCCTTCCTTCCAGATTTCTATAAATTGAATGACCTTTAAATAAAAACAAATATTTTCTATTGAACCCAGATAGCTTATAAATTGAGTATCCTATGAGAGGGAAATGATCTCTTATAAATTTCAATATTTCCTTGTCTGGGTAAAAGTAGGATCAGAGCAACAAAATACACTTAATAATAGAATTATCACTGGTACAGGGGGAATAGGGCTCCCTCTCCCATTGAAGGGCACCAGCTCTGGGTTCCTATTCACACTGAGTTCAGTCGTGGAGGACCTTGACTTCTAAAGGCAGGGAAAAGGATCTTTCTCTTGCTGTCTCTAGGCCCTCACCCTCAGTTTTAGAGATCCAAGCCCCACAGTTCCATTTAACCATTTACATCAGCTTACTTTTTAACAAAGGAATATTTATTTAAAAGGTTTAGCAAGGGTATACATACATTCCCACACACACACACTTCCAGATTTTTTTTGGAGGGTGGGGAGAGAGGGCAATAATCCTCCCAGTGCCATATCAGTCTCTAGGCAGAGGAAGGAGATTAGTTTCAAAGCTAAGTTCAGTTCCTACGTGGCATTAATTCCATCAAGTTCCAACTCCAAAGCCCTTTCTATGTTTGCATTGAGGTACCCCAGTTCCTTAGGATGTTCCTGCTGGAATGATGGTAACATCTAACCAGGAATCCTAGGTTCCAAAATCCTTATGGCTTAGACTCCCATGTCTAGGACTCTACTCCCTGTAGAACTTAGAACTAAAAAGTACAAATGAGAATGGGACCAAAACCCCAAGTCCTATTTTCAGAGTTACAGTCCCCAAGGGGAGAGGAAGGTGGTTCTTCCCTAACCAGCTTACTGCATGGTATCGAATTTGTGAGTGGCTGTGTCTTTTACCTCTCAAGAGAGAGCAACTGTGCACCAGTCAGATAGATTTTAAGATGCAGCCAATTTAGACTACATAGCCAATGGAAAGAGACGCTTCTAGTCACGTGGCATACCAAAACAGACTATCTTCTCCCAGAAGCAGATTCCTTGGCATTTCCCATGTGTAAAGCTAGGCACCATCTTAGGTGACCTGGATACATAACAAAGCCCTGTTATATCTCTATTAGTCTCTCTTGGGTATTGACACTGAAAACATTGAAACATGCAACATTTTGTAGGACTGTTAAACAGTAATTTCCTGTTCACCTGTGCACTGAATTGTCCAAACAAGTCCAATCAAAGTCATGTCTCCTAACAAGTGAGTCCAGCTAGACTTGACCCAGAAACCCCTGAACTCCTGAAGTAGCTCCCTGCCCCAAATCCATCTCTGGTCACTATTTGATTTCTTATGCTCAGTGCATTTAAGTGGCTATGAGGGTCAGACACAGTCCATGGGCCCTGGGGGTATCCCTACAAATAAAGAATTCCTGAGGAGTTTAGAGTCTAAGTGAAGGGCTTTAAATTTCAAATAGAAGTTTGTATTTGACTATGTAAAAGTATTAAGCTGTGATATGTGATGGTGATGGAATACTACTGTGCTATAAGAAATCATGAGCTGGTTGATTATAGAAAAACATGGATAAACTTGCATGGGATGATGAAGAGTGAAATAAGCAGGACCAGGAGAATGTTATATAGAGTAACAGCAATATTGTTTTATGAACAACTTTGAGCCACAAAGTCATTTTTGACTACTATAAAATATCCAAATTCACTACAAAGGACGTATGAAAGAAGAGACTATCCGCATCCAGAGAAAGGACTGATAAATAGAAGAAATGTGCATGATAACTTTATATATTTAAAAGGAATAGCAAGTTGTACATAGTAGATTTGCAGTTTCACATATAATCATATTGGGAGTTTCTGGAATTTGCACAGGCTGGCCTCCATACCTGGAGTGCTCTCCTTCCCACACCAGTGTCAACATTCTTAGCTTAGTTTAAGACTCAGGTCAAGTACCATCTTCCTCTCACATAGCTGCTAGTATCTTGCCTCTAGGTTTAGGTATTGGGCAGGTGGGTGGTGCAGTGGAAAGAGAACTTGGCCCAGAGTCTAGAAGATCTGAATTCAAATCTAGCCTCAGACATCGCTAGTTGTGTGACCCTTGGCAAGTCATATAACCTCTATTTGCCTCCATTCTCATCTGTAAAACTGGGAACACAATGGAGAAGGAAATGGCAAACTATTCCAGTAGGACACAGCTCAATAAAGATATCTTTATGTATATGTTGTCTTCTCTCTTTGAGAGTAAGTTTTAGGTAGGGCTGGGACTGTCTTTGTTTTTTTGTGTGTGTCTCTAGGGCTTTGATGTGTGCTAGTGACCCAGCAGGTAGTAAGTACTTAATAAAGCTTGTTGATTCCTTGTTGAAAAGATTAAGGACATGTGTATCCTGCTCTGTGCTTCTAGGAGGTGAGGTTTCGTTGTTGTTCAGTCAAGTCCAACTCTTGACCCCATGGACCATAGTGTAGAGGTCAAGGAACTATAAAATGTTGAGGTTTCAGGTTTAGGGGTACTCCAGATCCCAAAATACCAACACACTGGGTCCTGCTGAATGAATTCGACTCAAGTCTTCTCTCTCAGCTGAAGAAAAGCAAAGTTTATTAGAGATTCGCCATAATGGGTAGACTTTTAAGGAGCCTAGGTATCTGTGATGCTTGTCCAATACATGTGGGCCATAATCATCTGACACTGAGTGAGTTCATGCTAGATCATCCTCCGGCCTTCTCTCATGGAGGTAAGATGGGATCTTATACAAAGAAAGGTTGTGGGAGGAATCTAGGGATGGTCTAGAGGAGAAGTTTGGGTAGGGCCTTCAGGAGGAGTCAAATGAGGTCATACTCCAGTGATGAGAGATTAAGGGTGGGAAATAGCTGGAGACTACCTGGGGATGATAGACAATGAAGGGCTAGGCTAGTTTAAGGGTGTATAGATATTTTGAGAGGATCGAGAGTGGGAAGTAGCTGGACAAAGGAGGGCTAGGCTAGTTAATAGAGGTATTGGCTAAATACCTCATCAAATGGGAAGATTCAATCAGAGTTCAAGGGGGTTCCCAGAGCCTGTACCTCATTAATAGCATGCCAGTACTTTCCATGGTTTGTTTTTTTTGCAAAGCTCTTGGAGTGGTTTGCCATTTCCTTCTCCAGTGCATTAAGGAAAACAGAGGTTAATTGACTGTCACAGGGCTAGTAAAAGTGTATGAGCTAGATTTGAACTCAGGTCTTCCCAACTCCAGGCCCAATACTCTTCTCTACTGAGCCACCCAGCTGCCTCCAGTGAAGTTGGGGTAAAGGAAAGATCATAAGAATTGAGGAAGTTGATAAACTGAGAAGCAAAAGAATCGCAGGGGACATCAACAAATAAGTTGAATTCCGTAAACATACAGGCAGGGGATTGGCCTTGAGGTCTCACGTGGCCTCAAGTGTGGCCCTTTGACCGAGTCCAAACTTTGAAGAACAAATCTCAGGATTTGTTTGGATTCAGTCAAAAGGCTGAACTTGAGGACTAATAGGACCACATGTGGCCTCAAGGCCGAAGGTTCCCCACCCCTGTTTTGGAGAGAAAAGGAAAGCTGAGTCAGGTAATCAATTCTTTAAGAAAGGATTAAGAATGACATGGAAGCTGGTAGATAGCAACCACTAGAATCTGGGTAGAATAACATATCTGGATAAAGTGAACTTCAAAGGTTTATTTCTTATTTGAACTACTGGTCTTCCTGCCTCAAGCCTTTCTTTTTTTACTCTATGCTCCACATAGTTTCCAAAGCGATCAAGTTATTTCCCTACTTGTTAAGATAAAATGGTTCCTTATTACTTTTTTTAATGTGTCACTTTATTTTTTATATTTTATTTTTTAATTCGTGAAATAAAACAAGCATTTCCATAAGTAGTATAATTTTAAAAGGATGATTGCACATGAAACTGCAAATCTGTTGTGTACAACTTGCTATTTCTTTTAAATATATAATAAAGTTATCATGTAAATGTCTATTTTTAAGGATCTACTATTCGTGATCTTCAGAAACTCATCATTCTGAAAGATGAAACAGGGGCGGCTAGGTGGCACAGTGAATAGAGCACCAGCCCTGGAGTCAGGAGGACCTGAGTTCAAATTCGACCTCAGACACTTGACACACTTAGCCAGTGTGACTTTGGGCAAGTTGTTTAACAACCCAATTGCCCTCCAAAAAGCCAAAAAAAAAAAAAAAAAGAAAGAAAGATGAAACAGCTCTGTAACTCAGACTTCTCAGATCACTTCCCACTCTCCCTGCAGGACTTCATCATGCCTCCCGCTTATCCCCCCTTCAGATTCAGCTTCTTTTTATATTTTGTCCTTCCTCACTTAGACTGTGAACTTCTTGAGGGCAGGGCCTATCACACTTTTCTTTGTATCCCCAGCATTAGCAGGCTTAAGTCCCTGTCACATAGTAGGCACTTAATAAATGTTTATGGGCTCTGACTTTTGAAGAAGTGGTCAACTTTGTCTAATACTTCCAGAAGAACCATTCAATAATGTGACCATTCAATCTGGCAAGTATTCTCCTGCCATCATCTATAACTCAGACTCTTCTCTTTGACTATAATCTCTCTCCATGATTTACCCCACCCAAACCCATTCTGTCCTCAATGGCATCTCCACCTGCTTTCTCAGGCCATCACCCTTTAACTGGCTTGGCGAGCTCCCTTAAAAATCTAGAACTTTTAATTAATATCAGTTCAAGTTTATACTATTCTCTATGAGATAATAATTGTAAAGTGCTTAAGCATAGTACTTGGCAGATAGTTAGCATAATATAGGGTCATGATATCAGCTATTATTATTATTTATTATTACCCTGGAGTTACTTGTCCTATTGTAGTTCACCCATTTCTGGACCTCAGTTCTGAATTACTCCCACCATCTCCTTTCTATGCCACTGCTCCAGTGTTTCTAGATGAGGGAGTCACGTACCATATCGACTGGGTCCTTTACAAATTTATGTTCTCCAATCTTAATTAGGCTCTCACTGCTGCCAGCCAATCCTTTTGTTCCTCCCTTGACTGACTCATCTTACTCCCCACAACTGCTGTCCCAAATGCCTCCTCCTCTCAAACCGCTTACACCTTCCCCCAGACTCTCTAGAGCTGAGGGAATCTTTTTACACTTCAATTAAAAAAAATTGGGGCCATCCATTAATGAATTCCCTCTCAGAGCCAATTCCCTACTTTGTATCACATAGTAGCATTTCTGCCTGCTGCTTCCTTTGTTCCAAGTATGGTGGATAGAGAGCCCCCACCTTTTGGGCCAATTCCAACCCAACACCCTCAATGTCATTTCCTCCAGAAGCTTGCCCTGTTGATTATAGCCACATTCTCTTTTCTTATTTTCAACCATTGGTTGACTCTTTCCAGGATCCAACAAAACATGCCCTTGAAAACCTTGATTTGACTCTGCCATCATCTCAAGCTATCCTATTTCTCTCCTTTCTTTTATAGTCAAACACCTAGAAAAGTTGTCTACATTTTTGTTGCCTATACTTTCCTCAAGTCCCACTTGTTTTTCAACTCCTTTCAGTCTGACTTCCATTGACACTACTCAATTGAAACTGACTTTTGATGACTCTGGAAGAGAGAGTGAGTCTCATGACTTTGTGCAACTCTGCCTCACTTAAATCCAAATTCAGGAACACTTGATGAAGGATGAGCAACAGCATCTCTGGCTTCCTTCAAAGCTCACTTCAAACACCAACCCTTATATCAGGCCTCTTCTGTGTCCCTAACTACTAAACCAAAAGACACATCTGCCTCAGGCTACCAAATTCAAGTGAACTGCATTTACTTTTTAAGTCCTTTCTAATAAAGAAAAGGAAGCTGCCACATCAATTTTTGTTGATATATTTTCTTCCCTAGGACAGCTCCGTGGCTCAGTAGATGGAGCACCAGCCAGTCAGGAAAGTCAGTCAGGAAAACTCATCTTTGTGAATTTAGATCTGACCTCAGATACTTTATTAGCTGTTGGACCCTGGCCAGCTCACTCAACTAAGTTTGCCTCAGTTTCCTCATCTGTAAAATGAGTGGGAGAAGAAAATGACAAACCAGTCCTGTATCTTTGCCAAGAATGGGGTCAGCAAACATTGGATAGGACTGAAGGAATTCTCTTCCCACCTCATTACCTTATGTTTATTTGTTTATTTCTACTTAAATGTAAATGAGAAACAGAAGAGGCAGCCCACGTGAAGCAGCTAGAGTTGGCCTCAAAGCCAGGAAGACCTGAGTTCCAGTTCTGACTCTGTCATATACTAGTTGTATGATCCTGGCTGATTCACTTAATCTCTGTGTTCTAGACAGTTTGAATTGGTAGAACTATTTTTTTTACCTTGTGTTCCTTTGCCAATAAAATCACAAGTGCAAATACTATCTTTATAATTACACATTGTTTCTTCCTGTATCTTTATATCACAGGGTCGGACAATTAAAGTAATGGGTAATTACCGATTTAATGACTGATCATCAAGTAAGCAATTAAACGTTTGTTGATTGACTGGTCGACTTGAGAAACCTGATTCATGCTGTATTTTCAAAGTCCATCCCTCTCTGTAGCGAGAATAAGTTTTACTCCCCTATAGTAAGATAGTGGGAAAAGAACAGAGCAGAATTAGAGCCGGATTCTAGAGTTCCATCCACAATCAATCAGAGGGTTTGGGAGGTGATCTACTCTAACTTCACTTTATCGTGTTTCAATTTAGTCTCAGTTAAACAATAATCTCATATTACATCTCTTAAAATTGTGAAATTACGCAGTATCGCGCATTTTATCTCCCGCCCGTTTCTTTTCCTTCTCCCGCCTAATCCCTTCTTTATCCAGGGCTCCCTCCCATGGACTTTCCAGCTCCAGACTTTTGCACCAGCCCGGCAGCGTATATGCGCAGTCGGAGTCTGGCTCACTGCGCCTGCGTCGAGCTTCGACGCCAGCTGCGGCTTGCCTTCTCCGGGTCCCAGAAAGTCTTCTGGGAGAGCGAGGCGGGCGCCTCGGGGAGGGGGCGGGGAGTGGCTCCGGCTTAAGCCGGGCGATCCCGGAGCTCTTCCAGAGTCTAGCCAAGAGGAAGGCGGGCGAAGACTCCCTCGACCTAGTTAGCCCGCCGGGGATGATGTCTGGGGTCCCGGAGGCCGCAGCCGAGGACCCGGACGCCGCCGCGGACGTCGAGGCCCGACAGAGGAAGCTGGAGTCCATGAACCGAATTCCTCGGCTGCCGGTCCACATGGAGAATTTGCTGGTGAGCGCGGAGCGGACGCTTTGGGCGGCCTTGGCTTCGGCCGGCGGGGGCCCGACGGTCTTCCTCTTTTCCTACCCTCCTCTCGGGAGAGAGGGGGGCTGGAAAGGGAGGCCTGCCCCTGGCCTTCACTTCTTCTTCCCCCACATTGGAGGGCGGGTGTCTGGAGGGGACTGGGGGGGGGTTCTCCATGGCCTCCTCTCTTTAGCCTTTAGACTCTGCGAGCTGTTTGATCTTGCAACTGTCGTATTATTGGGAAATTTCGTTTAACTGGGAAACTGAAACGGAACGGGGCAGGAAGCTATTTGCCCCAGGCTCTCGTCTCGAACCATCTCTCTTGTTATCTCTTGGGTTAATGCTCTTTTCTCATTTTCAATTTATTAGTTGACTGATTAATATAATGTGGTTTTATAAAGTTAACGTCTACATAGCCGCTGTAAAGTTTGCAGGTAGCTCTCTACTTATTGTCACTTGATCTTTACTAAGGCCCTGGGAGGTAAGGTGCTATTGTTATCCCCATTTTACAGATGAAGGCCCCAAATTGGAGGATTTGAACTCAAGTCTGCCAGATTCCCAAGTTCATCGCTATGCCACCCAGTTGCCTCTGCGAGCTTGTGCACATATTGTTTGGACCCTTGACCTTAAGCTCTTTTCCCGATCCCTTCAACTGCTGGTGCCCTATCTCCCAAACTGCTTTGTGTTTAATACTTTGTGTTTTTGTTTACTAACTTTGTATATACTTCTTTGTACGCTTTCTATTTTTGCCGCGTTTATTAACTGCATTTGTGCTTGTTTATGTTTTAATATGTGCTTGTCTTCCCCGTTAGAATATAAGCTCATTGGGAGTAGGGATTGTTTCATTCTTGGTACCAATCGCAATTAGCAAAGTGCTCTGAAGTAGGAGGTGCTTGATAAATACTTGATTGATTTTTGGTTTTTACTTTGTATCCTCCAGGGCATTGAACACCATTTTGCCCACAAGTCCTTTAAAAAGTAATACCTTGAAGGATTGTGAGAATAAATTGAGATGTTTGTAGAGTGTTTTGCAAACTTTAAAGAGTTAGGTATAAATGTTATTAATTATTATTTGTATTTGATTGACTTAATGGCAGAGCTGAGACTCAAACCGGTTTCCAGTGGTCCTGGAATTAAGGGGCTCTCAATGTTCTAGCTGTGGGGCTTGGAATTTCTTAAGCATTTATTAAGCACCACTGTTAAATGCTCAAGATCCAAGTACAAAAAAAGAAACAGTTCCTATTCTCTAGGATTTTACATTAAGTGGGGGGGGAAATAATCCATTACATGGTCTCTCTGAGCCTCTCTTATTCATCTCTAAAATGAGGATGGTAATACTTACACTACCTACTTTGAAATGTCAGGAAAACAATATATAAATAAGTCTTTATTGTTTGCTAATTTCAACAATAAGACATTTCCCAACTACAGTTCTACATTCCTATTCTGTTTTGGTTCCATTTCATTGTTCATCTGGGCAGATAGTGCAGATTTTTCTGCCCTACATCCATACAACTCTGTCAGCTCAATGAGCTGGCTACCTATTTTTGCTATAGTTCTGTTAGACATAATAATTGTGTTATAGTCTGAGCAATAAGCATTTTTCATGCATTAAGTTTTAACTTCAGGCCAGTGATTTTTTTTTCACTGTGCCATGTTACAATTTCTTTAGGCCTTTCTGTTTGGATTTTTTGTTCCTTAATAAGTGTATGTTAGGGATGATTAGTGGGTTAGGTATTTAAAATAGAAAGGAAATAATCTAGTATCTGGAGCCTTCTGTATGCCTTCAGTTGTGACTTTGCCACTAGACAGCCATATGACCATGGGCTAGTCTCTTAACCTCTATTTCTGTAGTCTACATCAGTTAAAAATTGGGATAATACTTATTTCACAGGGTTATTGAGAGAAAAGTTCTTTGCAAATATTAAAGGTATTATATAAATCTGAGGTAGTAGTAATGTCAGCATCAGAGTTTGGCACTGAAGCAAACATTAGCTGTCATCTGATGAAGTAACCTCAGTTGACAGAAGAGAAAATTGAAGCTCGAATAGGTATCTTTTGCTGGTAGGAGGTCATAAAACTATTAAGGATTACAAAATCAGGATTTAAAACCAAGTTCTCTTTTTCCAAATACAGTGATCTTTCTGTTGTACTAGTCTTCCACCTCAGTTCCTTCTGGAGTGTTTCAGAGAACTGAAGTTGTTACTATAATAGAATTTACATAGTAGAATTCTTATCAGGAAATTTAATTTCACTCAGTATTTTCAGGTACGAACTTGGGTGACTAACTCACTTAACCTCTTAGTCAGTGCTCAGACACAACTCTTGAGACTAAGTTTGCAAAGCACTTGCTAATCTCCAGTAGTAGGTGTTTCCTTACTGGAAGTCATCTACAGCAGGGAAGATACAGGTTCTGTCAAAATTATGTAGTATCTCCTCAGCACCTAATAAGTTATATATAGTAATTATATTTTTCACATTTTAATTCAATAAGTAGTTGACACAAAATATAAATAAATAGTCCTTCTACCCTCAAGGCATTTATAGCCTGCTGGGGACATACAGCTTGTACACAGGTATTTTTAAATGATGAAGGGAGATGGGAAAATTTCATGGAGAAGGTAGCACCTGATTCAGATGCAAGGTGAGGAAGGGATACATTGCAAGCATGTTTAGATATAGTACACAGGGTCAGGAGATGGCACATCCAGTTTCAGGAACTGGGCTGGTAGTTCTATTTAGTTGCAACCTAGGGTTTGTGGGGGGGAAAGTAGTATGAAAATAGGGTTGGAAAGGTGGTATGTGAGAGCTTTAAATATCAGGCTGAGGACTTATTGTAGAGATCTTCTGATGGTTTTTGATTAGGAGAATGAGTGACATGGTCAGTTCTGTCCCTTAGGGCAAGGGTGACAAACTCAAATAGAAATAAAGCCATTAAACCATACAGAATGTTTCCCACAGGTATTAATTTTATCTCTGTTTTATCGTATTTTTATTTTGTCAAATATTTCTCAGTTACATTTTAACCTAGTATTGGCACATTGGGAGTGCTTTGCTGACAGGAGGCAGTTAGATGGTTTAGTGAATAGCACACCAGGCATAGAGTCAGGAGGTCTTCAGTTCACATTTGACATTGAGTTCAGATGTGACCTTGGGCAAGCCTGTTCATCTTAATCCACTGGAGAAGGAAATGGCAAATCACTCTAGTATCTTTGCCAAGAAAACCCCATGGCCAGTATGGGTCCACGGGTCACAAAGAGTTAAGACACAACTAAACAACTGCATGCTGACTGTGCCCACCTGTTTGACCGTCTGCCTTAGTGGGATGTTGCCCACCCTCTCTCCCCCTGCCCCTCCTTTATTGGTTTGAGGGGGGAGAAAACTGGAGACTGGGAAGGCCAACTAGGAAGCTATAAGAATTTCACTGAGAAAAATGTCTGAGCTGAGATAGTGTCAGTGTAGGATAGATACTTAAAGGTGAGGGAGGTACTGTGAACTGTAGCTTTTTCTAACTGTATTTCAATTTAATTGGCTTCCTTCATAATCCTACTTATTTTATGCATTTAAAAACACTGTTATGAGAAAGGGTCTGTAGACTTCCCCATGTTGCCATGCAGTCTATGACTAAGATCTTCTTGTGTAGAAAAAGAAAATAATTGGAGAGGTGTTTTCAGGAATGAACTTGATGTAAGACTTGCCAAGTGATTGGATATGAAGGGAGAAAAATGGAAGAGAGCTCAAGAAATGAGCCTGAAGGCATGATTGAGGCTTTATCAGTAAGCTTATTTCATCTCAAGCAGAAGCCAGAGAAGAAAACTTTAGTTATAAGTAATTTTTTATGTCTTTGCCCTTAAATTAAAAAATAAAAAAGGAAAGAAGAATTTTTTGTAATTATCTAGGGGAGGACCCTAAAGTCTTTTGCTTGTTGCTTCTATGTGAATATAAGGCAGTTTTTTTCTCAGGGTCAGTCATATCATGGTAGAGGAGAAAAAGAAGTTGCTCCAGTCAGAGGATCCAACTTTAAATACTACCTCTGATATTTTTTTACATATACAACTGTACAAGTCATTTAACCTCCTCAGCCCTCCTAGTAGGTTGCACCAGATGGTCTCTGACATCTCTTCACCTCTACTTTCACTCAGTAAACATTCCATAAGCACCTGCTATGTCCTTAAGGCTGGGTATAAAAATGGTTGTGGGGGAGTGGCGGTGCTAGGAGCATACTATGTAATAGAGAAAGACTGCACAAAAGAAAACTGAAATGAGAGTGAGGGGGAAGAAGTCCTCAGTCAGGCTTTTGGACATAGTGGAGAAGTCAAAGAAGTCCAAAAGGAGTTGTTGCTGCTTGAGAAATAAGACCATGTCTGTCTTCCTCTCCTCAAATGGGGGAATTTATGGTTCCACCTTCCAATCAGAAGAGCAGAGGGTACTTACTGATGGAGTATGAGAAATAAGGCCGATTGAATCTTTTTAGATGATGGCATTTCCCTATGAGGAGTTTACTGGGGGCTTGGTAGAGAAGCCAATAAATCCAAAATTAGTACCACCAGAGTCCAGGTGGGAAATGAGATGTCTGAGGGACATCTAGGATCACTTGATAGAATAAGAAAAAAATAGTTCTCATACTTGTTTTGAGAATTAGTGAGAAATACATTAAAATTCTGATTAAAACAAATTCAAGGGACTGTTCCAAATAGTTTGTTTTGGATGTTTTTCTCCACCGTTGGTTGAATTAACTGGACAGTCAGTTTATGACTGGGAAATCTTTTTGATACAGACTTTTTTGTTTGTAGTCATAGTTTGCAATGGGGGGAAATCTTTTTTAAGAACTAGATATTACTAGCATCTCTTAATTTCTATTTTACTTCCTCTGTTAACTCCTATTGAATATTCACTCTTTGTTTTGAAGCTTATTATAGTTATCTACATTTCATTCTCTCATGCTTTTTTGCACTGCTCTTGTTTGTGCCTCAGCATGTTTGAGTGTGAGCATATTTCTGAAGGCTGCATGAAGGAGTAGTTCTGCATTTAAGTATTGATACTGTGCAAGTGGGCTAGTGAGCCCCCTCTCAATCTTATTGAATTATTGCCTTAGAAAAATCTCAAAATACATAGAGAATTATGCTGATTTTTAAAAATAAATTGTTGGTTACAAATAATTTAACAGTTATCTTTTTTCCCCTAGCCATCAAAAATAAAGATTAATTTAGAAGAGAATGTACAATACATGACCATGAGAAGTAAGTTAAAACATTGGGTAGTTTTGTTTAAATGTTGTAATTTGAATTTCACAGATTTAAACTGTGTATTGGGATTTTTAAAAATGTGAAGAAGACTGTTGGTAGGAAGTTAGACTAAGTGATTCTGAGATCCTTTCCAACACCAAAAATGTGTTTGGTTCTTCTGCAGTGTAATAGATAATACTTTGTCTACACTTACAAAGAGAAACACTAGCAAGAATACTTCAAGGTACTGGATGTTGTTTTAACAAGGAAAATTTTTAAAAATTTGTTCTCCTGTGTTTTAGAGGCTTGCTAGGATTATAAAATAACAGGAGGGATGTTAAAGGGTCATCTAGTCTTATCTTCTCATTTCACAGATGAAGATTTTTTTCATTGTGATACAATCAGAGTAACAGTGTGAAAATAAGTGGCTGGAATTCAAACTCAGCTTCCCTAGCTGAATCATGGAATGCTTTCTGCGAGGCCACCCTGCCTCTTATTTATATCAGTACATAAATCATGTTTTTAGAAATGCTATGGAAAACCCCATACATTTACACTTAAAATTTTCCAATATGTACAGTCTTGTCAGTGTAGTACAGGCTTCAACACTATTGATCTCCACCTATCCATGTCTTCTCATCCTGTTTGGTTCTTGTTCATTCCCTCCCATAAATCCTTTAGCCTTTGGAGGCTATGGAATATCTGCCTCCTTTGCTAGTCATATATAGAATGCTGTCTTTTTTGCAATTTCTTGCACAGAAATCATTATTTATAATATGGTGCAACCTATGTAGTGTCACCCATGATTTATATTTCTTTGGAGATTGTGATGTTCCATGATTTTAAGCTGTGTAGCATTTCTGAAAATTGGGGTTTTGTATTAAAATCCTGTGGTGTTTGAAAAATAAAACAGCATAGAAACTCCCAGGAAACAAAGTTGTCAGCAGGGTTGCCTTCCGATAACAAACAAAGACAACCCTATGTCTTCCTCCTTTCTTGGTTCCATCCTCCTTTCTCAGCCTCTAGTACCAACTGAAAGTGATATGACTTCTACATCAGATAGAACATCAGTATTGATTCCATTTGAAATACATAGCAACACAAAGGAACAAAGATAAGAAGGATAGATTTCACCTGAGATAGAAACATAACTGCCTTGGATTGGGGGGGGGGGGGGAGGTAATGTGGCAGGAGCAGCTACTGTTATTTTTTTTTGTTAAGTTTTGTGGAATTTGATGTGTTTAGGCATTTTATATATATCATAACCCTAGCCAGTGTATATTTAAATGAACGCTTGTTAAACTAGAACTTCTAGTTCTCATAGCATATTTGAATTTTGTTGTCTACTTCCTGCTTACAAGTAATGAGTTTAAAAATTCTAACCACCCACCACTATAAATCTTTTAAAATTTATAGCTAATCTTCATTAATTTGGAGACTCTAGATATTCATCCTATAATGGGTAGAATGATAGATTTGCCAACCACTGTAATTAATCTGAATATATGATGCATGGTGCTTATGAATGTAATGGATTAGAGGACTTGGAGAGTGGTTTTGCAGTATTGACATTTGAATTGCTTAGGATATGTGAAAGGGGAAAAAAGAAAATCATTTAACCTCTGATCAGAACGACATCTAAATTATTTAAAAACATTAATCAAGATATATTAAAGACATTTATCTTAGTAGAACACTGAAATGCAGTGCAAGTGTGAGACTATAATTTTATTTCAGAATTTTAGAGTTAGAAAGGAACGTCAGTGACCATATAATCCAAGATACCCCCCAAAAGAACCACCACTTTAAGATACTGTATGCCATATGTTCATTGTCTAAGGCCTGGCTCATTACCAATGCGAATTGGTGAGAATTTTTCTATAAAAATTCTTGAAGATCATCTACTAAATTCTAGGGGGTTTGCTGCTTGCATTGATGAAATGTTTGAAGTGTTCATAGCTATTACTAGGGTGATTGACTGGAGCTTTGAGTCAAAAGCTAAAATTTACAACTAGTTTCTTAGCATAGTAGAAACAATTAAATTTAGCACAATTTACAAGTTAAAATAGTAAGCTACCAATGATCTGGCCAGGATTCCATACCATCCCCTGTACCTTATCCCCCCAGTCACTTGGCTTTTTTATTTGTTATATTTGTCCTAGGATCAATAATTGATATGTAGGACTGAGTATATAGGATATCTTTTTTCATTGATCAAATATAGAGATACAGAAGGAAATATTTTTCTGATTGGTTAAGAATCTGCATAAATGTTTTATAAAGCCTGTTACTAAAAATCGTCTTCTACTTTTCCAGAAGCACTAAAAGTGGCAAAACCTCGTTATGATGTATCTTTGGTTTATTTAACTCGTAAATTCATGGAACTCATCAAATCTGCTCCTGGTGGAGTTCTTGATTTGAATGAAGTTGCAACAACATTGGGAGTACGAAAACGAAGAGTATATGACATCACCAATGTATTAGATGGAATTGACCTCATTCAAAAAAGATCTAAGAATCATATTCAGTGGATGTAAGTTGATTCAAGCTTTTCATCACAATTCTACTTCACATCATCCTAGTACAGTTAAATCTTTTTCAAGGAAAACACACGTGTTCAACGTTTAAAACTTGTAATCCAGATAGGAAAGTTTTATACAGTAGGAAATTTTATTTATTTATTTTAATTATTTACTTCTGTCTTAAGCTGAGATAGAGTGGTTAACTAATGATAGAGAACCTCGGAATCAGTTAGGAGCCATTACCTCCAAAGAATTGGAGACATGATATTTCTAAGAGTCCTTTCATCATAGTTCAATAAACATCCATTACATTTTATTTGATTCCTGATTACTAAGGAAGAATTAGGGCTTCAGAAGTAGATGAATACCTTGAAGAAGATATTCAGTAGCCTAGAGTATATTTCAGTAGCCTAGGAGTTTAAATCCCAGAGAGCAAGCATTGATAGAGTAAAGAGAAGAGGGTCTAGCACAAAGCCTTTGGGTACACTTAAACATAACAGGTTATAATTATCCAGCAGAGGAGACTGAGAAGCCTAACAGGCTGAGTAGGTGTTCAGTAATGTCATGCTGCAGAAAAGTCAAAGTTGAGGACTAAGAAGAAGCCATTAGTCTTGGCAGATAAAGAGATGATTGGTAACCTTGGTTGGAACAGTTTCAGTTGTGAGGTCAAAAGCCAGACTTTAAGGGCTTTGAGAGGTGAGTTGGTAGTGAGGAGGTAGACACAATGAGTACGGGTGGCTTTTTCTAAGAGTTTGTCTATAAAGGGGGAATATAGCATGGAAATACAGAAATATAATAGAGCTTCCTTAATACTTAACCACTCCCCAAAGTCAACAGTTTATTACCTGAATAATAACTCTATCAACATTTTATTATTGAAACAGAAATCTATCATGGCCTTTAAAAAAGTACAGCCTTTAATTTATTCTTTCTTTATTAACACTGATTTAAAAAAAAAAATTTGTTTCAGATTCTCTCCCAACTTTTCTGCTATTGAGAAGGCAAGCAATATAATATCAATTAGACATGTGAAATCATATTATGACCTCTTACATAATTTAGGTTTATACCTGAAGCTGATTGGCACAGTAGATAGAACACCTGAGCCTGGGGTCTGGAAAACCCAAGTTCAGATCTGGTCTCAGAAACCAGATAATAGCTGTGACCCCAGTCAAGTTACTTAATTTCTGTCTTCCTTAGTTTCCTCAGCTATAAAATGGAGATAATATTATCCACCTTCTAGGGTGGTTGTGAGGATCAAATGAGGTAATATTTGCGAAGTTCTTAGCATGGTGCTTCACACAAAATAGGCACCTAAATGCTTTTTGTTCTTTCACTCACGTGATAATAAATGTGCAGGAAGTAGGAAGTAGTCTTATGCTGTGCTCTACAAATTAGGTCCATATTAAAGTTTTGTCTCCAGTTTTGGTCACTTCAGTTTAGAGCTATCCAGAATTTCCATACCTGTTTTGTTGAGAGGTTTTCCCATGGAAATGTCTTTTTATTTTGAGTCAATAGAAAAATTTCTTTTATAGCCAACATTTCTGAAATTACCAGTGAGCAATTGTTTACTCTGTTTTGTTAAATGATCATTTTAATATTATTAGTTGCTATATGCCTATCATTGCATGTAAGTATAACATACACTGAAGATAGCAACACAATTTGGAAAAGATAGAAAAACTTCTGAGAATGTTAGTGAAACAGTGATCTAAAAGTATTCTTTGTTAGCTTCTTATATGTTTTATTTTTTCATACTTTTTTTAAAGTGGATCTGATCTTGGTGGTATTGGATCAAAAGTACCGCAGCAAAAGAAGATAAGGGATGAACTTACTGATTTGACAGCAATGGAAAAAGCTTTGGATGAGTTAATTAAGGATTGTGCTCAGCAGCTGTTTGAACTAACAGATGACAAAGAAAATGGAAGATATCCTTTATCATTAGTTATTAGAATTACTCTGGAGCCATTTAATTTGAGTACTATTGTTAGCAATAAGACTTAATTTTACATTTCTTAGATGGAAAAATCAAGCATTTAGCCATTGAAGTACATGTAAGAAACTTGTGGTTTTAACACAAAATATACCATTATTTTTAGAGCCTCATCAAATCAGGTTGGTGGGGACTCTGGGAGATATCCCCTGCTGATACTTAAAAGTGATGGTTACTATTAGGATTATTTCATCATTAATGTTTAATATTAAAACTGTGGTTTGTTTTCATCCTAGATTGTTATAAAATTAGTCAAATACATTTCTGTTTAAATTTGTTTTAACCCCCACCTTAAAAGTTATGTTCCCTCAAATTTTATAAAGTAGTTATTTGGAACTAGGAATACATTTTCCTATAAGAACACCATAAATAGTGATTAGATTTCCAGGCTATTCAACTTAGCAAACATTTGTCAGATACCAGCAGTGCAAGGCAATGTATCAAGTTTTAAAACTAGCTCACGGTTTTAATTTATAATACAGCTAAATAATATTGCAATTCCTGGTTCCAGGAGGAAGGGACTATGTCATTCTCCTTGACCTTTCTGCAGCCTTTGACACTGTTGAACACTCTTTCCTTGATATTTTTCTCTATAGGTTTTCAGGATACCACTTACTCCAGGTTTTCCTCTTACCTATCTGACTCCTCCTCTGTATCCTTAGCTGGATCCTCCAGATCACACTCTCTAACCAAAGGTGTTGCTCAGGGTTCTGTCCTATGTCCTTTTCTCCCTCTGTACTACTTAACTGTGAGATCTCATCAGCTACTATGGGTTTAATTGCCATCTTATGCTGATGATGTTCAGATGTACTTATCCTGCCTCCAACTCTCTGCCCACCTTCAGTTTCATGTATCTTCCTTCTCTTAGACATCTCAGACTGGATGTCCAGTAGACTTAAACTCAGTATGTCCAAAATGGAATTTATTATCTTTCTCTTTAAACCCTCCCCTCCTCCTATCTTCCCTATTACAGTTAAGGGCAACACCATACTCCTAGTCCCTCAGGCTCACAATTTAGGAGTCATCCTGGTTTCCAAGCTGTTATCGGACATGTTGATTTCACCTTAGCAACATTTCTTGTATAATCCTCTTTCTCTTCTCTGACACTCATTTTAATGCAGGCTATCATTATCGCAAGCCTGAATTATCAGTGTGTTAGCCTGCTGGTGGGTCGGCCTGCCTCAAGTCTCTCCTGTTCCAGTCTATCCTCTATTCAACCAACAAAGTGATTTTCCTGAAGTGCAGGTTTGATTATGTCACTCTGCTACTCAATATACTCCAGTAGATCCCTCTTGTATTCAGGATCCAAATACAAAATGCTTTGTTTGGCATTCAAAACCCTTTATAACCTAGCCCCCTTCTGTTTTTTCAGTTTTCTTAATACTACTCCCCTCAAGGATGTGTATTCTTCAATCCAGAGATGCTGATTTTCTGACTGTTCACAGACAAGACATTCCATCTCTTGATATTCTCTTTGGCTGTTCCCTATGCCTGGAATGCTTTCCCTCCTCTGCTCAGACTGTTGACCTCCCTGGCTTCTTTAAGTCCTAACTAAAATCTCACTTTCTCTAGGAAGGTAGGAATTAACTCCTATTAATTCCAGTGACTTCTCTCTGTTAATTTTCTATTTGGCCTGTATGTAGCATGTTTTGTATGTATTTGTTTGCATGTTGTCTCATTAGCTCATAAGTTTGAGAGCAGACACTGTGTTTTGCCTCCATTTGTGTCCCCCAATGCTTAGCACAGTGCCTGGAACATGGTACACACTTAAATATTGATTGATTCATTGATTACATAACAGAAAGTGTTATTTCTTGTTTGATTATTAATAGGCAGAAGTTTGGCCTGCTTTTCTTCTGAGTTTTAGTACACTTCTCCTTTGCTATCCAGTGATTTTAGCTTTCCTTAGGCCCTCCACTAGGTGTGCCTCACATTGCTGACATCTTCCTCCCGTTCGGAATTCTTATTTACTAACTAGAATAATCTGAGGTAAGTGTTAGGAGAAAAGTAGTCTGAACTAATTCATACTGATTTCTGTATCACTGGTAGCTCCCAATCCTTCATTATTTATTTGAATTTTGCCCTAAGGAATATTCAGTGCTGAAATTTGAGGCAGTGAGGTGGTTCAGTAGATAGAGTGACGAGCCTGGAGTCAAGAAGACTTGAGTTCATATCTGGTCCCAGACACTCAACTAGCTGTATGACCCTATTCAAGTCACTTAACCCTGTCTGCCTCAGTTTCCTCATCTGTGAAATGACCTAGAGAAAGAAATGACAAACCACTCATTATCTTTGCCAAGAAAACCCAAAATGAGCTCATGAAGAGTCAGACAAGCCTGAAATGACTGAGTAAATCAAAGTAAAATGGAAACTAATAAGGTAAAATGAAAAAATATAAATAGTATAAGTAGAGTATTTTAGGGTGGAATAACCACTACTCTTATTTAGTCTGACAAGGGTTCTTTATCAGGTCTACTTCCCTCTACTTTCTGTCTTAATCCCTGCCTTCCCCGGAAGCCTGCTCTTTTAAACATCATTTGCTCTTCTCTTCACTCTCCTTACATCCTGACTGATTCCTTCTTTACTGCCTATAAATATGACCAGCTCTTGTATCTCTTTAACAGCCAACCTGCTAGAAAGGAGTAATCTACATTTGCTTGCCTCCTACTTAATTCTCAGCCTTACAGTCTGGCTTTTGATGTTAGCTTTCAATTAGAGCTACTCTCTTCAAGGTTACCAGTGATCTATAAAGTGCTAAAGGCAGTGGCTGACAGCTCTTATTCTGAAGGCCCTCATACTCTAAAAGGGCAAGACAGTACAGGTACCATCTTTAGATTGGTAATGAAGTTTCTTAAATGCTGCTTCCACTAATAAACTTATATCTGTTTCGGTTGAACCATTTGATAGTGAAAAAGAAACCAGTCCAGAGAGGTTATAAGTGATTTGTCTCAGGTCACACCTAGGTACCGGAGCTCACACTTCAAATCCAGCAGTTTTTCTACTGCATACCAGTTTGTTTCTAAAGTAGAAAATGTTTGGTAGCCTTATTAAAATGTTGTCATTCCCTTATATTTGTTTTAATCTTTATTTCTTATGTTTTGTCTTCATTATTAACCAGCAAAACATTTTAGAGTAATCTGTATTAATAGAAAGAAATATGGAGCTAAAGCAAATTTTGAAAAATGACTGTGAGGAAAATCTGTGAGTAGTTTATTACTTTGGCCAAAACCTCCATTTTTTTCACTCTAGGCTATTTAGTTCACATAAGTTAAGAACTGCCTAGATTTGCATTATGAAGCATTTATTACTAGTGATCTCTTAATTGCTTTTCAGCTAGTAAGTATATTCCTTAATTTAGAGATTCCTTAACTGACTCGTACATTAGCGTACGTGACCTATCAAGATATCCATAGTATTCAAGCTTTCCATGAACAGATTGTTATTGCAGTCAAAGCTCCAGAAGAAACCAAATTGGAAGTGCCAACTCCTAAAGAAGTAGGTAGTACTTTAAATGTATTTGTTTATAAGTTTCATTTTAAGAAAGTCTATTTTATAAAAAGTCTCACCATTTTTTTCTCTTTTAAGATTCATCTAAAACAATTACCTTCACTCTGACCTTCCTAAATAAACTTGATGTTATAAGTAATAGTGATGCCTTTTGGTAGGATTTGTTGGAGCCTCTTATAGTCTATAGAATGGTAATAGCATTGTATTAGATATTTTACCTTTCTTGCATGTCCAGAGGAACTTTGAGCTAAAATTGTAGTCTTTACAGTGATGGGAGACATCCAGAATAAATAGTACTTTGCATCTATGATCTTACTGATGTGCATACTCCCTTGGCCAGTACCAGTCACATTCCATTCACACCTCATCCTGTGTGATCCTTGTCCATGTCTTTTCCTTAATCCTCCAAAGATGACAAATTCAACCCTTCTTCTAGGGTTGTATTGTGTTGGTTTTTTTTTTTTTAAACATTTTGTGGGAATCAGTGCAGCCCTTGGACTACCAAAATATATCTTCACTTTTTAGCATTCCCAGGACCTTTGTTATAGAATCTCATAAAAGTTAATTTCAGTTTTATAAGATATCAATAAAAACAATATAAAGACTTCCATTGAAAAGTCCTGGAAAGGGAGCAAAGAAAACAAGCACTGAAGAGCTATGTGTAGTATCTTCTCTTGACTCTCCTGGTTCATACAAGCATATCAAACCCTTCTTCAGTACACCAGCACTGTGCTAGATTTCAAATAAGAATCACTCTGGATGAGCTTTTAGGGAGGGTGTGCCTAAATTAAAACCCAGATGCAGACTGGTAAATTGAAACCTGAAATAGCCTTAGACATGCCTTCTAGTAATGGGAGAACTTAGAAATAGGACAGAAAGTTAGGATGTGAGATCTTCTGCTATGCTGCATCTCACTGCAACTCACTTTGTGTTATGAACACAGTGAAGGGCAGCGCGGGAGGGAGGAATGCCATCTGTGTTGTCTAGACCGGGCCTAACAGACATCCCCAGAGAACCAGGTAGGGGTTTCAATTCCAACTGTCAACATGTTGCTTTTCATGTATGTAACATTACCATTTTATTAATGTGCTAGAGCCATATTTCTCATGTGGATGTTTTGTGACATCCTCTGACCTCTTAAGAGTAAACCAACAGAATATGTGTTTGTGGGGGGGATGTGATCAACCTGCATGGGAAAAAAAAAATGGAAACCACCCTTTTAATGAGGACTATGTTTGCTTGATTTACAATTGAGAAGAATACAGAGATTATTTTCAACTGTAATGCTCTCAAGAACTGACTTATCATTCTTTGAGGGGAGAAATAGTTAGATGCCTAGTATTATATGAAGAGGCAGCATTTTAAGTAACCTTCAGGAAATGCAGTGTGGTATAGTGGAAAGAACATGGTCTTTGGACTGAGGGAATTAGTTCAAAATTATAGTTCTGCCAGCCGTCTATGGGACCTTGGAAAGGTCACTTAACCTCTCTGACCTCAAGTTTCCTCATCTATAAAATGATGGGAGTACTGGATGTCTTAAGAAGTCCTTGGCAGCTCTAAATTTATGATTAAGATTATTTGATGACCGAGGTGCTAGACATTACATTAAAACCTCGTATTTTCCCCAGAGTCATTAAATTATGTGGTATTATGAGACTGTCCGAGCAGTTAAGACTTGGTAGATTTTTTTCTTCAAGATTCTTGTTCAGGTATCAGAGAGGTAGCCCATATAGAGTGTGCCTCATAATCACTTGAAAACATTAGGCTCTTGGTAGAGTCTGCTTTGTAGTCATCCAGCTTAGACTAATCAAGAATTCTCATTCTTCACTAATCAGTAAAATGTTAGGCTTGTGGGTACTATTTCCTAGATTCGTTAAGTTCAAGTAAAAGACTTAAATAGAGAGAAATGGGGTTTTAAGTAATTGAATTTTTGTATTTTGGCTCCAAATCTTTTACCCCTCAGTATCATGTAACCTGACCACTTTGCTAATCTGACTAGTTGATTATATCTAATTATTTTTCAGTCTCTATTGAATTTTTTCTCACAATTATTTAATGATGAAATTAGGTATAAATTCAAATTTTCAGGAAGATTTGCAGAACTTGACTGTCCTAGTGAGTGAAACAAATATGGTTAATGGATTTTTCTCATTCATGTTTATATTCTATGTTTCTTTTCATAGGACTGTATAACAGTACATATAAAGAGCACAAAGGGACCTATTGATGTTTATTTGTGTGAAGTGGAACAAGATAACATAAGTAACAAAACATTTGAAGAAATGAGCACTACTTTATCTGAAAGTAAGTCTACAGTTCATCCTGATGAAGGTAAATATAAAGAGATTGTGGAAAAATTTGGAATAAAAAAGTAATTTCAAAATTCACTAAAGTATAATTTAGCCAAAATTTTATGAGTATATATTATAATCTTTTAAATAAGTGTTTCAAAAAAGTACTAGGCCATGAAGAAATATTTCTGCCTCACTAGAAAGTAAAATTCAACATTCTTTTTGATCTAGGCAATGAAAGTATTACATTTGCAATTTGGAAGAGATATTTTGAAAAAGTTAGATGGAAAGCACAATAGAATTTGATTTCTTAATCCTATATCTGTTCATTTGCTGCCATTGCACTATTGGAAGTGTGTTGTTATGGGAAGATTTTTTTTTTTTAATGGAAGAAATGATTAGTTGTCCTCACTCTAGAGGTTTTCCTGTTCTTGTCTGCCCTTTCTTCTCAGTAAGTGAAATAGTACCCTTCCTTTTTAACCATTTAAAATTCACAAGAACTTGACAAGGTCAGAAAATTCTGAGGTAGTTTTAAACTATGCATTTAAATTCTCAGAAACCTTCTCTTCTATTTTTGGATTGATTCATTTGTGAGGAATCTGTGGTGCAACAAAGAATATCTGATTAGGACTTGTAACCTCTGGATTCTGGCTTCTCCCAGTCAGCTATTTATTAGCTATGTAACTTTACTAATTCAAATACAAATTCAAATTTCAACCCTCTTGAAACTCATTTGTTGGGGGAGGTTAGGTGGCACAGTGAATAGAGCACTGGCCCTGGAGTCAGGAGGACATGAGTTCAAATGTGGCCTCAGACACTTAACACAGAACTAGCTGTGGGACCTTGGGCAAGTCACTTACTCCCAATTGCCCTACCTTCCCCCCTCAAAAAAAAAAAAAACAAACTTGTTTGTTCTTATAAGAGGAGTATAATAATGCCTTCCCTGCCTGATTCTCTAGAGGCTCAAAATAAATAATATCTCCTAACTTTGAAAACAGTAAAAGATTATACATCTATAAAGTGACTTTTTTTTTCTTTTCCTCCTTCTGACTGGATCAGCATGGTACAGTGGAAAGAGGACTGAATTTGGAATCAAAGACCATACTTTCAATCTGGCCTGACTATCATTTGCCACCTCTTTGACCCTGGGCAAGACACTTTTCTGGGCCTCAGTTTCCTTAGCTGTAAAATGAAAAAGTTGAACTAGTGCACCTCTGATGAACCTCTTTGAATCTGAGCAAGACAAGGGAAGTGTAGGACAAAGGCTCTTAATCTTTTTGTGTTATATCCTTTTGACAGGGTAACCCTGTGAATTCAACAATAATGTTTTCTAATGAATAAAATACGTGACATTTCAAGCGAAGCCAATTATTTTAAGGTATCAAAATAATTTTTTTTAAATATATTGCTCCAAAGGTTTTGTATGCAGAAAAGGCCAACCATTTTTCATTTATCTTAAAATACATAGACTTTTAATCAGTCATAAAATTGTGTTCCAAAGGAGCAGATCATGGTACTGACTTGCTTGAATAAACTCACACTAAATATTACTCCTTTATTATTAACTTTGTGAAGAAATTTTATATGCTTCAGTTCTTCTGATGAAAGCTGCTGTGAAAAAAAAGTTATATTAACTCAAAAAAAGTCATAATCCCCTACCTACTTTCTGGTTATATTTTCCTGAATTTTATTATTTTGTTTTTGCCATTGGCAAGTAGCAAAGTTTGAATATTTATGAAATATTATCTGCATGTCAAGCTTTTTTTCCAAAAATCAGTTTCAAGATGTAGGTATGATAATTATCTTAGACAAGTGATTCATTTAAATTTGAATTCGTTTTTCTCAGATTTGAGGGTGTATAAAGGAGAGAATACATTTATCGTTTTGGGGGGAAAGTTGTACTTTGGTCCTTGCTGTATCTTCTTAGTAAATATCCCTTTGTACATGCTTTTTAAAATGTGTTTTCATACAGGGAAAGCTGTCAGGCTTATTAAAACCTTACTTTCCTTTCAGTAAAGTAATGACTTTATTAAATGAATTACTTAAGTATATAATTTTCCTTTTTCTCTCTGGGTTAGCTATATTACGTGTGTTATCTCTTCCATCTATGTTGTTCAGTTTTTCAGTTGTGTCTAACTCTTACTGACCCCATTTGGAGTTTTCTTGGCAAAGATACTGGACTGGTTGACCATTTCCTTCTCTAAGTCATTTCATAGATGAAGAAAATGAGGCAGACGGGGTTAAGTAACTTGCTGAGGGTCACACAGCTGGTATGTGTCTTGGTCCAGATTTGAACTCAGGTCCTCCTGATTCCAGGATTGGCACTCTATCCACTGTGCCACCTGGCTGCCCCATAGATGGATATTAATTGAAGCCAAAAAACATGGTCAGCAGGACCTACAGATTTATTCCACTGCCGTAATCACCATCCTTTCTTCTCCAAATCTGTGTACTTACCTCCTAGTGTAATGAGGCTTAGGGAAAAGTAGTTGGTAAAATCAAATCATTGTAATTGTTTTAAGACTGATTTTAATTGTCAGTCAAACCTGGATTTGTAAATACGGGTTGATTGTATTAGTGAGGGGAAAATCCACTATGTAGCTACTAGTCAAATTGGGCATTTTTATTAAGCCGTGTATATACCAGGCAAAGAGAGACAAAAAGACAGCCCTTCCTCTTCTACTAGTATCAAAGATCATCTCATGTTTTGGTGTTTGGTTTCGAAATTTTCTATCATATCTAATTTAGAAAGCCATTTTTTAATATTTGAGGGTTTATCTTTTATTGTACTGCATTCAGATTTTAAATGGTCATGAATGTTACTTTTTTTTGCATTTTAAAAAAAGCCCAAACCCAAAACAGTACAGATTTTATACCACTGCTTTCCAAAGATGTTCATTTTACAGGCATGGAATTTCTTCCCTCCTCCGTCTTCCTCCCCCAATTAAAAAAAATTCTAGCTTGTTATGTTTATTTCTTTGTAGAAGGAAATCTGCAGCAGAATGAATCAAATGAAAAAAAACACCTGAGTTGTCTTGAACATTAAAACTCTGGAATGATTTCAACGCCTTTTGTCAAGTTGGCTTAATATCAAGTCTCTGTGGTGAGGCTCCCCTTTTCAGTTTGGACTTAAAAAAAAAAATCAGCCGTTGAGGACGTCTCTGCCCAGTTTGACATTAACATTAAGGCCAATAGTTTTAGTAGTTCTCTTATATACAGTTTTATCAACTTATTGTGGAAAATAGCTCATTTTATAAGCAGTTATGAAAATGTAATTTGGCATTTACTTAAGTGAAACAAGGACGTTTCTGTATTGAAAAAAATTTCATCAAAACAATCTTTTAGAGCACAAGTATGTTACTACTAAAACCCTTGGACTAATCTGAAATTGAAGAACACAGTATATCATTAACTTCTTTCTTTACAATGCAGAATATGTACCATATGAAATTATGCTTTACATCATGTGAGTACTGTTTGCATTGTGTACAGTCAACTGTTTAAATAATAAAGATGTACACAGTAAAATTAAATGTGAATACTCTTGTATATATTTGTATAATGTTTAGATAACTCATGAAAAATGTGAAGCATACATAAAAATTTCACCGTGTACAGCTAAAAATTAAAATGTAAATATGAAAAGTAATTAATTTGATTTTTGTGTTTTTTTTCTGATATATCCAACAGAACTTCAAAATCACTCTTATTTAGGTACAGAGAAATAGGAGTTTCAAGGATCAGTGAGTTGAAAGGGACCTGTAGTCTAACAGCAGTTACACACGCGTGTACACACAGACTTTAGGAAGTCAAATAACTTTTTATGCATCTCCTTGAAGACTTCTAGTGATGAGACTTTTCATTCAAATAGTGGTTATGTGTTCTCTTTAATTCTGAAGTTCCCTTCAGTGAGGAAGATTGTATCCATCCTTACTTGAAACTTTTATGCATATTTTCCCCAAAAGTTTTTCATAAGAGGTTAACCTCACTTCATGGATGATGCTAACAGAATACTTTGGCTGTCACCTGTCAAATTTCACATTTACTACATGAGCAGACCATTTTCCCATCTTACAATTCTTTGATGGCATCCTTTGTCTTCAGAGCCCTTTATTTGCTACATGCCTGTTCATGGCCACTATTTCCTTCTGTTTCTCATCTTCAATTCTTCATAGGCAAAGAGGTTTCATGAGCAGCACCAGTAAAATGTTAGTACTGAGAAGATGGACCCCTGCTTTCATGGGAAGCTTGGGGACAGTAAAAGAACTTTGCAGATACCTTAATGCAGCCCAGCCTGCTCTCCTTTTCAATGGATCCAGTTCATTGTACCTGTACTCTCCATTCTAGATCTGTACTTTTGGACAAGCTTTATAGGGTGTCCATCCAAATGCATGTTGAAATCTGCAATAGATTGTTCATCTGTGTAAATGATTGGGCCATACTCTTTTGAGGCTTCCAGGGTGCTCTTCAATATCTTGGTTTTGCACAGTAAGTGTAACATCATCTGAAAGCAGGAGAATATGGAGGACCTCACAATCTACAGGAAATCTCTCCTGGACTTAGATTCTATGGATCTCCACCATAATTTGTTGGGATCCTTTGAAAGCATACACTGACCTCCTTCCATATTTTATATTTTAGTGTTTATTATTGCAGAGTTGTTGAGCAGCTATTTCTGTTATTTCTGCCAGGGACTCCTGAAGTTCATTTGGGGACTGGCTTAACTTGTGACACACCCAAATACTACATTCTTTCTAGTTTTATTCTTTGGGGCCAAGCAGAACAAGCCTAATTCTCCTTTCACATGATAATCCCTCAACTAGACAATTCTCATGTTCCCCTAAGTCATCTTTAGCTTAATCCTACTTTCTTGAGTTAATCTAGTCAATATCATGATTTTCAGTCCTTTTCCCATCCTGGTCTCAAGTGTCTGGGCATGCTTATTTTGCTCATGCCCTTTTGAAAAATGTTACAACCAGGCATGAACACTGCATTACATAGATGATCTAACCCAAACACTGGATCCTTACAGTCAGTTTAGAACAGAATGCTGTAGATGGCAGAGCCCTGGGGTTTCCTGTTATATTTATTGCTACGTGGGCACTGACCTCTACCTCAGTTGCTTCCAGGGTCCCTGCTGTTTGTTTCTGACCACTCTGGAGCTTTCTGATGAAGCCCATTGTTTTTGCTGCCATGAGATTCATGTCTCTAACCTAGGGAGGAAACCTCTGGCTAGTTGGCCTGTGCTTTGTTGGCTCTCATTTTACTGCCGGCCCCCTTTACTCATTTCTGTGGGCTTCTAGGTGACTTCTCGTGCAGTGCTGGGGTGGATAGCTTTGCATATTTTCTCGTTGGGTTTTTTTTTTTTAAATCTTTGCAAGCCCTGGAATCATAATCTATTAGAATTTGAGGGGACCTTGCAGTCCTTAATAAAAGATTTGTCCTGTGAAGTTTAGATTCAGTCAAAGGGCCAAACTTAAGGATCTAGAGGCCACAGGTTCCCCACCCCTGTATCTAGACTATCAATTGTCGTTTCTTAACTGTGGTGCCCAGAACTGAACCCAATAGTCCGGATGTGGTCTGCCCCAGCCACTTAATACC
>CM053585.1:99698172-99721531 GCA_028646515.1 Pseudochirops corinnae | reverse complement strand
AAAACTCTGATGTGTTGTCATTATTAATGTTTTAGAAGAGATTAGGTTTCTTCAAGCTCAGAGGAAGGAAAGGCCTGAAAGGTATACATGGAGTAAGATATTGGAACAGAGAGCCAGGAAATGGAATGGAAAAATGGGTATGTGAGAAGACGGCAAAGCTCCTTCTTGACAATTTAGTCTTGGACTGGTCTTGTTGTTCTAAGGACTATTTTTCTATTTTTAAACTGTCTCCCTCCTAACAGAACATTCTCTCTCTCTCTCTCTCTCTCTCTCTCTCTCTCTCTCTCTCTCTCTCTCTTTCTCTCCTTCCCTCCCCCCTTTCTCTCTCTTTCTCTGTCTGAAAGTAGTGGTGGTGTCAGTTATACTTGAAGTTTAGAACTTGGAAGGGACCTTAAAAATAGAAAAATCCAAGTGCATTGTGGAAGCAATACGTCTATCAGTGAGGTGAATTGTTTTCATAAACTGCGACAAGATGTTACAGAACCAGGCTGAGAGGTGCCACAACTATTTTTGTTCCAGGTCTTTTGGGTAAAATGTGCATATGTGTAGAATTTTATCATTTTACTGTATTTTCCTGTTACAGTTGTTTTGTTTCATAATTATTTAATGCATGCTAATCCTATCTCAATTAGATTGCAGACTCCTTAGGAAAAGAGATTGTATTGTACAGTTGCTTTCATATTAGTAGGCACATCTAGGTGCTCACTGGATATATTTGTTGATTGATCTATATTTCAGAGGACAGAGTTGGAGCACCTTAGAGATGATCTAATTAGATCTCATTTTATGGGAGATGAAATTTAGCCCCACAGAGGAAAGGGGACTTGCCTAAAGGTCATACAGCTACTTAATGTCAGAATTGGGATTTGAAGCCTCTTCTTTTGATTCCAGAGTCCTTTCTACTCTACCTCTTGAGTCTTTATCAGACTAAATTATCTCCTTAATGTTAGTTTTGCTCTGATATTTGGCTTGGTTTGGATTTTTTACCTTTACTTTTTTTCACTATTTCTGCTTTTTAAAACCTGGATTTCTATATTGCCTGCTGTCTAACTGGTGCTGCCACTTTTCCTGTTTTCCTGTCACTTCCCAATGAACCGAAATTAGTTCTTCCTTTGCACTTCAGTTGCCTTGAAATGTCTATTCGAGAGCCATTTTTTGGTTCCATCCCTCATTCAAACTTTTCTCTTCCCTGACATTAGGCCGGCAGGTGATGTCTCTTGAAAAGCTTTCTCTTCCTCGCTTTTGACTCTCCTATGTCTCACAGAGAGCAAATCACTCAGTTGTAATCATGACTGATTGATCTCAGTTGACTGGAGTATCCCATGTAGGGGTGGAGAAAGAGGCGAAAAAATTGAGAAGGAAAGGAACAACAGAGAAGATTTTCAGAAGTGTATGTGGGAGGGTAAAGGGGGAAGGAGACGGGCTCTGTGGGCTTAGCTAGGAGGAAAGAAGCAGAGCTGGGGGATGGGGTTGGTGGAAAGTTGGATTAATCCTGTTTAGCCAGGAAGGAAGAAGAGGGGAGGGGAAGAAGATAGAGAAGCACCTCTTTGCTAAAAAGCAAACTGCTAACTGCTGCTGGCTTCCCCCAGCCCCAGTCTTTCGTCAGAGTAAGGCATTCATCCTAGGGGAATCAGGGGACAGTGGGAGGGTGAACACATTAAAGAGAAGCTTAAGAGCCATTGTCCAGTGCAGAGAACACTCAGTGCAGAGAAATATGAGGGACTTGGGTTTTAGCCCTGGCTCAGTCACTAATTTGGGTGAGTGTGAACAAGTCACCTATTCTCCCTGTACCTTACTCCTAAAAAACCAGAGGGCTAGTCTAGATGATATCCAAAGTCCCTTCTGACACTACATGTGCCTTCCCTGCCCCCAAATCTACCTCGACAAGGGACTAAAACAATTTATATTCCTCTTTTCTAGAGATGGAGTGAAAGAGATAGGGGACTGGTGAAAGGCGGCCCGCGAAGGAGGGGTGTTGTTGGATTGAATGTAAGGATATAATATGGTAAGAGGACAAGGTTCTGCTGAGGAAGAATGATATGGAAAGTGTCACCACACCAGACCAGTCCAAATTTGGCAAACAGATAGACTTTCATTGTGAGGTGGCTTAAAATTTGGAAATAGGATTAGGTAAGATTTCATTGGGAAGCTCAAATAACAAACTTGGGCATAAAGTGGGCGGACAGTTCCAATTGTTCTGACTTGGAGAAAGGGATGGAAACTGTGAACACTGGGTATATGGATACTGGTTTTTACAGATTGTCTGACTGGTCTCCTCTTCCCATCTCTTTGGAGGACAGTGTTACTAAAATTTCCTAGGAACCAACAGCGTTGGTCATACATTTTCCCAGTGGCTGCTGAATGAGCAGGAGTAGAAAAGACCAGAACTGAGTGGCCTTAGAACAGATCATTGGCTTTAGAAATCATTTCATTGAGCCCCTAACTCCCTCGTTTTATGAAGAAAACAGTTTCTCTGGCCTCAGATACTTAACACAAAAAAACCAGCCATGTGACCTTGGGTAAGTCGCTTAACCCCAATTGCCCTACCTTCCCCCCTCCAAAAAAAAAAAGTAAAAAAGCAAACAGTCTCAGACGAGGTAAGCGGCTTGCTCAAGATCACAAAGGTAGTTACATGGGATTTGAACCCACTAACTCTGATTTCAAATTCAGTTCTCTTTACACTCACCATCCCACCTCCTTTGATTCCCCAAACCCTCATGTTGCCTCGAATATCCTTCATCCCTGACTCTACTCATCCTGGTCCAGATTTCTGGGGTTCTTCCTTGACTCTAACTATAAAAGGTGCCCCCAGGATGGGAGCCACACCACAATATTCACCCATTCGGTACCAGGGATTGGCCTACTCCATCCCCAATGCTCTAGTCTGGGGATGCGGGATAAAACATTTCAGTGTGGGTCCTACTTTCCCTGTGGCCTCCCCACCTTTCCCCTTCATCACCTACTCCCTCCCCTGCACTCCCCAGACCCCTTTTCATGGTCAAACCCCGGTTTGAACCTGATGATTTGCCCATCTCTCAGGGACCTCCTTCCTCCCTGCTCAGCAATGATTAAGACCCGGAGAAGTGGACTCTTGCAGGGCGGGAGGATGTAAGGGGTACCACTCCTCTAACTTGGCTTTAGGAACTCCGGGCTTTCGAGGATTCCCCCCACCCCCTCAACTCAGGCTCTAACCCGAAGAATTATTGGTTTAACCCACAGCCGGGAGATTATTCTTGAAAACCCGACTGCAGGTCAAGCCCTGAGAGGTGGTAACCCCAGGGAGAGGACAAAGAGGGTCTTTGAGGTAAGATTTTTTTTTCCCCTTCTAGCCAACTTGTCTACAGCATGAGGTCCTTCTTCAAGACTAAGAACGGTGTTGTCAATAAATGGGGATCCTTATGTCAGCATCTCCCAAGCTGTGTGGGGATGCAGCTGGGTGCTGCGCTGGGGAGCAATGGGGGGAGGCAGGCAGAGAGTAGAGCACATTTATGCTTGAAAAGTCAGGACTAAAGGAGAGCAGAGCCCCAGCTTCAAAGTGGGTCTGGTCTGCAAGGAAGTAGCAGAGCTAGGGTGCCTGAGAATGCTAGGGAGCCTGGGAACGGGGGAGTCTAGACCAGAACCTAAGTGAAAGAGTTCTAGAAAGCAGTAATGATGATACTGTAGTCTCTCAGAAAGTTTATGCAAGGGCTCCCGACTGTCTTAAAATGCTCTTCAGAGTAGAGTCCCTCTGAAATTCTGGAGCCCCAAGGTTAGGGTTAACTAAAATTAACTAGGCTTTTGGGGGAATAGCTGTCTCTTCCCTCCACCCCAGCTTTGAAATGCAGAGATGGCAAATATTTTTTTTGAAAAGGGGGAAATTGGGAGAGAACCCTCTACATTTCCATGTTAACCTCCATGTGCATACATATTGTTGATTTAAGATACCGCTGCCCCTATTCCTCTTGTCTTTTCTTTTTCAAAAAGAATGCATAGGAGAACCGGCAGGAAGGAGGCTTGTGGTTCCCCTGAGCAGGGAATTAGAACACTGGGGAAAACAGGCTGTCTACAATTTTAACTAAATTTTTCCTTGATTTTTGTGGTTTGTGGCTTCAGGAGGTAGTTGTAGGGTGGTATTTTCAGTAACGGAATCAGTGTCTAGGGAACTAGCTAAAGGACAAAAGTTCCATGAGGGAAGCTTCCCATTCAAAGTTTTAGAGGAAACCTTGCAAAGCCCTGGGGGTGAGATTGGGCTGAGTGGGGGCGGTGCAATTGTGCAGGTTAGTGAGTTTAGGCTGGGAGAGTCATTCTTTTCTCTGAGTTGTGGAAGGATGTTGGGCCATTTTGCTGTCAAACCCTTTTATTGTGGGTTAACTGGACCCTAAGTGAAGAGGAACTACTTAATTTGTACAATGAAGCCTTTCTTTAATCAACTTTTATTGTGCAGGTAATTGTTAATTCAGGGCTGGAAGGTTTTATTGTCTCTTTAAAACAATAAATGTGTGAATTTAACTTGGGGAAACTCCCCCACCACTTTCTTTATTCTCAGATCTTTAATTTTCTGATCCTAAAGGTAAGTTTTAGAAGTTGGCATCCGAAATTGGTGGTAGTTTTTAGCTCACGCTTATAAACTTTATTATTAATAATGACACTGTACAGGGAAAGTCAGGAGGCTTTCACATCTGTGTCTATCTTTAATAAACTTAAAAAAATTCAGTCCCTGTTAAGTTTATAGATTTTGAAGACTGCTCATTTAACAAACCAGAAGGGAGGGAGAGAGAGAGGGAGAGAGGGAAAGAGAGAGAGAGAGAGAGAGAGAGAGAGAGAGAGAAATAGAGAGAGAGAGAGAGCATGCTTGCCCTTCCTCCTGGGAAATGAAAACATAAAAAGAATTTAAGAGGAAAAGAACTAAAGCCAAACAATTTTCTAAAAAGTAAATGAAAAACAAGTGATATAAGATTGTTTGTACAATTGACCTCTCAAATTAGAATTTGGTTGAAATTGAAGTTTGCTGAGAAATCTTTTGACTCAATCGAACTCTAGATGATGGTTAGTTTCATGAATGCATAAACAGTAAGATGAAATTTTTAAAAATATAGTTTAATTAATTATTTAAAGTTTTATTGATGACTTATTACACTTCTGATATACATCTGCCATGTTCCCATAGAATCTTCCCTTTTAACAAAGAAAAACAGTTAAGCAAAATCAACAAACTCACTTCTGACTGCATGTACAACATTATGCATCCAAAGTTCACCACCCAGGTGTTTCATTATCTGTTTTCTGGGGGCAAGATTTAGTCTTTGCAATTAATTTGAATTCACTTGAAGAAAGAGTTTTTTAAAAAAGAAAAATCTCCAAAAGTAACTGATTAGTCAGAGATTCAGACCTCACTCTTACCTTGCAGGGCATTGTCTTAGGGCAATCTATTTATGATTTATGTTAAAAAATTTTAATTTTCATCAGTAAAAGTGGCCATTGTACAATTTTTTTTAGCAGTTCTTCAGACCATTTGTAGTGGTATTCTTTTATGTAAACTACTTTAAAACAATAGAATAAGTTATGTCTACTTCCGAAGTCATTTTCCCATGTTAGCACTGAATGCTGCTCTCTTCATAGTTTTGAATGGAGAATGGAGAAGCTTACTATATACAGTACATTGAAGCAAGATTTTAATTTTTCTTAGTGTGGCAAGAGGAGTAACTTTCATCGTAACTTGTAAAAAATTTTGTCTTGCACTGATCAGATTCTTTCTAGAATACCATATTCAGTTTGGAGTTCCAGAGTTTAAAAGGAGACCTCAGTAACACTAGCTAAGTTATTTCATGCTGTCAGACAGTCAGAGCTGAGTGGACTTTTAGAAACAGAGGAGGAAGCAATATCAAAGAGAATTAACTTAGTCAAGGTCATAAACAAGATATTAGAGCCTGGCTCTGTGTCACCTGACTTCCAACCTAGTGCTGTTCTACTTACTGTACTGAGGCCTTTGAGTCTTGGTTTCCTCATCTGCAAAATCAGAGGGTTGGATCATTGCCTTTTTAAAGTCACTGATAGATCTTAAAATTTCTCTGATTATTTGAAGGTTATTGAATCAGGACTATTGTGAAACAAAATTAGGTGGCTGTCGTAGTTGAAAATAATATACATTAAATACAAGGAAGGTTTGGGGTCTTTTTTTGTTTTTGTGATGTGGATCATATTACCCCAAGAGAGTGAGGTCGTACAGTTTCTTTTATTGAAGTCTTTAATAATGGTATAGGCAATGCCTCTCAAACACACCAAATGTCTCCATGGTAAGATGGAAGTAACCTGCTTTGGAGAAGGAATATAGACTAGAGGCAATCCCACAGTTAATAAAACCTTTAAAACTGGAAGGAATATTAGAGATCATTTCAACATAATGTCCTTATTTAAGGGGAGGGAGGGCCTGATATCCTTTAATAATCTCCTAAATTCTCATTCAAAATCTGATTTTGGAGAGACTTCCTGTTTCTACCTCTCGACTCTCCCCTCTCGTTTCCCAGCTCTCCTGTTCTCTCCCCTTTCCCCTCTGTCCTCTCATTTCCCCCTCCCTTCTCCTACCTCTTCTCTGCCTTCTCATTGTCTCTCTTTATATAGGTATAGATATAGATAGGTAGGGCAGCTAGGTGGCGCAGTGGGTAGAGTACTGACTGAACTGGAATCAGGAAGACCCAAGTTCAAATCTAGTCTCAGATCCTTACAAGCTGTGTGACCCTTTGCAAGTCATTTAACCTTGTTTCCCTCAGTTCTCTCATCTGTAAAATGAGCTGGAGAGGGAAATGGCAAACCACTGCAGTATCTGTCAAGAAAACCCCAAACGGGGTGATTGGACTGGATTGAAACCACTCAACACTGACAGATACCTCATTTTGTTAGTATGTAGAAACTCCAGTTTGAAGTGATGCAGCTCTTAAATCTTTGTAATTCAAGCACAAAGTACCAATTCACTGTGTCCATGATAAAAAGGGATATCTAAACACATCCTTGTGTAAATCTGTAAGTGACCCTTTGTCTTTACAAGAATTGCCCCAATACAAAAGGCAACTAAAAACGAACATGTATTCTTCCCCCTTGGTGAAAGGTGACAAGAAAGATAGATGAGTTCTATGTGAGGGAGGAGATTTCGTGGAGCTGACTTAGATACTGTGAAAAGGGGGTTTGCTGCAGTTGGCATGATGGAAAAGTTCATTCTCTGTGTTGAAGAGGCTGGCATGTCTATAAGAGAAAGGGTGATAATTTACTAGGGGCACAAAGGAATATTTCTGATCCCTAAAAATCACCTCATGTTCTTTGGAGACTGAAATAATAATTGTAGGAGCTTTATTCCTTTATCTTAAGGCTTTAATCCTTGTTCAAATGCATATCCCTTTGGGAGAGACATCAGTCATTTGTTTCTTAGTATAAATTAACATTCCATTTATGCCAATATTTATACACTGAGAGGATAAGTTGGGAATTGAGCTAGGGAAAGAAGTGTAATTGCAAGAGTAGGGGTAGCAAAGAAGAGGGACATAAAATTTTGAGACACTAGAAGACATATTTCCAAGCCAATTTCTTGTATTTTTCAATGACTAGAAATAAAAGGTTGATCATACAGATATAGTCCTATTACAAATAGTAACAATTGAGTAAAAAGATCTGAATGAATAAAAATCTATAAGCTAGAACAATGGACCCGCTTATAGTGAGTGGTGTTTCCTGGAAAACCAAAAATTAAATACTCTTAGAGTTTACTGTTGGGAAATTACATCAGCATGTCATATAAAAGATTATCTTAATTGTTTTTATATTTGAACTTACCTTGTTTCTTACCTTTCTCTTGCAAACTTCAAGTTCTATAAAGTTAGTAATCTTATTTTATAGAAACTTGTATTTTCTTCAGAACAGGATCTAAACACAGCAGTTACTTAAATGTTTATTGACTTGAAGACACACAAAGTTAAAGAAAGGATATAATTTGGAAGGAATGATTGCTTCTTTAGTTAGTAATTTCTTTCATAAAATTTAGCATTTGAAGTACCTTAAAGATCTAGTTCAACCCCATTTTTTTTCAGATGAGGGAACTGAGACCCCAAAGAAAATTCAACAAGTGAATTGCAACATTTCCAATCTAATTCTGACCCACTGTTTTCACAAAATACCATTTAGGGGCAGAAGTGTGGATTTCTTAGACTTGAATTATATTAAGAAGTGATATATTGACTTTGTATTTATGAAGACAGAAAGATCTGAGGTTTGGTTCATCTTGATTCTTGGTAATATTTGATAGTTTTAAAAACACTGTATCTTAGGAGTGTTCTATTAAAAAGTACATTTTCTTTAATTGCTCAAGTGATAAGTATTCTAGATTTTTGGTTAATTTATGGTCATCTTCATTGAAAAATATTGAAGGGGAAAAATTCCACAACTGAGAGTCAGTGATTAAATTCTGGTCAGATTAATTCCAGATGTTGTTGATGATATGGCTGGTTAAGAATTTGATGAGGAGGAAATTTCAGTGACTAACTAGTGTATTCAGCTCATCAGAAGTTTGTAAAGGGAGTAGTACCATATGTAGTGTAGAGTGGCTGGTTTGTCAGACAAAAGATTCTTGTTAGCATTGACACTGTGGAGTGAGTTCAAGGACAAGGAACTGAACTTGGTAAAACCAAGTGTCTAAAGGGAAAAGAATGAACTGGCTAGTTCTGTTCCATAGAATACTTTCCCAATGAACTTTTTGGAAAGCTAGGATTGAAGACTTCTCTCTTGGGGAAGTGGCAGGAATCACTTGTGGGAAAATAAAAGAAGATCCACGAGATCTACCTTCAAAAGGAAAAAAAAAGTTTTCTCATCCTAGGTTCATAATTTGTCATTTTAAAAAAAAACTTTAGCATATTAGCTTATAAGTTCAATCAGTAACCACTGATTTTGTTTCTTTTTTTGTACCACAAAAGTTCTCTGCATATTTTGATATATCTGGGATCTTTTCTTGTCTTTTTAACCTGCTTGGAAGTACAGAGGTACTGCTTTTCAGTCAATTCTTGAAGAGATGCATGAAGCATGGAACTGAAAAAAGTAATGAACTTGTAAGCTAATATGCTGAAGTAAAAACATTCAGTCAGGCCTGTATCCTTTACTTCATGGAACTTACTAAGAAGTTCTCTAGTGGGAAAGAATTTATTATTAGTCTGAAGACTTAGATTTTAGTCCTCACTGACTGACCATACAAGATTTCCTAACTTTTTATGTGTTATGGCCTCCTATGCCTTCTAGGCATAATGTTTTTAAATGAAGAAAAAAATGCATAATACTACAAAGGAAGCCAATTATGATAATAATTATGTATTTTTTGCCATCCAAATTCATAGATCCCCTGGAATAACTCCTGATCTAAGGTGTGTGACTTCAGAAAAATCCCTTGCTACTTTAAAAAGACTGAAAAATAAAAAAATATTTTGGAGCCCATCAAAATATTGACAAATTGTTTTCAAAGCCTGATAATTGGGTGGGCAAATTGAATTATTGAACAGATGAAGGCTAGGTGTTGGATTTATTTAAGGGCAAAGGACTGTTATTATGTTCATCCTTCCATCTTTATATTCATTCAGATCATAGGCTCATAAATCTGTTTAATTTAATACATTTTTGAATGAACAGAAATTAATTTTCTCTCCTTTCCTCGAATTGGAAAAAAACAAACCCAAACCCTTTAAAACAAATATGTATCCGAGCAATACAAATTCTTACATTGGCATGGGTTCATAAATTTGGATTATGACTGTGGGCAAATCACTCTGCTTTCTGGGACTCAGTTTACCCTACTGTAAAATTAGGTTGGACTAGACTAGCTCTGTGTTTTAGGTCCCTTTCAGCTCTACTGAGAGAGGTGATCATAAAGTCAAACTGCCTCATTTTATGATGAGGAAATTAAGGCTAATAGAGGGCAAGAGGTCGTTCAGTTTTTACTTTTACTCAGAACTTCTAAGTCTCACACCATTTCATTGTTCAACACTTCTAAGTATTAGAAAAATCTTCCCTACATCCAGCCCAGACCAGCTGTCTCTTAACTTTGATTCATTGTTCTGTTATCGGGAACCACTATTATATTCCTGATTCAGATATTGGAAGCCATCACTTGTGGTCCCCATTAAGTCTTTTCTGTGCTAAGTACTCCAGGTTTCTTTAGCTATATTCAGTTTGTTTTTGAGATCCTTTGCTACTATCCTCTGCTGGTTGTGCTCAAGCCTTATAGTGTCTTTCAAAAAATGTGAATATTTTGTGGGACCTGGAACTGCACACAACCACAGATTGGTTCTGGTCCTTATAGAAGACAGAGACATGGTCACTTTACTTGCTGCATTAGCTTTGGGCCAGCCACTCCTGGCACCCCTTTACCCTCCTCTTTATAATAAAGGAAGATCAGGAGTCTAGCAGAGACTTAGAGATGAAAGACGCACTGACTTATCGTCAAACCAAACTAAGGAAGTTAATGTTGCTGTCAATATGTTCAAGACTACAGTGATGTTCTGAAATAAGAAGTTTAGAAAGGTGTCACTAATACTTTATTTTTCTGTCACTGTGGCTCAAAAACTTTATATAATCATTTGCTTTAGAAGTGAAGGGGACTCCAGAGACCAGTTCATTCACTATCCCTACCTCATTTTACAGATAAGGAAATTGAAAACCAGGGAGGTTAAGTGATTTGCCCAACAACAGGTACCAGGTTATAAATTATCAAAGGTGGCATGTGAACCCCAGTCATCTGACTTGAGAATACTGCATCAAATACTGTTTTAAAATTTTAGAGGTGTTTTGGTTTATTAGTACTCAGTATTTTGAAGACACTTGATATTTTAGCTGTATTTATTAATCAAATTGCTTGAATTAATATGAATAATAATATGCTAGGCATTGATAAAACAGGAGAAATGAAAAATGGGAATTGTTCTTTCTTAAGTATTTTGTTTGAAACAGAAATTAGAAGACCTTTTATCACAAAAGCCGTTAACACTGATTTATATCTAAGGGAAAAATGTAGGAGGAAATAATTTAATCACTGTTTTGTCTTAATTTTGCTTTACAATGAGGTCAATTGTCATGTATCATTGTTTTTTTCTCCCCAATTTAAGACATTTTTTTTTATTCTGTGTGAAAAATTAATGAAATGGTTGCTTTAAAATAAAATTGAATATAGGTATAATGAGTTCAGTGACAGGATTGTTGGATAAGAATGGAAAGGGCTCTTGGGGATCATGAGTTTTTATACCTTCATTTTATAAATGAGGGTATAGGCTCATAGATAGGGAAGTGATTTACTTTAGGTCCCATAAGTAATAAGTAGCATCTTTAATTATCTATTAGAAATTATAATTAGTTGTATTCTCTTTCTGAGCGTACTATATACTACATGAAGGTAGATAAACCTTATTTTCCTTTATCATCCTCTCAATAGCTACCCCCACTGCCCCAAAAGCATCATATTGTTCACATCTCGTTTTTGAGATTCCTGAGGCTACATTCACACATTCTATTTGTAGATGAGAGTCTCTGATTTCTTTCAAAGATTGGTCTTTAAGATGATCAGGTTCCAGATGCCTAACACCAGACTTGTATTAAGAAGAGAGGAATGAGGCTAGTAGCTCATCAACATTCCTATGTCTTTCTGCTCTAAAGACATGGTGCAGTTCTGTATAATATCAAAAAATAATAAATCGGAGAACCCAAAATTTCAGAGACAAAAGGTAACTTAGAGATTATTCTTCATTAACATTTTTTTTTTAAAGTTAGGGATGGCCAGGAGAGAATTAGGCATTTAGGATTGCTGCTGGCTGCAGCTTTTGTTTAGATGACTGATGTAGTGCAATCAACAATGGTTTATTAAGCACTTACTCTGTGCCCAGCACAGTAAGAGACACAGACACAAAAACAAGCTGAAAGACAGATAATCCATGCCCTCCATGGACTTATTTCTAATAGGGGAAGACCACATAAAAGAAAGCTGAAAGAGATGGGGGAAGAGGTGATCGTATTCTGAATGGGGGCCAAGGTAGAGAAAATCCAGAGTGCAGCCTAGAGAGGAATGAAGATATGACTGACTTGGATGTCTTTTTTATTTTTTAAAAATTAAATTATTTATTTTTAGTTTTAAACATTCACTTCCATAAGTTTTAAATTTTCTCCCCTTCCCTCCTCTGTGTTTCCCCCCTCTCTCCCCAAGACAGCTTGTAATCTGAAATGGGCTATACACACACGTTCTTATTAAGCACATTTTCACATTGGTCGTATTGCATAGAAGAATTATAACAAATGGGAAAACCATAAGAAAGAGAAAAACCCAAAGTAAAACAAAACAAAAAAGAAAATAGTCTGCTTTGTTCTGCATTCTGATTCCATAGTTCTTTCTCTGGATGTGCCTGGCATTTTCCATTGGGTGTCACTTGGGATAGTTTTAGGTTCTTGCATTGCTGAGAAGGACTAAGTTTATCAAAATCAGTACTTGCACATGGTGGCTGTTACTGTGTACAGTGTTCTTTTGGTTCTGTTTCCCTCACTCAGCATCAGTTCATGTAAGTCTTTCCAGTTTTCTCTGAAATCCTCCTGTTCATCATTTCGTATAGCACAGTAGTATTTCATTACATTCATATACCACAACTTGTTTAGCCATTCCCTGGGCATCCTTTTTAAATGGAGGTTCTAGGAGTGGCTGCAAGAGCTCCTCCAATGTGTGAAATCCAGGGCTAGTATGAACATTCGGGGGAAGAAGTTTCTGGGAGCATGACAGAAAAAGTCTGGAGTGCTGCCTATGAGATTTATAACCATGTATTTTAAGACTAATTCTTACCCATCTCTCAAGACCCAGTCCAAATGCCAACTAGTTGTTAAAACTGTACTGAGTTTATATTAGATATGATTTTATAGAAGGGAGTCAACACAGTTCTAACATTCTGGGTCTAAATTTTTAAAATCTCAGCCATTTAGTTATAAAGTTTCAGGTGCTACTCAGAGAATCTCTATTTGCAACCAGTCTTACAGTGGGTTGAAGATTTTTTTTTTTATATTGGTAGACAATAGGGAAATAAAACTTTTTCTCCCTTGAATCTGGCTTCAGACACTTACTTACTAGCTGCATGTCCTTGCTTAGGTGATTACTTAACCTTCCTCTGCCTTAGTTGTCGGGGCAGGTAGGTGGTGCAGTAGATAAAGTTGTGGAGCCTGAAAACTTAGTTCAAATTTGGCCTCTTGGCACTTCCTAGCAGTGTGACCCTGGGCAAATCACTTAACCCTGTTTGCCTTAGTTTCCTCATCTGCAAAATGAGCTGGAGAAGGAAATGGCAAACTCTTGCAGTATCTTTGTCAAGAAAACCCCAAATGGGTACCTAAATGGGGTCTGACTCATGAAGTGTCAGACATGACTGAAATGACGGAACAGCAAAACCTTAAGTTTTCTCAATTGTAAAATGAGAGTAATAGCACCTAGTGCACAGAGTTGTCGTAAGGATCAAATAGATAATATTTGTAAAGTGCTAAGTGTTGAGGTATAGGGCTACCTGTGTACAAGACCCTAGAACACCAACATGCCAGGTCCTGCTGAATGAGACTTGGTATCTGTGAGGCTTGTCCAGTGCAAGCAGGTCAGAATAATTTAACACGGAGTGAGTCTGCACTAGATCATTCTCCTGGCGTTCTCTCTTCATGGAGGCAAGATGGGGTCTTATATACAGAAAGGTTGTGGGTGGAATCTAGGGATGGTCTAGAGGAGGAGTTTGGGGAGGGTCTTTAGGAGTCAAATGAAGTTAGACTCCAGTGATGAGAGATTAAGGGTGGGAAGTAGCTAGCGCAGTGGTTCTCAACCTGTGGGTTATGTTCAGTTTGTAACAATGAAAATACATCCTGCATATTAGATATTTACATTATGATTCATAACAGTAGCAAAATTACAGTTATGAAGTAGCAACGAAAATAATTTTATGGTTGGGGGTCACCGCAACATGAGGAACTGTATTAAAGGGTTGTGGCATTAGGAAGGTTGAGAACCACTGAGCTAGAGAGGCTACCTGGAGATGAGACAGTGGAGGGCTGGGCTAGTTGAAAGGTGTATAGATATTTTGGGAGGATCAAGGGTGGGAGCTAGCTGGACAATGGAGGACTAGGCTAGTAACAGAGATTTGGGTCGAGCTACAATGAAAGACTTAAGGCTTCGGACAAATGCCTCATCAAATGGGAAGATTCAGTCAGAGTTCAAGGGGGTTCCCAGAGCCTGTACCTCATCACTAAGTACAGTGCCTAGCACATAGTAGAGGTTATATAAAAATGGTACCTATTGCAATTATTATTTTTCTTTTTTGCTGTCTTTTGGTCCTTTCTGTGCATACTTATGGGTTACCTTGTTTATAATAAGTCCTAGTTATCCTTATGTCAGTGGAAATGGTCAGGTTAACATATATCCCATAGAAAATGTTTTAGCCTTCCTATTGACTTCCCTGTCCAGGCTCCTTTTCTCAAAGACTATTTGGGAGACTTGGGTAAAAAAAAAAAAATCCTTTTTAGAGCCTTCCTTCTGATAACATGTGCTCATTGGCCTTGCCTTGGGGATTTGATGTTCTGGGTTTTTGTGTGCTTTTTTCCTTATTGTTATGGCAGAATCAGCAAATTCTTTTCTATTCAATTATTACCGACAAATTAACTTTATTTAATCTTTTGCCTTCTAATTGAATCAGCATTTTCCTGTGTAATAGTCACATTGAGCATCTCTTATGTGCAAGACACTGTTAGATGCTGAAAGTGAATAAGAAGATGAATTATGTGGTTCACGTTGTAATATAACTATAAGTTCTTGTGAAACCTTTTTCTTCTGCCGCTGTGAGGTAAGTAGTGCAACTGTTTTTACTCAGATTTCACAGGGGGAAAAAATTGAAGCTTTTGTGAGTTTAAGTGACTTGCTCAGAGTCACACAGAAATTCATTTTCAGAACTGAGACTTAAGAGCATCCCCCTTATTGCTACTTGCCATGCTGACTGTCTAGACCAGGGGTGGGGAACCTGCAACTTCAAGGCCACATGAGGCCCTCTAGGTCCTCAAGTGTAGCCCTTTGACCCAGTCCAAACTTCACCGAACAAATCCCTTTAGTAAAAGCATTTGTTATGTGAAACTTGTACTCAGTCTAAAGGCCATACCCAAGGAACAAGAAGGTCACTTGTGGCCCCAGGCTGCAGGTTCCCTACCCCGGTCTAGACCCTACCCACAAGGAGATTGCCATTTAGTACAAGGAAATAACACATACCATGTCCAATACCCTTAGTTATAACTATTTAAGCAAGTTATTAAAAAAAAAAGTAGAAGAGAGATGTAAACAAAGTATCATCAGAGTTGAAAGCATGGAGAGATTGGTTCTGGATAATGAGTAGGTAATTGAAACTGGGCATTTGAAGGACAGGTAGGATTTAGTCACACAAGAATTGGGTAGAGAGAGATTGGTTAGAGATAGACAGTTTTACCATTAGAATGTAAACTCCCTGAGGTCAGGGACTGCTTTTGGTGGTTCTTTGTATCCCAGGATTTAGGTTAGTGCGAGGCACAAATTAGGAATTTAAAGTATGACATTCCAGGTGGAGGGAACTGCATGAGCCAAAAACTTGGATTATGCATAGTTGACCAAAGATCTTTTATGTGGTTGTTCATATGAGGCACAGCATAGAATAGTTGTATAAGAATGGAAGATTGTTCGGTTGTACAGAAGGGAGTCAGAAGACCTAGGCTCAAATCCAGATTATAGCACTTGCTGAATACGTTTTCAAAAATTTTCTGTAGGACAAGAAAGGATGAATATATTTGGAATTTTTACAGAGTGCAAAAGGGGAAGGTAAAGATTTATAAATCAAAGAACCAATAGCAGAAGGGAAAACTATTTATCAGATAAGGTAATAAACTGATCAGTAAACACTGGAGCTAATTCTGATATCTCAAACTGGACTTTTGTAAACATAGAACAGGAACTAACCAGTTTGTGCCAGGGCTATAATTGATGACTCAGCTTAAGTAAATAGGGGCAATAAAGCTGAGTCAAAAATACTTCTATCACTAGCCATTTAGTTTTCTGAGCTGCAGGCTCCAACTAGTTATATGACTTGCTGTCCTAAGGAATTGGCAGTCATAAATTCAATGCCAAAAAATTAACATATCACCATTGTTATAGTTAGTGTATATATTGTCTTCTTGGGGCTGTTTATAAGTACTTTATATTGTATAAGTCTTTACGTGCTTTTCTATATTCATTTATTTATTCTTTTTCATACAGTAATAGTCTGTTACATTCATGTACCACAAAGCATTTAGCCATTTCTCAATTGATGAAAACTTAGGTTTTTTTTAAACTAAAATTTTAATCAAATAAGGACAAGTCTGACTTTAAGTCTCAAGTAAAACCCCATCTTGTATTGGAAGCTTGTCCCAGCCTCTCTTAATTCTAGTGCCTTCCCTTTGTATTCAGCTTTTTTGTATACAGTTGCTTATATACCACCTTCCTTATTAGATTGTGCATATCCCTTGGCTAGCTGCTTAGCACAGTGCCTAGCATATAGTAAGTGCTTAATAAATGTTTATTGCTTGATTAATTGATTGTTGTACTTTTCCCATTATGATTTCATTAGCTGCTTCATCAGAGTGGGATCCTCTGTGTTGGGGGAGGAGGCCAAGGAGGTTCTCTTAAGAAGATTTTGCAGAGGTTGTAGGCAGAATGATGGTGACTTGAAGATAAGCTAAAATCAAGAACTTGAGAGATGGGGGTGGCTAGGTGGTGCAGTGAATAGAGCACTGGCCCTGGAGTCAGGAGGATCTGAGTTCAAATCTGGCCTCAGACATTTAACACCAAAAAAAAAAAAACTAGCCATGTAACATTGGGCAAGTCACTTAACCCCAATTTCGGTGCCTTCCCTCCTCCAAAAAGCAAAAAACAAAAACAAACAAAAAAAGAACTTGATAGGTGGATTTCATGTTACTGAGATGATGAGAGACATTTTTGAAATAGAAATGAAGATTGTTAAGGTATGAGAGGGGCCTAGCAAGAAATAAGGTATATAGGATTCAGGCTGCAAATAACTGTGTAGTTAATTGAGTACCAAGCTAGAGGAGTAATCTTGATTGACAGCATTTTGTTTATCTTGGTATATGCATTTAAAAAAAACAAACCAAAACCCTGGATCTATCTCACCCCAATTGGAAATGTACAGGCTACTCATGGCCAGCTCACACCAATTTGCTCAAATGCTACATTTCTGACCTAGGCCACTTCACTCCTTCTTAAGCAGTCTAGTGGCTCCCACTGCTGAGAGATTACCATGTTAATGCTGAATCTAGCTTTGGGACAGAGCCTCAGCTTCACTCAAAAAAATTGAAGTTATTTTATGAGAGCTCCTTTCCTCCCCCACTTCTTTATGTCATATCCCCCCAAATGTTATCCTCCACTATCTTCTCCACTCTACTCTTTGATGATGAAGTGACCCTTGTGCTTGCCAAAGCAAACAACAATCCATTCCCTCGATTCTGATTGTATGGTATTTATTATCCAGTTGAGTCTACCTTTCATACATGGTTTCCAGTGCTTCTCCATTGTATGATAATAGCTAGCATTTCTGGAGAAGCTTGGGCCATGTAGGTGGGTGCAGTGGATAGAACACCAGGCTTGGAGATAGAAGATGTGAGCTCAAATCCATACTCAGATACTTATTAGCTGTGTGACTCTGGGCAAATCACTTTACCTCCGGTTGCCTCAGTTCCTTATCCTTAAAATGGGGGCACACTGGAGAAGGAAATGGCCACTCCAGTGTCTTTACCAAGAAAGCCCCAAATGGGGTCATGCAGATTCATATATGCCTGAACCATAACAACAACCCAGAGAGCTTTAAAGTTGGTACAGTTTTACATATATTATCTCATTTGATTCTCACAAATCTGCAAGTTAATATTTTCTCATTTAACCAGTGAAGAAACTCTGTATGAGAATGGTTAAGTGACTTGCCCAGATGCATAAGATTCAAACTCCAACCTTTCTGATTCTTCCAGCATCCTACTCATTGTACCACCTAGCGGTCACATATTTAATTACATGTTTCTTCCAGTTAATTACTTTTGTTTTCAGTAAAGCACCTTAAAAAACAAAACAAGCAAAAAACCCCAGAGCTTTACTTCAGGTTGCTCATTGCCATTCTGATGAATTCTGTTTTTCTTTATTTCTAGAAATTTAATTTCTTTCAATTATTTCACCTTGTTTTACTGTGTAATTTAGAGGTCTGTCTGGACAGTTCCATTCCTGATTAAATGAACTGACTTTCTTCTTGGACAACATGTTATGACGACCTACTATCTATATCAATATGAAGATGCTGTGGAGAGATATGGAGGAAATGATAATTAAGAAATATTTATTAAGTGGCGGAAAGAGGCAGAAGAGGGAGCTAGGGAGCTCACAATCAAATGGGAGAAACAACATAGATGCAAACACTGTATTAAATAGGAAACGGTTAAAAGAGGAAAAGCATTAGAATTAAGGGGTATTGAGAAAGACTTCCTGTAGAAGATAAGATTAGTTGGGACTTGAAGGAGTCAAGAAATCTATATAAATGGTCTCAGCTTTCAAGAAGCTTATGATCAAATGGAGATGGAATAACTAAAACATTTCTGTAGTGCTTGGAGATTTTATAAATTGCTCTCCTCCCAGCAAATCCATACAGTAAGCTATACAGCTATTGTCTCATTTTATAGGTAGAGAAGACAGAGACTGAAAGATGACTAACCCAGAGTCAAGATGGGATCCAAAGACAGGTCTCTTCTGACTGTCTAGTACTCTTTTCTTCAGTTAGGCAAATTTGTAAATATATGGGAAATGGATGTAAATCTAAAATGAAACATAAACATAAACGAATTTTAGTTGTACAGAGAACTGAATAATTTTAAGAAAATGGTTTCCCCTTGAGTGATTGACTTTAACCTGTGTATGTTTCCAAGGGATTTTAATACCAGTAATAATGTCTTGACCAGAAAGGAAGATGATTGGACTGTTCTAGTGTATTTAGAATCATCACTTTGGATTATTTTTATGATGATATTGACAAGTTTGTACCATACCGTCATATATTTTTGTCTGGTCCCCTTGGTAATTTCTGAGTGACTGATTGGAGTTATGGGTACAGCCCATGATCTTTTTTTTTTTTCACCCCTCTGGGAGGCTAATTGGCCTGCATCAGGGTTGAAAGTATGACCTTGTCCTCATTAGTACTATTCTCTAACCAACCAAGCTAATTTATTAATACTAATCCTTTTATTCATTAAGAGATGTTGATATGTCACATAATTCTTCAAGGGCTAAAACAGAGCCTGTTACTATGGTGGCTTTAAAGCTCACTTATCTTTGAAACGGTTCTTTTTTAATAGCTCAAAGAACAAATTTGTGTCTCTACTAAGTGCAAAGTTACTTGGAAGGATGCTTATTTTTAGTTACTTAAGGCAAAATGACTATTGGACAATCCCCAATCGGATTGTCTGAGATGCTTTTTCCTTAGTTGTGAATTGTATGGTCACCCATTTTTCCCCCCACAGTTGAAGTATACATTAAAAAAAGAGATATTTGTCCCTTCTTTATCTGAACAATGGTAGAGTCACTCCCAGGCTTGCTCTCGGGGACCAGTTCTTAATCTCTATGACACCATGACCCAATAGACCCTGTCAACCTCTCTTTTATCTCTCCCATAACCTCTCAACCTCTTACCTTCTGCTCTGTTGATGAGGAGGCACCACTAGAATTAATAGAGCCCCATCCCCCCATACTTATTTATACAAATGTGCAAACGCTTTCAATCTGGATTGGGTTCCTGGTCAATGAATTTTTCTTGACTTCATTTTTATCATTGTAAACATTTATCACTTTCATTTTTAGCCTTGTTGGTATTTATCAGAAGTCATGTATGTGGTCTACAGAGTACTGGCAAGTATTCGGTCTCTGTGTGGCCATTGGTAATCCCCATTAATGCATAAGCCTATTGTCTATACTTTCTATAACATAGACAGTGACTATGGATTGACTTTTCTCAGAAAGACACTATCTCTGTGGCATCTTTTTGGGTCACATAAGAAGTAATGACTTCTAGGGCTATTTTTTTTTTGGTAACAAGGTTACAGATAACCACTGAAACAAACAAGTTTATCTATATCAATGGTTCCCAGCCTATAGATTTCATGATTACAAGGGATCCATTTTATTTAATAGTCTATAAACAGACATGCTTTTTGTAGACTGAATAAATGTCATGCACATATATACACATCACTAAAATTTTCCAATGTATGTAGATGCTGTTTTGGTGAATTAATTAATGCATGTTCAATAAAAGCATTATTTAACTCAGTAGCATTTTGTTATCATGTGTTTTTTCTGTCAATGTTGAAATGAGTAATATAGCTACTTCATGGTAATAGTCCAACAAGGTTTTTGTTTGTTTGTTTGTTTTTTAAGTTAAAGGGGCCATCATACTCAAAAAAGTTAGAAATGACTGCTCTACTAAAGGATTCTTCACTGTCCACAACTGTGGTAGAATATCACTACTAAGGGAATACTTTATTTTGCAAGGCTGAGGGATTAAGTGACTTGCCCAGGGTCACAGAGCTAGTAAGTGTCTGAGACAGGAATTTAACATGTTTTCCAGACTCTAGGTCCAGTGCCTCTATCCACTGTGCCAGCCAGCTGTATTTAATGGTTTCAGAAAGACATAAAATGATCTGATTTCATACCCAAATGGGAAAGGTGGGTGTTGGTGGAGGGTGGTAATGGTTTGGGTGGTTTTTGAGCCATTAGAATGTTATTTTCTTGAGAATAGCGATTTTTTTTTTACTTTCTTTTTATCTCAGTGTTTAATACAGTGTCAAACATAGTAAGTACTTAATAAAACCTTCTTGATTGACAGAGCCAATATTGGGAACAATTTCCTTTGTTGATTATTTCCAGTTTATCCTGTACATAGCTTGTCTGTACATATTTACATGTTGTCTTCCCCATTAGGCTGTGGGTTCTATGAGAGCAGGGACCTTTTCCTTTTTTTGTATCTCCAATATACATATATCTCCAGTATTATATATATATGTATACATAACTATAACATCTCCAGTATCAATGCCTGATATATGGTAGATGCTTAATATTTATTGCCTGGGAGTTGGTGTGGTCGTTCAGTAGGATACTCAGTAGCATGAGGCTAATTAATAGCCCTGATGATAACCTTAGAGTTGGGACTGGAGTGAGAGGAACCTAAGGTTGTAGGAATATTTGGGCAGCTAGGGTAAAGATAGAGGGAAATACCAGGTGAGTAGAAGGATCATTGTACTTAGACTTGGGCACACATATAACTGGCATATGATCTACTTCCGTGCTTTGCCATGCCATATAGGTGACCCTGGGATCTCCAAGGGTATATGCCAGTGGAAGATAAACTCTGGTCCTATCAAGTTGGAAATATTTTGCATATGGGCCCCTGGTAGATTATAATTTTATGGTCTGAGGAGTGCATAGTTAATTTGTTCAGGTTCATAACCGGATTGACCTACAGTAAGGCAGTATGACAGAGGAGTCAGTGGACCTGGGTTCAAATTCCATCTCTGTGTGACCTTCGACAAATCACCTAACATTTCTGGGCTTCAGTTTTTTCATTTGTAAAATGAGGGGATTTGAATAGAATAAGCTGACTTTTCTTCTAATGCTAAATATCTTTTTATTCCGTGTAGATGTAATTAAGCTGTGCTTTTGGAAATATATTTTTCCCCCTTTTTTGGAAGGCCATTCATTGAAAGCCATTTTTCAAAAAAATCTTCCTCTTTCAGAACAATTCCATTCTCATTCCAGTTGGTATATGAGACACAAAGCCAAGCCTAGAGAAAGAAAGAACGCCCTTGCTCCCTGGCTACATTTGGAGAGAATTTTTGACACCACTGACCATCTTTCAAATGAGATCTTTGTTTGCATGGTGCAGAGGTCAGGGCATAGAGACCTTAGGATATAAAAAGATGGAAAGAATAATAGCTGCCAGTTCCCCCTAGCCCAAGAGCAGTCTTTTGTTTTTAGCAGTTCCTTGTCTAGGATGATGGCTGGGGACATCAAAGTAATGTCTAAACAGTGTTATCTGGCTCTCTTCTTTGCTCCCTGCTGGGTAATGGGCCTTTCTATAGGGAAATACTGGGAGAGCTTGGGGAGGAATTGCAATAGCACTATTAATTCTGGGAAAGAGCTGATCAATTACATTTGCATTTGATGGTTAAATAGACCTCTCCCGATGTTGGAGGGTTTCTATTTATTTACCAGTGTAGAAAATTAAAAATGTTAAATTTACCTATTGCCTTCTTCAGAGATGTCGCTAACCTGCTCTGTTGGTGAAAGGAGACCTCACATTGAAGAAATTGCTTATGTTTTGAAACACTGAAGAATCAGTTTACCTGCTAGGCATGCAGCAAATGTTCAGCCCCACCCATCTTTGAAGAAATGACTATTTTGTTAAATGATAGTTGCTTCCCTTCTTTTCCGTGATCCAGTGAAACAAGAGGCCCACACTCAAGGCCTTGGGTACTAGAAAATGAATAGTAATTCACAGCTTTATATTGATGGTAATAACAGAAGATGGCTCTTTGCCTCATCTGTTACTACAGTAGAGTAGAGACTTTGGTGTGTGTGTATCAAGAGGATAGATAATGCTTCTGCTGTGCTCTTCTTGGGGGGCCTGAAGTTGCTTTGGTTACTGAGAACATGAAGATACTTCTGTGGAACTGAAACTATGGTTTGATTAAAAGTTAACACTCAGTATGTGGAAAAACAAATCCTTCTGAAACAGCATACCAGTATTCTGGAAGAAGAACAAATTGTCTTCCCTTCCCCATGTTTTCAAGGGACCAGTTTCGTATTTTGAAAGTACTCGGAGCATATTGCTGATAAGTATATGGGCTATGCAGATAGATCTGTGATGAGATAACTGTCTATTACGATTGAGTACTCACTTGGCAAACACATATACCTTGTCATTTATCCTTTGGATGAAGTTGGCTCATTCTAGTAATTTTGGTAATTGTGTTTGAAGCTCAGTGTTAAGCTAGGGTAAGTGATCTAATTTTAAGTAGCTTCTCTCTTTAGAATGCTTATATCCTTGACTCTTAGGTAACTTGGTGTTCTTTTTTGTTTATTTGTTTGTTTTTTTTACCAGTGAGTTAAGATGTTATATGTAAGGAGAGTGGAAAATATGACACATGACATTAAGGATAGGAAGCAGTTTCTTTTTTTTTTTTTTATTTGCTCATTTACTTTTTATTTACAAGATTCAGTTCCACAATCACTTGAGTTTCAGATTTTCTCCCC
>CM053585.1:99652225-99697672 GCA_028646515.1 Pseudochirops corinnae | reverse complement strand
ATGGTGGCGTGCAATTGTGTATAGGATCTGCAAATACTTTCACATTGTACAATAGTTTGGTCATATAGAAGGGCTGTAACCAATGAGTGATCACTGGGAAAAGAAAAAAATAAAATAAAAAAAAAAACAAAACCAGAGATAAAAGAGAACGATAACGAGTTTTGCTTAGGAAGCAGTTTCTATTTCATTTTGTATAATGCTTAATTTTAGAAATGTGGTGAAGTAAAAAGAGCTCTGGGCCTGGAGTCAGGAAGATCTGAGTTCACATTGAGCCTTAGCCACTTACCAGCTGCATCACCCTGTTTGTCTCAGTTTTTGCATCTCTAAAATGAGCTAGAGAAGGAAATGGTGAACCACTCCAGTATCTTTGCCAAGAAAACCCTAAATGTGGTCATGAAGAGCTGGACACGCCTGAAAAAACTCAACAACAGCAACAATTTATAATAGAATCATAAAGTCATAGATGGAGAGATGGGAGGGGCCTTATATGTCCTGTTGTCTCCTCTTCTTCTTTTACAGACGAGGAGATTGAGGCTAGAGAGCTAAATACTTTGTCCAGGGACACAATAAAAAGTGGAGTTAAGATTTGAATCCAAGTCCTTTTGACTACAAATCCGAGTGCTTTCCACTGTACTTCAGCTGCTTCCTTTTTTGATGTTCTATGTCAAATAAAATCAAGTCTTATTAAGTGCTTGTTGTATGCTGGGTGCTATGTTAAATACTGAGGATACAAATATATATAAAAAGACAATCCCAGCCCTCAAGGGGCTTACATTCTAAGGGAGGGGAGTCCACCCATACAAAGGAACTGAAAAGGGGTCACATAAGGCTTACATGTTTGGGGTTGCAGTGGCAAAGTCCAGAGAATGAATAAAGGCTGGTCTGGACGCTTCCTTAAAATGAAGGTTCCCTGAGGAAATCAGTTGATCTCATTTGATCGCACTACACGTGTGACCATAGGCAAATAACTTATCCTCTCAGTGGATTGCAGAGGAATCACCCTTTTCCATTAAAAGAGAGAGTTTCCATACCAGGAATTCCCTAAAGACTACATTTTAATTCAACTTCTTGGGTTACTTTTTTTTGTTACTGTTCTATTAGAACTTTTTTTTTGCCTTTTTTTTGGAGGGCAGTTGGGGTTAAGTGACTTGCCCAAGGTCACATGGCTAGTAAGTGTTAAGTGTCTGAGGCTGGATTTGAACTCAGGTCCTCCCGACTCCAGGGCTGGTGCTCTATTCGCTGCCCCACTCAGCTGCCCAATTAGAATTTTTTAGGGAATTGAATGATGTTGATAAATTTGATGACACAGCTTAAATCTGATATATGGCTTAGGGGTGCTAGATTAGCTCAAGAGTTCTAAACTTTTGTTAAACTCTTTGGTTGCCTGGTGAAACTCATGGACCCATATGTGTAATCTATTTGTTCATAACCAGGTATCAAACTCAAAACATTGGACTTCAGTTTGTTCTTGGGGATTGTTGGCTTCAACCGATCAGAGAAAGAATTTTCTTTTTCCATTACCCTCTCGGATCATAGTTTACTGTAGAGCTGGAAGGGACTGATGTAGTCCTGATAGTCCTGTAGACTGATGTAGTCATTTCAAGCATGCTAATTTTGTAGATAATCATAATAGTTGATAAGAAGTTATGTTTTACCCTAGGGTCACAGAACTAGGTATTTGAGGTAGATGCAAAACCAGATATTCTGACTCAAATCCCTATCTGTAAAATGAGAATATTGGACTAAATGATTACTAAGGTCTTTTACAGCAACGTATTCTGTGAATGCAATATCAGTTTACCATTGTATAAGAGAATTTTATTTGTAACAGTCCACATAGCACAATTTACCTTTCTTAATTAGTTTATAATTGGATGAGTCTTCTTTCTAGCTAGATTCTATACTCTAAGGGAAAAGACTGTATTTTAACATTTGGCATCCTACAGCACAGTGTTATTCACGGTGTTTTGCACCTTTTTGTTGGCTTAAATGACACATAATACTCATTGACTGATTCATTGAGGGAGATGAATTTAGATGGTCTGTAAGTTGCTTTGCTAAAAACAGGACTGAGATTTTTGTGACTTAAAATCCAACGTGATAAATATGAAATCAATTTCTTCTTCTGGGCTTCTGCTCCACTAACCTCTTTAAAATGAGGAGGCCAAAATAGATTCTCTCTGAAATTCTTCTTAGCTCAAAATCCTATGATCCTCAGTTTCCAAGTTACGTAATGCTCCATTTTTCTCCAATCTAGTGTTCCTTACCAAAAGGAACCTGCAGGGCAATTAAAAAGAGGAAATATATTGTTTCCTTCTATTAGATTGAATGAATGGGGCCGTAGGTAGAGCTATGTATGCCCCAGTCAGGTATTGAAAGCCTGTGTTTCCTGGTGTGTTACAGAAGCTTGATCTTAGAACCACAAGCATGTTCTCAAGCCTGTCAAGTAGATGCGTAATTAAGAAGATAGATGTACGTACTCATGAGGTCAGTTCATAGGTTGAATTCATTTCAAAATGAAAAGGTCAAGTAGGAGAGGAATATATTTGCATATATGTTTCAGTTTTTTGCTATATTAGGTTCTAATTAGTGGAAAATAATGAATCCCCTGAAGGGGATTGGAATTTGTACTATTTAAACTATATAATTATATAGACTAACGTAATTGATTCCAGTCCAATGGTGATGTGCATTGTGAATATGAATTATAGAACTGATTCAGAAGATTCATTATTTTTCCTAATTGGGACCTAGCTGTACCTGTTTGGAGATACATGTATAAAAATTATATTTTACATATAGAGGAAGAAATTGAGGCTCAGAGATATTAAGTAAGAGGAAAAGTAGAGTAGTTGAAAGAGTATTGGGTTAGCAGTCAGAGGTCCCAGATTCTAATCCTGGTTCTGCTAATTATCATTATGTGTGTACATATTTATATGTAGGTTAAATACCTATATTTGTAAAAAGGAATGGAATTTTAGATTTGGACCAGGATGGTCAGTCAGTTAACCAGCTGCCTAATGCGTTTAGCCACTACAAAAAATGATCTGTGGTCATTATTTGAACATCTCTTGTGATTTAAAACTTGCTCCAAACTGGTGGAACCCAAAGTAAGTTCTGGAGAGTGTCTTATATCACAAGTACCTAGATTTTCTCATGGAAATCATGTCCACTTCACATGGAATTTAGTTGATCAATTCACTTACCATTCATTAACCATATACTATGCCTGACATTGTTCTAGGTGCTGGGGATACAAGTACAGAGAATGAAACATTTACTACTCACATGGAATCAAGTCTTGAAAAACAGTTTCATGTTTATTTTGAATTTTTTTCTTTTTTCTTTTAAACAAGGAGCAAAATATTTATTTTACAAATTGCTTTTGTTGTTGTTGCTGTTGATTTGACCTGTGATGGAGTCAAATTGGGAAGGAGACTCCCTCTACTATTTCAGACCAACAACTCTTCTACAACTTTAGCCTTAGGAATTTCCTGGGGTCACTGAGATATTTAATGACCTACCTAGAGTTCTACTGCCAGTATGTGTCCAGGCACTAGACTTGAACCTATGTCCTCTTGACTCTGAGGCTAGTTCTTTAATCACACACGGCCTCTCAAAGTCCAGTGTTCTCTCCAAATGGCCTCCTTGATCTTCTTCTGAGGGTCACACTTTACTTTGTAGTGTAGATATCTTCTGAGAGAAACACTTCGAATTATGGTGGGCCAATCTTGACTCCACTTAATTTAAGGTGATGGAGAGAAAGTAGGAATAATTAACACTTTCAAATATGGAAAGTCACTACCATACTTTTTGACTTAAAAGGGAGAATTTGGCAGTTGTGTAACTGGGGTTCCTAGGAAAATGAGGCAGATTTTACCAGTTTTTCCATGATTAGGGCCACAACAATTTGAAGATATATACATTGTTCTCTAAATCTCCCTTGCCTATTCCTCTCCCATTTTTGCTTAGGTTATCCATCTGGCACGCCTGTTCCAGTCTTTCTTTTTTTATCTTCATGGTATAGATAAAGAGATAGTTCTGCATGCCACAAAAGCAAAAGCCTAGTTATAGACAAAGATCTCCACGAAAACTTAAGCCAAATGAAAAAGGTACCAACTTTATTCAGATGAATAAACTGAAATTAGGTGAGGTTTGTATAGCATGTTGGGAATGGAAAGGCAAGACAAAGGGATGAAAAGGGGGAAATGGTTATGGTTGTATAGTGGGTAGGTTATGGATTTAATTGAAGGAGACCGAGGATTTGGGGAACTTGCAACAAAGCAAGGCTAATTTGCAGTGGCAGAGGTTTTTCTCACCAGGGGGCTCCCTACACCAATGAAATCCTAAGTTTCGACCAGTACCCCCCCCTGTGAAAAAGAAAAATGACTTTGTAACTATACAGATATCAGCTATTACTCTTGTAGTTATATCAAGTACACACACACACACACACACACACACACACACACACACAATATCTGTATTGTAGCCACATTGGTCTCTGCCTCTTCAGTTTAACAAGTATTTATTAAATGCTTCCCTTATTTTAGGTAATTTCAACATACATTAAAACATTTTTTTTCTTTTTTATTCCAAACTTTTATTTATCTTTTCTTTCCTTTTTAAAAATTATTTATTTTTAGCATTAAAAAATTTCTTTTGTATACCAAATTCTCTCCCTCCCAGACCCTTTCCCTCCCATTGAGAAGGCAAGCAATATATCAGTTCTGCATGTGAAATCCTGCAAAACATTTCCATGTTAGCCATGTTGCCAAAAAAAAGGCAAGGGAAATAAATAAAGTTAAAAAATCATGCTTTAATTTGCATTCGAGGTTCATCAGTTCTTTCTCTCTGGAGATAGATAGCTATTTTTCATCATGAGTCCTTCTTCAGTATACATTTTAATGTTCCCTCATGCACTCTAAGTTACCAGTTTCTTAATTTACTCAGTCCCCACATCTTGTTCCTTAATTCCATGTCAGCTACACATTGAAATGGTCATAATCTTGGTCTTGTTATCACCAACAAGTACTCTGCTTCCATGTTCAAAAACGCTGAATTTTCTCAATCTGACCATAATTTTTATCTTTCCATTTATCCCTATGCTTCATTACTCCTCAACCTAGGAGTTCCAGGAGTTCTTTCTTTGGACTTCCAATCTCTCTATCCCTCATATATCTTTGGCCCTCACTCCAACATTGTCTTCTCTCCTACTTTCCCAGTCTTGACTCCTTTATGAATGAGTAAACTCCACACTATTCTCTACTCTAGAATTTCCGGATCTCTTATCCTATTACAGATCATACTTTTGGGACTCCCAATCCCAGATTACTCCCACTATCTTCCTCCTTTGTTTCTACTTTAATCCTGTTGAATGGAGCTGGAAGAAATTCTGAAATTCTGATGACTCGGTGTATTATAAATGTATATTGGGAAATCTCAACTTGACTGTCAAGTTCCTAGAGGAAGGCAATCCTCCTACATCTTCCTAATTGATTTCCTTCAAACTATAGGGACTCTTGCAAATCTTTTCTTCTCTCCCAAGTCTTCCCATGCCACTCCTACCCTTCATTTTCTCTTAAGAGGACAGAGTCTCAACTTCACTGAAAAAATTGAAGTTATTTCATGAGAGCTCCTTCCTCCCCCCTCTTCCTTTTCTCATATCCCTCTGATGTTATCCTCCACTCTCCTTTCTACTATATTCTCTGATGATGAGGTGACCCTTGTGCTTGCCAGAGCAAATTACAACCCCTCTCCCCTCAATTCTATCCCCTCCCATCTTTAGGAGGCCTTTCCCAGTCTCCCTTAGTTGTTAATGCTTCCTCTCTTAGATGAGCATCCATAAATTCTCTCTCTATTTTGCATATACCCAATTATTTTTATATCGTCTTCTTCATTAGGATGTACACTCCTTGAGGGCAGGGATTGATTTATGCTGTTCTTTGCATCTTTGACACTTAGCACAGTGCCTAGTATATAGTAAGTGCTTAATAAATGCTTGTTGACTAATAGCAGTGAGAGGAGAGAGAGAAAAGGTAGGGAAATGATTTATATATCAATAGTTCTGATATAAGGGAGAGTGAGAATTTTAAGGAAATGTGTAAGGAAAAATCTCAAATGCTTTGTGAAAGTTAAGGCAAAGATTGCTTTTAAATATGAGGAAGAGGGGAATGGGCATTTGATATGGGCCTTCAAGGAAGTGGGGTGACTTCAGTAGATGGAGATTTGTGGGAATCCATTCCAGGCATGGGACAGGATGAAGAATGGTGTGTGCACACACGCGCACACACACACACACACACACACACACACACAGATGCAGAAAGAGGCTGGGACAAGAGCAGGTGATAGAGAATAATTCAGTTTGTCTAAGCCAGTAAGAAAAAGAGGAGCAGTGTGAGATAAAGCTGGAAAAATATATCAGGGCCATATTTTGGATGAGCTTTTGTATGCTAGAGTCAGGAGTTTTATGGTTTATTCTGTAGATAGTGATGAGCCATCACAGTTCTTGAAGAGAGAAGTATTTGCTTCAAAGTAGTACTTTAGAAAGTACTACTAGTGTGTGAATAATGTGTGAATAATGAACTGGAGAGAAGAGAGAATGGAGGTGGGCAGACGACTCAGGAAACCATCACAAACATACAAGGTATCTCAAAACTCAGTGCAGTTTTAAGCTTTAGGACCTTAAAACTGCACTAAGAATTTTGGGACACTGTATAGTCTAGGTAGGGAGTGATGAGGTACTATCAACAGGAGTGGCAAGGAGAGGAACCTAATGAGCAAGAGATTGCCAAGGTAGAATCAACAGGATTTGGGAATTAATTGAGGAGAGGGAAAGGTCAGTAATGACTTTGAAAATTTCATCTTTTGTGATTAAGGGGGGATAACAGTGCTCTCAAGAGATACAGTGAAATTGGGAGGTAAGGATATATTTTAGGGAAAAGGTGATTTCACTTTTAGACACGTATAACTTGTGGTATGTGAAATGTGAAATGTGAAAATAAAACTTATGACATTGTTGTGGATGCAGCGTTAAAAAGACGCTGCAGATATTCTCAAATCACGCTGCTGGTTTTAAAGCAAAAGAAAATGCAAATGTAAAAATGTTACAATAAAGCACAAAAATTAGAAAATGAAGGCTAGACATTATTAGGTTTGTCAAAAGAGAACTTCTAAAATGGAGAAAAACTATCTCTTAGGAAAAATCACCAAAAGATTCAGAGAGTAAGCCTTTAATTTATAATTTCAAATTAATTTTGCCAACCTATGGCTAAAACAGAGCCTGCATTTTCTTGGGAATGTGGAACACAATCTACTTGTTCCTTTTTTCTGTCAGAGAACCAGCCAATGAACATTCATATGGAGTTGACCAGTGGGCCCTTTGGGCATATCATGGGAAAGAGTCATGGCTGGGCTACATATTTCTGGCATTATCTTTATAGAGGTAAAAGTTGAAGTCACAGGAGTGTTTGAGATCACCAAGGGAGTAAAAAAGGCTCTAAGATTTTTGGCAGCTAGGCGATACAGTGGATAAAATGCTGGACCTGGAATCAGGAAGACTCATGTCCATGAGTTCAAATCTGCCCTCACACACTTACTAGCTTCACAACCCTGGGCAGGTTTGATCCTGTTTGCCTCAGTTTACTCATCTGTTGAATGAGATGGAGAAGAAAACCCCAAAGCGGGTCATGGAGAGCAGACATGATTGAAAAATGACTGAATCTCTCTTTAGGGAGGCAGACTTTTGTCAGTATTTCCTTTTTGTTGAGAAATCAGAATCCTCTTGTTTTCTCTTTGTTCTGTTTTCTCTTCAATGAAGTAAAAAAGACAAAGTAAACAAATCACATCTAGGAACTTTGCTATCAGTCCTGAGGATTTTTGGAAGCAAAAACTGAGTCTGTTAACATGATTTTGAACAGATGGGATACAAACTGAAGGAGTTAGATTAGATGAGGTCCCTTCTGTCTCCAGCACTGTGATCCTGTGACCCTAAGAAGAGCTTTCTTCCATTCAGCAGAAGTTCTTCAGAAGTTTTCATCATTACTTTCCCATATATTCAGAAAGCCCTGGTTTAATCAACACTCTTTGAACCTACTACTAGAAGGGGTAACCTTGATGACCATTTACTGGTTTTCTTTTCTTTCTGGTTGACTCTGAAGTGTTGGTGGAAGCTAGGTAGCTCTCACTGGTTAGAGTTCTGGGCCAGGAATCAGAGAGACCTGAATTCAAATGTGGCCTCAGATACTTACTAGCCATGTGACCCTTGGCAAGTCATTTAACATTCGTTTGCTTCAGTTTCCTCAACTGTAAGAATTAAAATACCGTTTACCTTCTGGGTTGTTGTGAGGATCCAATGAGATCATATTTGTAAAAAGTGTATACGTAGTAGGCACTATACAAATGCTTATTCCCTTCATCTTTCTTTCCTTTTTCCTCTTCCCTGCTAGGAAATTAAATGATTAATAGGAAAGCCAAGGAAACATTTTTATTTATCCAAATATTTGAAAGAAGCTACCTCAAAAGAGCTCTGGATTTGGGGACAGGAAGAAACTTGGGTTTATTAGTTATATCACTTTGGGTGAGTCACTTTTTCTGTCTGAATCTTAGTTTTCCTCATCTGTAAAATGGGGTCAATATTACTTGTACTACCTACCTCATACCATTGTTTCCAGTGAAGTATTCTGTTAATCCTGAAGCACTATAAAAACCTGAGGTTTAACACTTAGATTGAATCTCTACTGTGTATAATTATACTCCTTCCTGTCTTCTATGGTCCAACCAAACTGACTCTCTTGCAGCTTCTCACATACAACATTACATCTCTTTTTACCAGGCTTTCACTGAACCTATGCCTCTTGCCTGAAATCCCATTTCTCCTCACGTCCTCCTCTCAGTCTTCAAATGCCACCTCTGATGAAAATCTTTTTTTCTGATTCTCATCCCCACTCACTCCCCACTCTCCATTCCTTCTTCTTCTTATGAAGTGTACGTATTGTCTCTGACAGAATGTAAGTCTTTGTGGGCAGGGGCTGCTGCACTTTTGTCTATTTATCCCTGGCACCTAGCACAAAGCCTTGGTGCATGGTAGATGATTGATAAATACTCATTGACTGGTACAAGACCTTGAATGTTTGGGAAGATACAAAGGAATGAGCGATTAAAAGGCACCTTTTACTTGGTGAGTGCATTAGGAAGAAGACATTCTCTTACGTAAAAGTTGGTTGGGAATTTCTGAATTCTACAGTGATTTACCATTTGCCCTTTGGAAATATGACAAGATGGTTTAGATGAATGAAATTTTTCTCCCTCCTTGTGGAGAAGGATGAAAGTTGATTTTGTTTGAAGGTGCTAAATAGTGTTTGTATTGTTGGGTAATATCTGCATTGGCCAACTAAAATTCTCTTTTTGTCAGTAAGAAGGATGGTTTGACTCCTTTCCGTGGGGCCGTTTACTATATTAGGAAATGAACAACAAATATGTGGCAGGCTTTCTTTGACCCCTGTGGTCCAAGGGTAGATTTTCATGGATTTGGGAGCTCTGACAAAGGTGTTAGACTTTAAAAGTCTGGTCTTAAGGATATTCAGGAGATTCTGGTGGTGTGTCGGAATGAAGGAAGGAAGCACCCCTCTTAGATTCAGGGAACAGTTTTCCTAGCTAAGTTGTTTTTATGTTCTACTAAGTTACTTTGATTTAAAATTCATAGGCAGAGATAATCAGGTCAAAATGACCGTCCTTCAGCTGCTGTAGGCAACAAAGGGGCTTAATAAAAGATAGTTGTGAATTATTTTGTCAGGATCCAAAAGGGAATGGGGGAAGAGTCTGCCAAAGATACAGCCTAGCCTCTCTGGAGCTAAATAGAAATGTTTATCAACAGCAGTCGGATTTGCTCCTGCTTGTTCTGTTTGTTATTCATAAATTAGTCTGAGTTAAAGCTTTCTGGAATTGGCTCAAGAGAGCGCTGTGGATAATTTGGTCTTCTTTGTTTTCTTTTCGAAAGAAACATTTTAAAATACTGATAGAAAGGCCTGCAGAAGGACAGTTTTATAGGTCTGGTGGAGAAAAGAGTTGCTAGTCTCTACCTTCTAGTGTATTGACGGGGAGAAGAGAGGGCTATATCAGGTATTGAGGAGTTCCAGTTTCCTCTGGTCTTATTAGAAATTTGAGAGATACAGTACTTTGTGAACGAAGTCCCAAGGTAGGGCCTTAGCATTCATGGTGACTAAGAAGAAAACTCAAGTTCTTGAGCTTCAGTGGGATGTTTTTAGTTCATGGCATGACGCTGAACATCCAGTAGGAGCCTAGGATGTAGAGGAACATGGGCTGGTTTGGGACGCAGGTGATCTAAATTTGAATGCCCTCTCAGCCACTTAACTAGCTATGTGACCCAGTCAGGGCAAACTACTTAACCTCTGTGAGACACAGTTTCCTGTTTTTCAAACAGGGCAATAAATTCGTTCAGGGACCTGTCTTATATAGTTGTGAGGAGAATGTTTACAAATCTTAAAGATGTAAACAAATAGGAATTAGTATGAGTCCTTAAGATGTAGAGATGAGAAGAACTGGTCAGTCAAAACACATTTTACTAAGCCTCTACTATATGCCAAGTATCTTAAGAGAAGTTGGAGATACCATGGCACATCAGGAAAGGTGATATATATGCATACATAAATCAAAATACACACACACACATAAAAAATAAATACAGAGGGTTTTGTGTGTGTAAGTACTAGCAGCTGGTTGGGGGTGAAGGAGATCAGGAAATGTTTTAAGTAGGAGCTAGTGTCTGAGTTGAAATATGAAAGAAACTAGAGCTTTTGAGAGGCAGACACAAGTTGGGGAGCATTCCAGGCATGGGGTACCCCATGCATAAAAGATAGGGAGGTGCTAGGTCATCTATGTGAAGAGCAGCAAGACCAATTTGGCTGGATAATAGAGTATATTAAGGGAGTAATACGTGTGTATGTGTATGTACATAACATATACATACTTATATATGTGTATATACATACACAAACATGTATACATATACAGAGAGAGCTGGAAAATTAGGTGCCAGGTTGTGAAGGGCTTTATAAGCCCGAGTAGTTTATATTTGATTTTAGAGATAATAGGGAGACATGTAGTTTATTGAGTAAAGAAGGAAGTGTGACGTAGTTAGAACTGTGTTTTAGGAAAATTACCTTGACAGTTGTGTGAAGGAAGGGTTTGAGAGAGGAGGAACTTGGGATGGGGAAATTAGCTAGGAAGCTATTCTGTGGTCCAGGAGAAAGGTGATAAAAAGACCTGAACTAGAGTGGTAGCTGTGTGAGGAGAAGGAAGGAAACAGATGTGAGAGATGCTGTGGAGGTGGAATTAACAAGACTTAGGAATTGATTGGATATCTGCGGTGAGAGAGAGTTTGGAGTCAAAGAGGGACCCTGAGGTTGTGAGCCTGAGGGGCTGAAAGGAAGTAAGGACTTTCTGAAGAGGGATGGGTTTTGGGGAGAAGACTGAGTTCTCTTGCCTTAGGCAACTCTCTGGAGCTTATTTTTTATAAGTCAGTTGATTGGCATCTGGTCAAGTCACTGTGTAAGGCCACTGGAGGAGATTAAAAAAAAAAAAAAGGCAGCGTCTTTCCTTAGGGAGTTTATAATCTAATGACCACAATACAAAGTAGGATAGAAGTGCACAGGATAGGTCCAAAGTGCTGTGCAAACAAAGTCTGATGAATGACAGGTCATTTCTGGTAGGAATGGGAAAGCTTCACAAGGGATATGGCATCTGGGCTGCATCTGGGTTGGATGGAGAGGATTTCAAAAAGGGGGCATAGAACAAAATGCGCGAACTGGAAGGTGGAAGACTAGTTGAAAGGAGGATAATTAGGAGGCAATTACAGATGTTTAAGTGGGAGATAATGAAGACTTTGATATGGGGGAGTGACCATGGAATGGAGAAAAAGAGATAGGAGAAATTTTATGGACAAAGAATTGACATAACTTGGCACTTGATTAGATACAGGGGTAAGGTCAGGGTAGTGTCAGAGAATACTGAAAAGGCAGATTGGGGCCAGATTATGGGGGACCTTGAAGGTTAGGATCAGTTTATTATTCCATAGGCAATGGGGAAAGGTCCTTAAGGATTTTCTAATAAAGGAGTGTTGGAATCTTTTCTGGGCTTCATTTGTATAATTGTAGGGGTGGGAGTGGGGGAATTGGAAGGGGAAGATTAGACTAGTGATCCCTAAGGTGCCTTCTCGTCCTAACACTGTATGATTTTAATCTCCATTCATATAGGGAGTATTGATATTTAAAAGAGCTGACATCTAAGAGTTTGCATAGTCTGACATGCATTTTCATTTGATCCTCAAGACAAGCCTATAAGGGGCAGGGCTAGTACAGGTTGTATTATTCTTGTTTTACACATGAGGAAATTGAGCTTGAAAGAGGTAAAATGATAATAATAATAATAATAATAACAATTATAATAGCTAACATTTATGTAGTGCTTACTAACTGAGAGGCACTGTGCTAAACACAATTATTATCTCATTTGATCATCATAATAACTCTTGAGAGGTAAGTGCTATCATTATCCTCATTTTACAGATGAAAAAACTGAGGCAAACAATGACTTGCCCAGGGTCACCCAGCTAGTAAGTGTCTGAGGCTGGATTTTTGAAGTCTGATCTTCCTGACTCCTGGCCCAATCCTCTATCCATTGTGCCACCTAGCTGACTTACCTAGTGTATGACAATGTATGACAGAATGTATGACAGAATCAGGACTTAAACTCGTCTTTTGACTCCAAATCCAGGGACTTTCCACCTTTTCATGCTTTTTATCAGAGGTGTAACTAGGGTGGGTGCCACAGAGCTTTGTTCTAGGGTGCTAAAACAGAGTTGGCTGACAGAATTCATAGCCCTCCAGTAGGTGGAAACAACTGATTGTTCATCGGGGTAACTGACATCCTAGGGGTGCTTTTTCTCTGGGTGATCCTCCTGCCAGTTTGTTATCGCCAACCACTCACAATCATTAACTGGCCCTGCCCCTATATCTGCAGTTTGGCAAGTCTTACCCACTCTCTTGGCTGAGTTGCTGCAACTCAACCCTGGCATATTCTCACCTGATTCCAAGATTGAGGGAGAGCTGCTGCACCTCCCACCACTTGCCATCTGTTTCCTTCTCCCTCCCTCTATCTCCTCTTGGGAGTTGGGAGTATCTGAAGATTATTGCCTATGCTATAGGAGTGAAGGTCACACTTTGCAGAGTGTGGATCCTATTCTCCCAACACAACTGCAGAGTCAGGAGTCAAGAGCAGTGTTATCCAGTCCAAGGAGTCTGACATGTGTCTGAGGCAGGGGTTGCCAGGAAAGCCACCCGTGGAGCAGTGAAGGGTCCTGAAACTTTCCTGCCCCACAAGTGAGTTTCTTCTTGGTTAGGCTTACCTTGCTCCTCTTTCCCAGTGGTGGCTTCACTAGTAGTAGCCTTGGGGTCTCTATGGGGGGGGGGTCTTTGTGTTTCCTCTCCTGCTACAATCCTGGCTTTGGGTACCAGAATTGCTAATTAGAGTTCTGCTTATGTTATCATCATCATCATTATTATCAATATTATTCTAACATCATATTAGGAATAATGACTTGGAAGCAATGAAAGATCCTCAGGTAACCACGAAAGAATTATATTCATTGAAGTATATTTAATAAAGTAGGAAAATAGACTTAATACGTTTTAGGCAAAACCATTTCTATAAGGAAAGAAAACATTGATGAGCCCTCAATTAATCAGAAAACTAAGTTAACTAGAACATACCATTTCACTTCACAGTTTAGGAAACATTTTACTTGTTATCTCCCTTGATCGTTACTAAGGCTCTGCCAGATAGGCAAGGCAGATGTTATCAGTTCCATTTTACTCAGCTCAGTTTAAGGATGGATTTCAAAACTATGTAAGTCGTGACGCATCAGCATGCTTTTCTTGTGTTGTAAGTCAAGAAGACCTGAATTCAAATGCAGCCTTAGACACTTGGTATTTGTGTGACTCCCTGTTTGCCTCAGTTTCCTCATCTGTAAAATGAAGATAATAATAGCACCTGTTTCACAGATTGTTGTGAGGATCAAGTGAAATAATATTTGTTAAGTGCTTAGCATAGTGTCTGGCAGGTACTAGGTGCTTAATAAATGCTTGTTTCTTTCCTTTCTTTTTGACTACATCATGATGCATCATTAATAATAGAAGACATTAAGAGATTAACCCACAAACTTGAAATGATCATCCTTATCCTCAGAAATAATTTTCCATATGCAGGTGTTGGGTTGTATTGCTTAGGGAGAAAAGGTGTGGTTTTTGAGGACTGAACAAGAAGAAATGATCTAGAATTAAACAAAGCAGGATAGATACCAGTTGGGTGAGAGGAAAACCTTGGTGATGATGGGGATTAAATCTTGAATCTGGAAAGATAGGGAGTCTCCATCCCTGGTGTTCTCCAAGGAGAGATAAGACAGGTTTTTTTCTCCAGGATAATGTTGATATTTTATCATTGCCCTTTGAGACTTTCCCCAGCACCATCTGGCTTGATTCTTCTTTGAGAAATCAGGGTTTCATCTTAGTAGAAGGGCTAGATGGTCATATTTCTGGGTCTCTTCATTCCTGAGTGATTCACTTAGTATTCTTTTGCATGAAAGGGCTGGAGCAGATGTTTTCTGGCTGAAAGTGATTATACAAAATCCTTTTCCTATAAGTAATAGAAGATGAGAACAAAACCATTTGAGATCTGGAACCAAATCCTCTAACAAGATTCTTTACTCAGTTATTAGTGTTTCCTGACACATTACAGACCTCAAGGGGCAGAATAAAACCACATGGCCTCTTGGAACTTTGTGAAGGAAAGGCCACTATGGAAATTCTTAATTAGGGAAGTAGACTACACAGACTGTAGTAACCACTGGGAGTCTCAAAAAATGACCAAAGAAAATCATCTTTGGAGTTCTGTTTTATTTTCAAATAGGATGTTAAAATGCTTTGTGTCTTTTTGAGTAATATGTCAAGATGACCGATTTTTTTTTTTTTGAACACCAAGGGATATTATATGAGGGACAGAGAGCAGCTGGGTTTTTTTGTTTTGTTTTGTTTTGTTGTTGTTATTCCCAGTGAAGATAGACCAAGAGTGAAGAGGCTTTGACTGAAGAGGAGATAGAAGGAATTTTTTTGTGTGCTTGAGTGATTCAACATGAACATTTATCAAAAAAGACTATAGTGGCATCCTTTGGGACTGTTTGAATGGGATACCACTTTGGGGGTAAGGAGATGGAGTAAGTGAGCTTTTAAGGTCTTTTAGTCTTGTGCTTATATGATCTCTGTATTTAGGGGAGGATAAAAAAGGCAGAATTAAATTCAAAGAGAAATCCTGTTGTGTAGTAGAAGGAACCTTGGATTTGGAGACAGGAAGACCTGGGTTTAAAACCTATAACCAGTGACATTGCTAGGCTGGGTTTGAAATTGTTGGAGTTAAAATTCAAACCCAAGGCTTCTGACTCCCAGTCAAGTAAGTGATTTTTTTTTTATTACAATATTCCTATTATCCTGAGAATGGATGCTTCTTACATAAGGCATATTAGGATATATTTATATCTATATGACAGTTCTCATTTTATGTAAATTTGACTTGCCACACAGTCTGGAACTCTAGTTCCCAACTCTCTTCAGGTGGTGATAGGGGCATCAGGGCAGGGGCAGGAAAGGTAGTTGTGGCAGTAGTGACAGCAGCACCTGTGCAGTCTTATACCAGGGGTCCTCTGTTCCAGGCTGTGAGATTCCTTGGCTGTGTTAAGTGAGAACTGTGTGTCTGTGTATGTTTATATACACATACACACATATACATATCTATACATATATATACAATATATGTGTATGTATTTTTATATCATGGTAATTTGGGGAATTATCTTTCCCCAATCCCTATTCTTTTCATTCTCACCTGAATCCAGGGTTCATAGCATTGACAAGAACAAAAGACCTCAAAAGCTCACTTATTCTGTTCCTCCCAGATTGGCCTCTCATACCAAATGAGCAACAACATCTGATGTAGTGAATGTCTCTAACAGTGTATACAATATTCAGCCCAAGTAGTTCCTGAACTTTCTGCCATGAGTAGGGACTTATGTCCCATTATTTGTTCTCTTCTCATTTACTTAGACATTGATTGCCTTTTCAAAATCTTTCCATTTACATTACTGTAGTTTTAGTGTATGTTCTTTGCCTTATACTTACATCATTCTGCATCAGTTCATACAAATCTTTCCATGTTTCTTTGAATTCTTCCTGTCTATCATTTCTTACTGTGTATTGCACTAAATTAATATACAGTATTTTTTCATCCATTTCCAGTTAATGGATACCCATTTTGTTTTCTAGTTCTTTACTAATACAGAAAAGATATGAATATTTTGGGTTATAATAGACCTTTGTTTTTTATTTCAATTTCCTTGGAGTCATAGGTATCCGGTAGCAGAATTGTAAGATTAAAAGATATGAACAACTTAGTTTTTTTCTTGCATAGTTCCAAATTATATAAAGACTAGCTGGACTAGCTATTTTACAACTCTAACAACAGTCTGTTAGTGTGTCTGTCTTTCCTCAGCACCTCCAACATCTATCCTAGTTTTTGTCATCTTTGGCAATGTGCATGTTGTAAGAAGAAATCCCAGAGCTACTGTAATTTGCATTTCTTTTGTTATTAGTGATTTGGAGCATATTCTCATGCTTTATAAATGTAACTATTTATAATTTTCATTTCTTCCGAAATTGTTATATACATTGACCACTGTAGCTAGGTAGCCCACTGGGTAGAACCTGGAATCATGAACACCTGAGTTCCAGTTTGGCTTCAGACATCTCCTAGGTATATGACCCCAGGGAAATCAGTTAACCTCTTTTGGCCTCGGTTTCCTTACCTATGAAATGGGGATAATAATAGCATTTACCTCCCAGTTTTTCTGTGAGGTTGAAATGAGATCACATTTGTAAAGCACTTAGTGCTGTGCCTGGCACATGGTAGACGCCAGTATTGAATGCTTGTCCTCTTCCCTCCTTTGTCAGATTGAGAATGACTCTGGGTGTCATATTGTTTTTATTGAATCGATTCCCTATATAAATTTGACAAATATGGAGGGTGGGTTGGAGAAGGGAGAGCAAGGGGGACCAGGATCAGTCAGTCAGTAAACATTTATTAAGCATTTGCTATGGGCCAGCACCGTGCTAAGTGCTTTACAAATATGGTTGGCTCCTACCAAATGAAGTCTGAGCACTTCCCTTTACAGTCTGGTGTCACCTTGCTTTCTCACCTTGATTCTGACTCTTTCCCCTTGCATCGTAGGCTCCAGGTCAGTAGGACTACTCACGGTCTCCTGTATACATTCTATACTTTCTTGCCTCTATACCGTTGTTTATGTGATTCCCTACGCCCGCACTACCATTTTGTTGTTGTCGATGGTTTCTGGCTCTTTGTGACCCCTTTTGGGGTTTTCTTGGCAAAGGTACTGGAATAGTTTGCCATTTCCTTCTCCATAATAGCATAAGATTTATTAAAGACAGGGCAACTGAGACTCATAGCAACAGAGACTTGCTCCGCGTCATGTCAGCAGTAAAAATGCAGATCCTTTGACATCAAACCCAGTGTTCTTTTGCCTATGTACCATACTGCCCTTCCTCCTAATTTGTCTCTCCCTTGTTAAAACCTGCTCATTCTTAGACTCAGCTCAGATGCCACCTTTTCTGGTTGGAAATACTTTCCACTGTAATGGAAGCTCATTTGTCTCTACTTTTCAGAACCGTGAAAAGAATTTTGTTTATGTCTCATTTTTTTGCACCTATTGAGTTCTGTTTTGGATTATGCAGTTATTTTTGAATATTGTCTTCCCCTCCCTGTTAGATAGAACATGTGCTCTATGAGGACAAGAGACAGGCTTTATTTATCTGTGCGTTTCCTCCAGTGCCCTTTCCCAGGCACTTAATACATTTTAATAGAAAAGAAAGCTTTGCTGAATACCCAGATATTGAACTCAAGTGCTTTGAACTTCAGAAATATGGTGTTTCTAAAAAATGCTATTTGAGTCCTTGTGGCATGGTTACAGAACTGTTTGAACCCTGGGTCAGGTAGGGATGCATAATTTGAATGTTGCTCATACTGTGATTTTTTTTTTGTTGTTGTTGTTTTTTGGAGGGGGGAAGGCAGGGCAGTTGGGGTTAAGTGACTTGCCCAAGGTCACATGGCTAGTAAGTGTTAAGGTCTGAGGCCTGATTTGAACTCATATCCTCCTGACTCCAGGGCTGGTGCTTTATTAACTGTGTCATCTAGCCACTCCTCATAGTGTGATTTCACTCAGCCCAACTTATACCCAGAATGGCCCAACTTTGTTTCAGTCATTCTGTGTTTGTTGAAGCATTGAAGTATACTAAGTGCAAAGTGATATTAAATTAGACTTCAAGTGCCTTGAAATGCCCCAGTAATTCAGATAGGATTGTGCCTAGTTGATTAATTTCATTAGGAGACTTGACACTGGTGGATGAACATTTTTTGCCATAGCCACTCATGGAGACAGTCTGCTCAGATATGGAAAGATTGCAGGCTCTGCTGGTAGAGGGAGTGTCCATACCCAGGAAATCACATCTTTCAAAGTAAGGTCACTTACTGAAGTGCAATATTATATGTAGTTTTTTGAAAAAAGCTTATGGTTGCCAGTAGGGTAGATAGCTAGAGTGATGTATTAACATGAATTTATAACTGAAATAGAAAGGGGTTATATGTGGGCCGTGAGTGAATTAGAGGTCATTGTAAACTTTGGGGTGTTTAGAGGTGACAAAGGAAACTGGTTTTTATTGATCTTGGTGCTATGTTGTTATCCCCTTTTTACTCTTTTTGGAGGAGAGATGGATGGATTAGTGATATAAATCCTGGTGAGATTCTGATAACCTTGGTGGAATAAACTCAGGGCAGTAGGAAATCAGGGAAGGAAAGAGACGGTTCTAGTGGAAGGTTGGAGGAAGAGGAGCTAAAATGGCAATTTTTCTTGACCCAAGAAAGTGGTCGCATCTTACGGGTTGGGGATTGGGCCTATGTTTAGTCAGAAGAGAACTGATAAATTAGATTTAATAAGTTTGGCAGCTACCAGATTAAGTGAAGTCAGTAAGCATTTATTATATGCCAGGCGGGGAATATAAATTCAAGCAAAAAGTTTAATTTATGCAATTTGACTGAAAAGATTTGTGCATACTAATTTTGAATCTATTCTTTCTCCTTGTAATTTGACCCTGAAAAATGCATCTCTAGTTTTGAGATAAAAGTGAAAGGTGATAAAATAGACTGTTTTTGTGGGAGTGTCTATTGTTAATCTGATGGTGTCCCAGCCTTGGGACAGGGGCAGGTACAAATAAAATCTAGAGCTCATGACTTTGATGGTCTAGAACGGTGATATCAAACTCAAGGAGAAATAGGAGTCACTAACCTGTACTCACGGATGTGCATATTGACTTAGAAAACCACATGTTGGCATTATCTATGTTTTAATGTATTTTTATTTATTTTGTTAAATATTTCTCAATTACATCTAGTGAGTGGTATTCAGGAATGATGCAAGAAATGACACAGGTAGATATGGTAGGATGTGTGTTTGACCTCACTGGTCTAGGGAATGGTTGCAAGAACCTGCAAGCTTTCTGAATGGATTACAGGGTCATAGACTTTAGAAGGCACCCTCAAGATCCTCAAGTCCAACCCCCTAAAGTTTAAAGTCAATAGATAGTAAGTAGCACATCTGGCATTTCAACTAAAATCTTACTCTAAATCCAAGGCTCCACTTAATACCAAATCTATTTTATGTGCATCAACATCTATGTTCAGAAGCCCTTCAGCGACTTTCTATTGAATACATGGGTCAGTGGTAAAAACTCCCAACCTTTGGCTTTGGAGTTAAAAGCCCTGGATTCAAACTTCAGCTTTGCAGTTCGCTTCTTATGTTAACGTGGGCTGGTTGCGTTACTTTTCTTGAGTCTCAGGTACCTCATGTGTGAAATAACAGAGCTGGGCAAGATGACCTCTTAAGATACTTCCCAGCTCTAGATCTATGAGCCTAGGAGAATAAAGTTCAGATTCCTCAGCTGCCATTAATGTGTCTCAATAACAAGTCAGTGCTTGGCTTATAATGGGGGATAAGTTCACGTCAAGTGAATGCCCATAATTTTAGACCCACCACAATCTGACCTTGGGGTAGGTAGGTGGTACAGCGGATAGAGTGCTGGCCCTGGAGTCAGATCCAGCCTTAGCCACTTAGCTGTGTGACCCTGGACAAGTCACTGAACTCTGGTTTTTGGTTTGTTTTTTCCTTCTCAGTTTCCTCATCTGTAAAATGAGTTGGAGGAGGAAATTGTAAACCACTCCAGTATTTTTGCCAGGGAGACCATGAATAGTTGAACACGACTGAAACAATACAACAGTAACAATAAAACAATCTGACCTTTGTCTACCTCTCTGACCTTGGCTTCCACTGTTTCCCAACAGTAACCCATTGTTCTGTCTAGACTAAGTCTATTCTAGTTTGCCTCACACATTCTTGTTTCTGGAGCCTTTTGCATGATATTCCCTCTCTTCCCAAGAACTAGGTCAATCCTAGCTCCTCCAGGAAGCCTTCCCTGATTTAGCCCACTTAACGTTTATACCCTTCATTTTGCATTAGATAATAGATCTCATGGATGTTCCGTAGTAAATTAAGTTGGCCCTGCAGTCAGGAGACCTGGGATCTAATCCTTCCTCAGACACTTACATCCATGTGATCCTTGGTAGATTGTTGGTAGATCTCCAACTCTGGTACTCTTATCAGTAAGATGGGGCAGTAGTATTTACACTATCTACCTCATATATGACAATATGGAAAGTAATTGAGTAATGTTGGAATTCTACCTTTGAATTATTAACATCCTTTGTGAATTTATACCACCTAACCAAAGAGTAGGTTCCTTGTGCACCATCAGGGCCCTTCTAAACATCCAGCACCTTTTGGACCTGGTAGTTAAATCTGAGGGACGAAGTCAACATTCTTAGCAGGGATTTAAAAAATCCCAGTTAAGAATTACTTGTAACCTTGATGTTTTGACAGAGGTAACACAGGATGCTACAGTTGATGGATGGATAAAAAGCAACACAGGATCTGTTTCTGTCTCCAAAAAAATGGGGAAAAGGAAAGACAAAATAGTTTATTTGGAAGAGAAAAGGGTTTAATGGGGATTAATTGCCACCTACCATACTTTTTATTTACAAACATAAACTAAAGCTTTGGTCAGAGACAAGTACTAAAAGTATTTTTCAGTTTTTGACTCACATAAAATGTTAAGAAAATTAGAAACATTCAAGGACACAGTATTAGTCCCACTGGACCAAACATGTTGGAGTCTCCAGTTAATAGTTTGGGCAAGTCTGTGCCACCTTTCTTGACACTGTCAAAAAAGTTCAATTTCTTGAACTGGTCCAGGCATGGGATGCACAAGCCAAGAGGTCCTAACTGTTGTTAGATCAGATGTAGGGCCACCAAAAGTGGTCAGGTGAGTGCTAGAGGATTGCACATTTATAGGTACCATCTCCTTTAATGATTATCAGCTTGATAGCAGAACCGAAGACTGGATCTGGTCTTCCCCAAAAGGCATAGACAAGGGAGAAAAGAGGTGAATTAGCATTCTGAAGAAAGGAAACAAGCATTTATTATGTGCCCATGGCAGACACTGTGTTAAGAACTTTATAAATGTTATAATAATAGCTAACATTTATGTAACACTTAACTCTGTTGCAGGTACTTTACAAATAAGATCTTATTTGATCCTCACAACAACCCTGTGAGATAGGTGCCATTATTATCTTAATTTTACAGTTGAGGAAACTGAGGCAGACAAGTAAAGTGACTTGCCCAGGGTCACAGAGCTAGTAAGTGTCTGAGGCTGAATTTGAACCCAGGTCTTCCTCACTCCAGGGCCAGCATTCAATCCACTGTATCACCTAGTTACTTGAAGAGGTAGCAGGTATTCAGATAGTTGACCATGAAGCTTGGAATGAACACCTGCTTTTTTGTTGCAATTGAGTATTTTTGATAGATTCATACCAGGGTGTTGGATTGCTGAGGAGTTTTCCCCTCTCCAGATTACACAGGAATGACTCCAGGGAGAAGGGCAGGACACAAGCTGTGCTTCCTGAGTGCTAATAAGGGCTATACATCTCTGGGTTCCAGTTTTGACATTGTCACTTACCAGTTGTATGACCTTAGGTAAGTCACTTAAACTCTATGGTCCTTAGTTTCTTCTGAAAGTATTTATAGGATTTAAAAGCTGAAAGAGGCATTAGAGATAATACAGTTCCAAAGGAGAGGATTTTTACAAATTACATTTGTAATACAAATTTATGTTGTACAAATTTTACCAACAGGTGGCTTGCCCAAGGTGACATAGAGAATAGATAGAAGGACTGGGATTTGAACTTGAGTTTTTTTTATTCCAAATCCAACACTACACCAATCTATGGATTAAATGGTCTGGAAAAATGTTCTCTTCTTTCTAATGTTCTATGATTATATAATTATTTATAAGAAGGTTTAAAAAAAGTCAAAGAGTAGGGAACTTGACACTTATGGTCCACTTTTTGGTGACTTGGTTAGGTTATTTTTCCTTACTTTTCTGCTTCCCTCCCTCCCCTCCCACTCCTCTCTTAGATTCCTTATGAATATGTAGATTATTTACCACAGAGGTGATGCACAAGAGTATGTCAAAAATTGTGAGTTTCTGCACCTTCTCCACTCTTGTAGAATTTAACACATTTGAACCAATTTTTTTTTTTTGCTTTAAAACAATAAGTCTGATTAATAATGCACACTATTGGAAAGGAATGGGAGGTTTGCTTAGGTATGATTCATCATTGTCTCTGCTACAGTAATTATAAGTCTTTTGGCTGATTCTAGGTCAGAATGACCCAGTTTATTGCATTTTTTCCCCTTTCTGATGTTGGTTAACATAAAAAAAAAAAAGAGGTGTAGGGGATGCCTAATAAAAGATGGGTAGCTTATTGATTTTAACCGAGTTTCTAGGTGGCTCAGTGGATAGAGTGCTGCGCCTGGAGTCAGGAAGACTCATCTTCCTGAGTTCAAATTCGGCCTCAGAAATTAGCTGTGTGACCATGGGCAAATCACTTAACTCTGCCTCAGTTTCCTTATCTGTAAAATGAGCTGGAGAAGGAAATGGCAAACTACTCCAGTGTCTTTGCCAAGAAAACCCCCAAATGGAGCTGTGTGAAGTGTTGGACACAACTGAACAACAAGAAATTACTGCTTTCAATCAGATCAAGGAAGAGAACAGTTTTGCTTTAGGAAACATATTCAGTGAGTATTTACAAAAAGCTTATATTCTAACAGGAGAGATAAGTGATTATATAAGTCTATGAAGTATAAATATAAGGAGAACAGATAAAATAATGAGAAAGTAATTCAGTACAAGGTAGTTTGAGAGGGAGGATATTAGCAGTTTGGGGCAATCAGTAAAGGGCTCATTTGGAAGGGAGTTCTTGGTTGCATTCTGGAGGAATAAAGGAAATCTTTGTGGTAGAAGTGAGGAGGGTATGCATTCCGGGAAGGAGAGACTTTCAGAGCCTTGGCATTGAGTGTGAAAGGGGAGTGTCCAGGTGTGAGGAATAGAAAGAAGGCTAGTAACATACAGTGAGACTGGAAGGATAGATTGGGGCAAGGCTATAAATCTAGGCTGGGGTTTTGCTTTGATCCAAGAGGCCTCTGAAGTGAATTGAATAGGAGGGTGACATGACTAGATGTGTGCTGAGGACGGCATCCCGGTAGCTGAGTGGAGAATGGATTGGAGCAGGAAGAAAGCTGAGGCAGAGAGACCATATTTTAGGTGAGAGATGATAAAGTATTTCACCATAGGCTATGTATTATCTTCTTTCCTGATGACTGGATCCCATTATAACTTCTCTGGATATGTCAATCAACAAGAACTTATTAAAACTTTATCTTTTTATTTTATTGGCAGCAAGTAAAATCTACAGAAGACCTAGAAGGCAGGTGGTTCATTTTCTTTTTGTTTTTTGTTTTTTCTCCCCAGTAGCAAGAGAAATGGTAATTTAACTGCAACGTCTGGCCTTTTTCTGGATGGACATCAGAGTTTTAAACTAATGTCACCCTCTATGTACTGAATCACCGTCACGGAGCTGAATCATTATCACTAATCACTAACTAGGCTACATATTGAAAAGTTTATACATTTATATGACAGTGTGAAATCTGATTATAAAGGCATTTTCGTAGAATTAAAGAATCTCAGATCTGGAAGTGAGCTCAGACCTGAGCAAGACTCCCCTTTTCAGTCAAGGAACAATTATTAAGCTGGAATAAAATACCGGAATTATCTAACCAAGTCTTAAAGCCCTGCTGTGAGGGACAAACCTACTAACTCTTGAAATGGATCCCTTCATTTTTAACTGTTGCAGTCCTTAGAAGGTCTTCCCTTTCCAATTGCCAAAATCTGCTTCTCTGTTATCTCCTCCTCTGGTTGCTCCAGTGTCATCCTCTGGGGCCCAGAGTGACTAAGTCTGACCTCTCTTCTATGGGATAGCCCATTAGATATTAGAAGAGACCAATCAACATTTCCACTCTCTCCCTTGCAGCAAACATCACTAGCTCCTTCAGCACATTTGAGGCTGTCATGGTTTGGGTGTCGCTTGCTATTCTAGTTCCTCTCCTCTGGAAAAAGCAACGGAGAGACATTTAAGCACCTGAGCTAGGTGATGGGAGCACAAAGACAAAAACTACAATCTCTATGTTCAAGAAGCTTATTATGTACTACTGGGGGAATGTGAACTATTTAGACGCCTGTAATTGTAGATGCCTGTATTATAGATACAGGGCATATACAAAATAGAGACAGTGATTTTTTTGTAGGGTACAGCTAACAAGTAGGTAAATAAAGGATTCTTGAAAGAGATGGAACTATACCTGATCCTTGAATGTGGAAGTATAGGGTTTGCAAGCGGCAGAAAGTAGGTTTTTCTCAATCCCTCTTTTGAGAATTTTTTTTAAAAATAAATTTTATTTTTCCCCCACTTAATAGTATTTAATTTTTTCCAATTACATGTAAAGATAGTTTTCAACATTCACTTTTATAAGGTTTTGAGTTTCAAATTTTTTTCTCCCTCTCTCCTTCTCCTCCCCCCAAGAAAGCAGACAATCTGATATAGGTTATACATGTGCAATCATATCAAGCATATTTCTACATTAGTCATGTTGTGAAAGAAGAATCAGAACAAAAGGGGAAAACCACAAGAAAGAAAAACAAACAAACAAAAAAAAGAAAATAGAATTCTTTAATCTGCATTCAGATTCCAGAGTTCTTTCTCTGGATGGGGATAGCATTTTCCATCATGAGTCTTTTGGAATTGTTTTAGATCACTCAGTTCTTCTTAATACTAGTGCCTCCCCTCTGCTGATTATATGCCATTTCCCCTGAATATAGCCGGTTTGTACATTGTTGTTTGCATGTTTTCTGCTCCATTGAGACTCTGAGCTTCTTGAGAGCTGAGGCTGTCTTTTACCTTTTTTGTATCCCTAGTGCTCAGTATATTACCTGGCATGTAATAGGTGATTAATAAATACTATCTGATTGACTGACAGAGGGGAGGAATGAGAGCATTCCAGGCACTGGGGACAAATTCAAAGGCAAGGAATGTCATGTTCAAGGAACAGAAAGCAGGCCAGCTTGGCTTGCCTTGTAGAGTCTTAAGGGGAGAAATACGTAATCAACCTAGAAAAATAGGCTCCTAGACTCTAGGTCTTCTGGCTTTGAATCCAGCACATTTTTCACTGTACATATTGTATACTGGTTGTTTCGCCCAGTAGAATGCAAACTCCATGAGGGCCAGGACAAGTTCTATTTTTTGTCTTTTATCTTTGATGCCTATAAAAGGACCTTGCCCAGAATAATATTTGTTGAGTTGTATCTCCAGATTTTAGCACACAGATCCTGGCACACAGTAAGCACCTAATAAATGCTTGTTGCCTGACTGACTGATGCTCTGGGAAGATAGTCAAGTTGAGAAAGAGCTGCTTCAATATTCCTTAGCCTGGGAATCACTGACCATTAGTACTGGTTATTTTCCCCTTTCTAGATGCTTTCTCATCCAGCTGAAACTGTGCATCTTTGTTATCATTTCTTTTTATTTTTAGATTTTTAGAACTGTAAAATTGTAAAATTTTTTAAAATTTTTTTTGTTGTCATTTCTTGAGGGCTAATAGCTGCCTCCTCTTTAAAGTATACAGATCCTTTATCTTCAAGAATTTTTGATTTCTGCTATCTTTCTATTTTTTCCTACCCCATAACAGTACATACACCATGCACAGAGAGTTTTGGGTCTCAGAGAGCTTCATGTTTTAGGGAGCTTCAGTTCCCTTCTCTGTATTATTTTTTTAAAGATGCTGCAATGCATTACTACCATGCAGATATCATTACCATACAGGTAGGTACTATTACTATTTTGACTAAAGAATTTCCTGTATAGATGTTTGGGCATGGCATGAGATCCAACTAGAGTTATAGTGAAGCACTTTTCTTGGGGATAAAACTGAGGAAGGCAAAAAAGATGTATAATAAATAATATAATAAATCTATTGTCTCAAACATACCTTGCTGTTGGGATGAATGGAGGCACAATTTTATATTCCTGTGTCGTAAAAATTAGCTATGGCATCGACCCTAGGTATCATTCATCATGTCTGTATGAGGAAATGTGTTTTAAGATGATACTTGAGAACAATTTTCTGAACACAGCTCATTCATTAGTTGGGATCTTCCTTTATTTGGAAATGCATTTAAGTTTCAGGTAACTAGAGGGAAGAGATAGAATTTAAAGTTCTTAATGAATCTCTGCAGTCATTGGGATGATGAAGGCCAAACAGAGCTCATCCGAATAGGATCAGAGGAGGAGATTAGATGATCCCACTATTGAGGGAGAGGAATAGGATGTTCCAGGAACCAAAGCAGAGAAAACACAAAAAGAATCATAAACATGATTGATTTAGAGCTAAATAATCTAAAGTTTGACTGCCTCATTGTAAAATGAGGAGACTCATGCAACCCATTTCTTGAGAAAGAAATGATGGATTCAAGATGTAAAATAAGATACGCTTTTTTTGGACATAACCAGTGTGGGAATCTGTTTTGTTTGATTACGAATATTTGCCACCAGAGCTTTGTTTTTCTTTTTCCTGCAGGGGTGTGGGAAGGCAAAGTGGAGATAGGTATAGGGTTCCAGGGGGAAAAAGAGAAAGAAAAGTAAAAGAAAGGAAAAAAAGGCATTGTGGCATCTTTAAAAAATAATACACAGAAGAAATTGAAGGAAGGCCAGAAGAAAAATGCAGACAAGCAAAGGAAACTTTGAAAACTAGTCAGTTACTGTATATGCTTAAAAAGAAAACCAAGCTGTATGTGATGGAGATTCACGATGTCCTGTATAATCTTCTTTTTCTGTATTACTTTATATATGGAAACGCCTATTTTATAAAAACTTCAGAATAAAAAAAAGTTTTTAGAAGTAAGGAAAATATGAGGATAAGGAGCTTGCTTGTCAATGGTGCACATAGGGAGTAGAGCTGGGATTCATTTGTAGCTCTTCTAACTCCAGTTTCCATCAGAACTCTTTCCATTACACTAAGCTTCTGATCGGCGCGTGGGCCATGTGGGGAATGAAGGCAGGCCAGGGAGAAAGTTGTTTATCATGTTCTCTTGAGATGCCTGTCTGGAGAAAATGAGTTAGAGGAGAGAAAGAGAACTAGGCGTTCTTGTCAACTTTGGAAGAGTGTACTAGCAGGCTGTGTTCTAAAGAGAGGAGAGATAAATTATTAGTAGGAGTAAGTGTGTGTGTGTGTGTGTGTGTGTGTGTGTTGTTAAGAAGACAGTGTGGTACAGAGGGCAAGAGCATGGATTAGCATTTAGGAAACTGTGATTGCAGGCTCAACTCAGCCACTTAGTAGTTGTGTGATTTTGGAAAAAGTCATAACTTTTTTACACCTTAGTTTTCCAAGCTATAAAATGAGAGGCTTGAACTGGATCAGGGGTTCTTAACATGGGATCCAAATGGAACAAGGTGTCCAATGGATAGATTTTAGGGGGTCTCTGAATGGGACCTTTGGGATACTTCTTGGATGGAAAAAATTACATCTTTATTTTATCACTAACATTTGGTTTCCTTTGTAATCCTAGGTATTTTATTTTATGGTTTAAAAAACACATTATTTTGACCATTATTTTGAAACGGGTCTCTGGGCTTTACCAGACAGGGGTCCATGACATTGAGAAAAGGTTAAGAACTCCTGTAGAGTGCTTGGTGAGGAACCTTCGAGTTGTAACAATTTATCACTCTACTTTTAGTCTTTTAAATCACTTCACTGTACAAGGATATTAGCTCACTTGCAGAATCATTCCTATCTTTATTTAAATAACTTCAAGTTGTTTAGGAAAAAATGTTTCCTAAAAGTGGTGACTGATATGTACCTGAGTTGTCAAATCTTCCATTTTGAAATGCCATTTAGATCACAGCAAAGCACTAGGTACAGTCTGTCCTTTGGTGTTTCAGACTTCCTTTTCAATATTCCTCATTATCCTAATTTTTAAGTAATTTGATCCCACTTTATTTTTTAAAAATGCCTTTGTAAAGTTCAGCCTAGCTTTCTGTTCTTTGCCAAATTGTACTGAATTGTGTTCCAGAAAGATTTCAACCTTTGCACTTCTTCTCAGGGCTGACCCTTCCTGAGATTGTTAGGCGGTAAAATTTATGTTCAGTACCCCCTAACTCACATGTGGTAGCATGTCCCTTACCTCCCTAGTGCCTAAAAGAATGCCTTCCTGCTCAATTTCACAGTATCAAACGACTTTGTGGAAAGGCTCTGAAAACTCATGAAAATCAATAAAATCCCTTTTCTTTTCCCTTGGGCTCACAGAGTTGACTCGAAGGAATGAATGTCTGATTATACAGTTTCAGGCTTGATGGAAGGTAGAAGTACTTCTGCTTGTGATCATTCCTATGAGTTGTGGTTGTTCCTATGAGTTGTGGTTGTTCCCATGAGTTGTGGTTGTGGTTTATATTTTGGTGGCTGAGTTTTCTCTCAATCTTCCTCAAATCACATGGGCCACCTTCCTTATAGGATTAGTCCTGTCCTTTTCAGCTCCAGCTAGACCACCAACATTCAGAGTTCTATTTGAGTTTTATGAACAAGAGAATGTAGTAAGAAACTGAATTATTGGAGAATGAGACGGGGAAGGCTTTAAGTGGAAAGAGCATTTGAGTCACCATGTCAGAAGGTTTGTTTTCTTTTCTTTTCTTTTTTTTTTTTTTGCTTTTTTGGAGGGAGGAAGGTAGGGCAATTGGGGTTAAGTGACTTGCCCAAGGTCACACTGCTAGTCTTTGTGTTAAATGTCTGAGGTGGGATTTGAACTCAGATTCTCCTGAATCCAAGGCTGATGCTCTATTTATTCACTGCACCACCTAGCTGCCCCCAAGAAGGTTTGTTTTCAAATCCTAGTTTTGCCATCTTAACAGTGAGATCATGGGTAAGTCTCTTAGCCATTCTGGACCTCAGGTTTCTCATTGGTAAACAAAGTGATGGATGAGGTGACTTCCAAGGTCCTTTCCAGGAATCCTCCTGAGCCTATGATAGGACTCTTTCCCCCTTTTTGGAATGACTCTACTTTTCTTAGTGGTGGCTTTCCCTATCCCCCTCTCTTCCCTTGTTTCCAGTGGATCTGAATTTCTATTAAAGCTGATCACAATCTGTCTATGATTTAGTAGATAAGATGAAGGGCATTGACCGAGGAACAAGTTTTTATGTGGGTCTTAGTGATTCTAAGACCAACAATCTTTCCAGTTCTTGACATTACTGCTGTGCTGTGCTTGTTTTAGCGGTAAGAGAAGGTAATTAATTGAATGGAGTTGTTTTTGCTTTCTAGGGCTTACTTGATCCCTAGAGGCCTAGAAAATAGCGTGTTTCTGGCGGTGAGACTGTAGAAATCAAGCATCTTAGTTTTAACAATAACAACAACAGTATTGTCTTACATGTACAGGTCCATGGTGCAAACCATATAATAGATGCATAATAAGAAATATTGATGGAAAGTCATGACCTCATGCCATGACCCTTAATTTATTTTTAGGCATGTTTTAGAAATCCTACCAAAATTTCATCTGTTTTATTGCTAAGCTGTCAAATGACTCACTGAGTGACATAAACTCCTTAACTTTTCCAATTGTAAAATGGGAGGCAGCCTTACCAGGAAGATACGAGAATTTAAGGTTTCCTATTTTTGAAAATTTTATTGATTGTTTCTTTATTACATTCATTTCATCACAGTAGTCATTGGACCATAGGAGAAAACTATCTGTGTTATCCATTGATCTGTTTATCTGCTAGATATCAGATCTATCTATCTGTCTATCTATCTATCTATCCCCCTACCTGCATATCTACCTATCTAACAAAGTTAGATGCTGTGCAAGATTTTTTAACTTGGGGTCAATAAAACTTTAAAAAATATTTTGATAACTATATAACAAATATATTGATAACTATAACTAACTATGTAACTGTAACTATATTTGATAACTATAAATCAACTATAGTTGATTTCCTTTGTGATCTTATGTATTATATTTTATGCATTTAACAACGTTATGTGAGAAGGAGCCCATACGTCACTGGATTGCCACAGGGAGGGGCCTATGACCCAAGAAACCTTCAGAGCCCCTTACAGCAGTCTAGTGAGGTAGGTGCTATTATGATCCCACAGATGAGAAAACTGAGGCAGACAGAGGTTAAGTGACTTGCCCAGAACTAGTAAATGTCTGAGGCTGGATTTAAGCTCAAGTCTTCCCGAGTTTCCTAGCATGTTATGTTATTTCCAGAGGAGGAAAACCAGGGTGGCAAGGGGCCATGTCATAAGAGGATCAGTTGAAAGAATGAGAGACATTTAAGCTGAATAAGGAAGAGGAAGGAGTGGAGTACAAAAGCTCTCTTCAAGTACTTGAAGAAATTTCAAGAGATATCATGTGTGAAAGGGATTAGATTTTTGTTTTCTTTGGTCCCAAAGAGTAGAACCTGGAGCACTGAGTGAAACTTGCAAAGAAGTTAATGAAGGTCTAAAATAAAATTTTGGGAAAAAAAGAGGTTAATTAAGACTTTGTGCCAGCAAAACCTTCCCTCAAATTAGAGCTGTCCCAAAGCAGAATTGCTTGCTTCAAGTAGGCGCTGCCACTTTGATCAAGTGTGTTATTCCTTTTTGGATTTCTTTTTCAAATATGAGTTGGACTAAAACATTCTCTAAAGTCTCTTACAATTTTATAATTCGCTGATTCTTGAATATACCCCTTTTAACAAAGAAAACAAGTTAAGAAAAACCAACCATCAAATTAACCACATCTCACAACGTGGACTGCATTCCATGCCCATATTTCAATATCTCTTCAGTGAAAGGAGGAAAATGATTTTTTTCCATCTCCTCTCCACGGATGAGATTGGGCATTATAATTACATTGCTGACTTATATTTTTAAATTATTAATATATTTTTGCTTTTACATTACCTTTATTTTAGAATATATCCTTCCCCTTCCATTAACTGTAGCTAGCCCCTTATGACAATGATAAAAAAAAAAAATAGAACAAACAGTTCAGCTCTAACCAACACATCAGCTGGATATGAAGTATTCCAAATACCCATAGAAGATTCCCCCCCCAGCAAAGAAGAGAGTGAGGTAATTTTCTCATGTCTTCATTTGGGCATAAGCTTGGCTTATTATACAGCATAGTGGGGTGTTGGGTTTTTTTGTCCATTTCCATTGTCGTAGTTATTATTTTTTCTTTTTGGAGGGGAGAAGGCTGGGCAATTGGGGTTAAGTGACTTGCCCAAGGTCACACGGCTAGTAAGTGTTAAGTATCTCAGGCTGGATTTGAACTCAGGTCCTCCTGATTCCAGGACTGGTGCTCTATTCACTGCACCACCTAGCTGCCCCATGTTGTAGTTATTGTGTATATTTTTCCCTGGTTCTTAGTTCTGTACCAGTTCATACAAGTCTGACCATATTTCTCTGAATTCATTTTTTCTTCTAAATGTTTTAAAACTAAGTTTTATCTTATTTTCAAATGAAAATCTGCTGTCTCTACCTTTTACTTCCCTTCCTAGCCAAAGAAAGTGCATATTCAGTATTTCTTGGAATTCATAAATGTTCCTTTACTTTTATTTCATTTATCTATTTTTTTTTTGAGAACATTGTACAGTCTTTCATTTCTTTCCCCCTTCTGGACAGAAGGAAGCACTCTTAAAACTTCAGTATTTTAGCTCAGACTCCAGGTATGATGGGGTCACTTGGATTTTTCTCCTCTTGGATTCAGTCCAACATACTGTAAATAATTCAGCCTGACAAGATCCTTTACTTTTATGTACCACAGTGAATTTATTCATACCCCAGTTAATGAACATTTACTTTGTTTCCAGTTTTTTTGCTACCACAAAAAGTACTATTAGAGATACTTCTGTTTCATATAGCATATTTCTTTGATTTTCAGGCTGTATACGCCCAATAGTCAGATCTCTGGGTCAAAGGGTAGGAATAGTTTAAACCAAATGGCCTTAATTTTTTTTTTTTTGCTTTTTGGAGGGGGGAAGTCAGGGCATTTGGGGTTAAGTGACTTGCCCAAGGTCACACGGTTAATAAGTGTTAAGTGTCTGACCTCACGTTTGAACTCAGGTCCTCCTGACTCCAGGGCTGGTACTCTGTTCACTGTGCCACCTAGCCGCCCCCTTAATTTTTCTTAAGTGATCTTAATACCTTATAAGATGATGTCTTAATAAAAACCAAAGTCATTAATTTAGTGACAATGCTCAATAGAATCACCAAAGTACTGTGGCACCATGGTTTTGTAACTTAACAACATTTATTAAGCACCTATCATGTACTACCAACCAGGAATACAAAGACAAAAATTAGTCAGGCCCTGACCTTGAGGTCAGGTTGCAATCACAACCAGGCGTTACAAAATATTCTGTTAATAGTCGAACCCGAGTTATAGTCCCATTAAAAAAAAAAAACTGTTAGTAGGTTAGATGCAGAAATATGGCATTTTGAATACATTTAAGTTTGAATGTGTCCATAGTCATCCTCCCTAATGTGGAATGGCCTAATGAGGCATTAGTAGGAAAGAACTTCTGAAGCAGATTGGAATAGTGATGTGTGGAGTGTGAGGACCCCAAAAATCCCCTACTCAAGAAAAATCAAGTCAGAGGCATCTTGAGGAAGGAACAGGAAGTTTTATTCTCTTCCCCCGCAGGAAGAGGGTGGTCCTCTCCATGGAGAGGATCAAGGAGAGGAGGCATGTTACAAAAGACAGAAAAAGAATTTATACCCTAAGGTGTTCAAGCCCCCTCCCCCTGGCTGTCCCTTCTCCCATTGGCTAGGAGGTGGGCTCTCAGTCTTGGAATGAAATCTAACCCAATGGCAGATAACAAAGAAGCCCACCACTATCTCCTATTGGCACGGAGGTGGGAAGGAAGCCAAGGTATCATCCATGGCCTTATTTGGTAAACTTCAAAGCAAGGAGGGGAAAAGGTCACAAGCATGGGTGGAGGTTAAAAACTCCTGAAAAAGGGCCTAATGCTTTTAAGGGTGTGTTATACAAGGGTGGAGGTCTAAAACTGCTGAAAGGGGCCTAATGCTGATGATAACAAGGGAAGTGGGGGGAAGGGTCCTAGCTTGTGTAAACCCAGGACTCAGGTCTGTCCAGTCTTACAAAAATCTATCTCTGGTTTCCAAATAGTTTCTTCCCTTCTCATTCTGAGGAGTCTTCACAGAGGGTGCAGAGAGTGTACCCCACTCAGTGACTTATGGTAAGTATAACATATATAAATAGCTAGACTGGCACTGGACCAGAAATGGATAAATCCATCTTAAGAGTCAGGGGTTCCATACAAAAACATCTGTACAGCCAAGTTAAAATTGCCATAATTTGGTTTTGAAGAGGAACCCTAACTCCTCAGGTGGTAGGATCAGAGTATAGGATCTCTGCCTCCAAATGTGACGCTTTTATAGAAATGTAGTTACATCCTTTGAACTTCTATTATCTTTGAATTCTAGGAGATCAGAAGTGGGAGGGGTCTTAGAACACAAAATAGTGAATGCTGTAGTGTGAAGACACTTCAGAACATAGGATATTAGAAAGAAGGGGTTTGGAGATCTATCTGGCTCAGCTCCCTCATTTTACAGAAGAGGAATTGAAGTCCAGAGAATGAAAGTAGCTGATCAAAGATTGGTGATGATCACCGAGATGGTGAAAGTACTAAGACTCTGACCCTAGGTCTCTTGAACCCCCTTTCCCCAGTCTTGCATTCTCACTTTTTTTTTTATTACAGATTAATTATTTTTAGTTTTCAATATTCACTTCCCTAAGTTTTAAATTTTCTCCACCTCCCTCTCCAAGATAGTGTGCAATCTGATATAAGCTGCATTCTCATTCTTGAAAAATTAAGTCTATAAATCCTAAACTGATGTGGTCACTAATCAAATCAACCTCTCCCTGTAAGATGAGGTCGATGCTCCCTCCATACCCAAATGCTCTAGAATTGGGTGGTTAAAATCCTATTTTGGTCTAGGATTGTGCCTAAATACACTGTTCTTGTCTCCTCTGAGGTTCCCTGCAGCCAATGCAAATGTCAAGGGTCTTCCTGGAAAAATCCCGTGGTGGATTCACACGACTTAAATTTTCTACTCTGCATTTTCAGTGGTAGAAGCAGGTGCAGAGTTTCTTGGCAGGTTCCACAGGAGTAAGGAGCAGCAAGATCAGTGAGGCTGCTGAATTGTCATTCCAGACATTGACATGGTTGCTTGATTTAGCTGGTAAGGAGAGGAGGATTAAATCTGTTCTGGGGAACACATTCTTATTAGCTGTGGAAACTGTCGGATATATATTTGTAAATTGATGTTGTGTTGGTAACTGCAGCTATAATATTCTTGATGTATTTTGTATTTCTAATAAAGCTTGGGTTTGGGGTTCAGAATTTAAAAGACTCTCTTTAGTAGCAGTTCTGTATTATTATTTAGTTGAACAAACTATTCTTCGAACATATAAATCTGTTAGTTAGTCAAGGAGGCAGAGCAGTTGATCTGAAAGCAGTTGATCTGTGGAGCCAGAAAGTCAGGAGCTGTACTCATAAGAAGGGCAGTAACCTCTCACTACTCTGAGTCTGCCCTATAATAGATAAAAGCAGGGAGAACCCAGGCCTTTTTGGTTGGTATTAGTCAATAACCTTTATTCTGTGGTAGTTGATGTGTGTTTTTGGATGGAAATGGAGCAGAGGAGCCAGAGGAAACCTCCTCTTTGTGTCAGAGCAATGCAGTTTTGATGAGTCCGATTAGGAGCGCGGTTGGGGAGGGTTGGTTTTCTTTCTGTGTCAGTGTTCCTTGGACATGTGCATTGGGTTGTGCTGTAGATTGCCTGATGTCTTAGACCCAGAGGATGTACAAAAGAAGATTAGGCGGTGATGACTATGTTACAAGGTCAGACAGAGATGCAGTCATGATAGCCCCTTGGTGTAATATAATAGAAAGGCTTTTGGACGTAGGGTTAGTTTAGGGTTACAGATAGCCATTTTATACCTGTGCAGTTTTAGGCAGGACACATCACCTCTCAGAGCTTCAATTTCTTGATCTGTAGAGTAAGATTGTTGGATTTAGATGATCCCTGAGGTTCCTTCTAGTCCTAAATCCAATAATCTTTCTGAGCCTGCTTTTATTTTCTTTGGCACCCCTGTGTTGGAATTTAGAGGACTCTGACAATAAGGAAGTAGCTAAAAATTACATTCACATTTAGTGTATTTCTATATTCCTGTTCTTAGCTTCAAACATAAACCTATATACTCTAATTTCCTCTTATGACACTATATTTTGATGAAGATTCCTGAAGTAACTAAAATTTTTTAGGTTAAATTTCAACATGTGTGTCTGGAAAACTTAAAAAACATAATTGACTTCAAACAGGCTGCCTTATTAGCATGAGTAATCTTAAAGTAACATTGCTGAAGTCAGTTAACATTTTACATTGTATATTAACTAGTTTTTTGATGGAGGGCATATTTTGATAATGTACAAAAAACTTTTTGTCAGTCATTTTACCCTTTTAAGGAAATGAATGATTTAGAAGACCAGGATGGGGAGGAGGGGTTCAGTGTTTTGATTTCATCTTTTTCTTGCCAATTACTTGTCCTTAGGAATAGAACCACTTTGCTCAGCTCACCTTTCTTTATGATTACATCTCCTCCTTTTTCTATAACACTGAGTTCTCCCGAGTTGTATTTCTGTCTACTTGAAGAAAAAAAAATCCCACAAAACTTTCATGTTCCTTTAAAAAAAAAACAAGTTGAAGTTGATGGTGGTTTAGACTGACAGATTGGTATGTACCTGATTAAGAGCAACCTGACCCAGAAAAACACTTCAGTGTTAATAAGACATAAAACTGGGCCATTTATCATTTCACACAGCAGGAACCTAAGACTGAAAGAACAGCTTGCTAGGCTATATTGTGAAATTATTATTATTAGTAGTATTACTATTTTGTTTTTGTTGTAGCTCCAGAATAGATAGCTTTGAAACCTTCCTCTTTTCCTCCTATGACAGAAGGCTCTGTGTCACGCCGACCTAGTGCTGAGTTGTGTTGGGCTGAGTGAGGGGCATTAAGTGCTGCTTCTCAGTCCTCGACACAAGACTCCACTAAATCAAATCAAAGGGGAAACCCCGCAGAGAGACAGTCCCTACTGCTTAACATGGGTTTAGCTCTCCAGTGCCAAATTTGAAACCTTTGAGGACATTCTCTGCCTTAACCTGGTCTCACAGATGGTCTGTGAGTGTTCTTGAAGGGCTCAGCTGTCTTGAAGGTATGATGGATTTTACTTTAAGCAGATACTGTCATCCTGCAATATATAAACTATGTGTGAGTTGAGCATGTTCCTCCAATGTTTCAGAGATTCTTAGCATTTACTTATAAGCTCTGTATTTTGATGTATTTTTAACAGTGTTAGTGCATGTTATGAAGCTTTTAGCACAGTTTAGTTGATAAATGACTAGAGTGAAGTCTACTGAATTGAATTAATTTCTCTTGCTGTTATTGTTTTAGTGAAATAAATGACTTAATTATACCGTTAGTTAAGTTGCTGACTGTAATCCTTAGCCTATCTTAAAAAATCAGAAAGCCTCCTGTTTCATTGAGTCTAGTCTGTGAAGTTTTGAAATCACTTTTCCCCCTAAAGTGATAACTTTCTTTACTAACCTTACCATTCAGTTGTTCTTTTGTCATTCAGCTGTGCAGCTCCAAAAAGCCTTATTAAGTACTAATTATGTATTAAGCTTTTGTTGAAAAGGGAATGAACTTAGTCCATTGTTGTTGATTTAGTTTTAAGAGCGTCTAAAAGTATTCATTCTCTAAAATAAAATTTTTTTTAACACACTCTGAACCATATGTCTGAACAATATTCAACATTCAACAGTGGTCACCTGGGGGCTGTAGCATGTAGAGGGAATTGAGTGCCTGTAGAAATCTCAGTTGAGAAAAGAAGTGTCTCAGACACATGTTGAGTCTCAATACAGCCTGTGGAAAAGGGCCTTCTTTTCTCCCTTGAGTACCACCTGTGAAGTTTATGAGATCCTAGAGGAAAATCCAAAAAATCTACATTAGAATGTGTGGTTTCCTGCAGAGGATACTGTCAAAAGAATTTCCAGGATGCAGTTGTAGGGGCTTAATGCATTTATTGCCATATCATATATTTGTTTAGAGCATTTTTTATTACCTTACTAAGTTGATCCAACTCAGATCTTCTCAAGGTGTGGTCTTCACTGTGGTTCAGGGAAACTCAAAAAGTGAATCCTTAAGACCTAGTTCTTGATGTTGAGAGAGGGCTGGGCTTTTCTGTTTTAGTGTTAATCAATGCTAAATAATCGTGAGTGCAGATTTGGGATTTTATTCCTTTGTTGTCTGATTCTTTGGCTTTGACTTTTGCTTGAAGAGTGAAGAAAATGAAGTTACAGGGGCCACTGTTGTGATCTTATGCTTACTGAGGCTGAGACTTGGTGTGGAAACTGAGGGGTGTTTTGGTAAGGCAGACTCTGTGTGTGTGTGTGTGTGTGTGTGTGTGTGTGTGTGTGTTTTTAAAAATTCTTGGTTTAGAATAGATATTGGGTTTAGTTCTTTCCCCTATAAAATATCCTGACAGGATCAGGCCCCAGGGGTGCATGGGAGGGACCCAAAAGATTATCATTTGTTCCAGCATAAGGAAAGGGAAGAACAAAGATTACATTATGTCCAGAATTGAGAGTAAAAGTAAAGTAAACTTAGATATTGGGGTCAGGGGAAAGTGGGTTCCAAATATGGAGAAGTTGTGAAAGCTTTGGCATGAAATGGAGCAATATAGAGAGGAAAGAAATATTTATTTAACAAATATTTCATGAGCTTCTATTTTGCACAAGAAGGGCTTTGTGCTTATTAATATTAAGATAAGAGAAAGAACACAGAGTTAAGACAGGAGGTTGAGGAGGGAAAGGATAAGAGAAAAAAGAGAAAGAAAGGAGAGATAGTGATGAAGAAATCTATGGAGAAATAAAGTGTACATGAAAGACTTAGAGAGTCCAACCAAATGTTAGTTTGGTGTCCTTTATGCTAAAAGTAGAGACATCTCTTCTGAATATCTAACAATTCTTTATTTCTGCATATCAATGAATGAGAATGTAAGAACAGAATAGACCGGTAATTTATATTTTCAGTTCAATTCAATAAACATTTGTTAAATACTTACTACGTGCCAGGCATTTTGCTAAACTATTTAACTTTAGAATCAAGTCAGAGGTACATAGAAATAGAGAGATTCCAACTTAGATCCTCATGTTTTTATCCAGAGAGGAAAAAAGTCTTGGTGGTGGTAGGAAAAATATGCTAGTAATCTTAAGGTATTTGGAGGTTTGGCATATCAAAGAAGGATTAGCCTTGATCTGATTGGTTCCAAAAGGAGAACTAGGTTGAATCAGTAGAAATTATAGGGAGCTGGATCTTGCATCAATATAAAGCAAAAGTTTTTAAAAATAAGAGTTATGTTGCAGTAGAATAAACTTCTTTGGAAGGTAGTGAGTTCCCTGTAACTATTGTTCTTCAAGTTTATGATCATGGTCAGGGATATTATGGAGAGGGTTCATAGTTAAGATAGGAGTTGGAATAAATGGTATTTGAGATTCCATCAGTCACATATACCTCGGTGTAAATTTGAAATTCTTGGGGAGAGGTGGTAATTTGCTTTTTAAACTTTACAAGTGTGAGGTTCTGTCGTTCTGAGGTTCTGCTTCAATATTTTATTCAGTACTAGGTTGTATTATGTGCACCAATGGTACTGGTGCATAAAATCTCTTTGGATAGTGGCTAAGGGAAGGAACCCTAGGCTAACCAACTCTCGAATAATCATTTATCCACTATTTGTCTCACATTTGTACTTTCATATTTGTTATATTTATCATTCGTTATCTGTTATATCCTCTAGTATTTGTTATATATGATCACCACCATTATTCTTCAACCTAGGTCAGTCAGATCTACTTAAGCAAACATTTGTTTCTTTCCCACAGTGCCCCTATTTTGCAGGTGAGTAAAATAACCCTTAAAGAGCTGTGATAACTTGCCTGTGATCATCCTGCTAGTGAATGGTAGAATCCAGGTCTTCTCGTTGTTAACCTAGTTCTTATCTCAAAGAATGACTTTATAAGAGGAGAAATATAAAATTATGTCTTTTTGCTCCCTCTTCCCTCCCACCAATTTTTTTTTTCAGTGCTTATGGAAGGTGATAAACTGATAGCTCTCAAAGGTCATATGAAGAATTATTTGTATTCACATGATATCATTATACTCTGGGGTATATCCTTTCATCAACTTTGTCCTTTGCAGTTCTTTTGATGTAGAATTGAAAACTGAGGAATGTGACTAGGGCTGAGCATTTGGAAACCTCTGCTGTTCAGACTGTTCCTAACCTCTCCTTTATTTAGCCTTTTCCTTTTAGCTTCCTTGCTTGGCACTCCCGGCAAGGCCTTTGAGTGTATTTTAAATATTTCTGGTGTTAATATTATTAGTCATTTGGCCATCAATGTGAATTCAAACCCAGAAGGTGGGTTATTTGCTTTTTAAACCTGATCTCTAATTGTGGAATGAAACGTTTTATCCCTTGTTTGTGAAATTTCAGTGTTCAGCAGTATGGGAGAAGTTATGGAGAGGGGGCAGTCCTTAAAATTGATTTATTCTAGAAACATTGATGAGTGGACTTACAGTGTGCAAAAGCCCAGGGCTTTAGTCTATGGGAAATGCAAGGAAGAATAAGAAACATGCCAGGTTTTCAAGGCATTTACATGATATAAATATAAGTACAGGAATTGGACCTATAATTTCATTGGTATAGGGAACTCTCAGGTGAAAAAAACTGTCTCTACTAATGCAAGTTGTCACACTTGCTGCAACTTCTAGTCTTAGAGATTTGCTTAGAGCAGGGGTGGGGAACTTGAAGCCTTGAGGTCACATGTGGCCCTCTAGATCCTCAAGTGTAGCCCTTTGACCGAATCCAAACTTCACAGAACAAATCCTAGGGTTCTATGAAGTTTGGATTCGGTCAAATGGCTACACTTGAGGATCTAGAGGGCCACATATGGCCTCAAAGCTGTAGGTCTCCCACCCTTGGCTTAGAGGGTTACATAGGTCAGAAGAGGGCTCTGAACCCAAAGTTCAAGTTTTCAAGGACAGTGCTCATGTTGCCTTTCATAATAAAGATAAGAGTGTAAGACGCTTCCATTCAAGAGTACCAGGGAAACTAGTTTGCCTTTAAAACCAAGCCAAACCAAACCAATCCAAAAACCAAACCCCAAACAACCAGAAAGTTTAATGTGATTTACTTTCAAAATAATAGATCAAATGTTGAGAGAAGATTGTAGTAGCAAACAGAATACAATAGAACTGAGAGTTTAACTGTGGTGTTGCTTCTGACTACCTTGTAAGAAATAAAGTTTGATGAGAATAATTATTTTGATTTAACTCAGAAGTCTCGCTTATTACCATCTTCATAATCATAGAGTCATGAGACAAGAAGGGACCTCAGGGATCATCTCCATGGTTTATGCTTATCCTAATCTTTTAAATATCTTCACAGAGAAATAAGGAGGTTTGGTGGTTGGTGCACAGCAGGCATTAATAAATAGCTTCGTTGGGGCAGCACAGTATTTCATTTAAATAAAGTCTGCAAAAAAAATGCACTACAGTTTTGCATGGGACAGATGACTGTCGTGAACTACTTGCTGGTCTGGGATGGGAATGAATGGATAAGATTTATTATATAATGTACCTGAGGTCAAGGGATCAGCAAAATATATTTAAACAGAGCATTTATTAAGCACTTAATATATGCCAGGGGATGAGAATATAAGCAAAAAGAAAGAAAAGCTTTGCCGTGACAGAAGTAATCTAAGTTAGAAAAGCAAAAACCCTCAGCAGCTCCTCAGGGTTCATATCCTGTTCTGCACCAGCATCACAGGACTCTTTCAGCCCTGGACCACTCTGGGAACTTACTGAAGGCTGTTGACTGATGGAACTCCTGTCTTTGCTTTGCTGTGCCCAGTTTCAAGAGTGATAAAAAGCAAAGTGAAAGGAAGTAAAAAAAGAACACAGTGAAAGGTGATATACTAAATTTGGATTGGAAAGACAGTCTTTAAGTTTCTGGCAAAGTTTCTGTGAGCCTTCTTAAAACTACATGGGTTTTCTGCCCGTTGAATCAATCTTCAGACATTTTTCTCTCTTCTTTTTTTGAGGGTCTCTTAATGAGAGGCTGAGATCAGGGAGCCAGTAGGATTAATTAGGGTACAGTTTTCTTCTGATTTATTCTTAAAAGGAATTATACAGTTATTCCACTGGAGAATGACATTTGTCATAATTCCTGAAATTTTAGAAGTGTATCCAAGAAAGCCAATCTGGAAATGACTGGCTTTTGATTTGATTGTTTTGCCTATCTCATTCACCAGTAAATGCCCTGTTGATTTCAGAATGCTTTGGGGAGAGCTGTTCTGCCTCTCAATAAATGGTAGGTTGTTTTCTGAGTACTATGGTTATCCTTGGATATTTACAGATGTTGAAATAGTTAGCAAAAAAATTGATGTAGTTTTTCTTATTCTTTTTTATTTCTTCTAGTTGTAGAGACTTTCTTTTTTCTTATGTTTTTATTGAAGCCTTTTGTTTTTTTTAATCACCACAATTTCCCCTTCTATTTTTTTCTTCCACATTTCAAGAGAGCCATCCTATGTAACAATATTTTTAAAGACCAAGAGAGAAAGAAGTCACTACAACTGACCAATATGTTGAAAAAGTCTGAAAGTATGTGCAATGTATAACACTTGTAGACTTTCCACCTCTCTAAAGAGATGGGGGAATGTGCCTTATTTTAAAAATTTATTTATTTTTAGTTTTCAGCATTTATTTCCACAAGATTTTGAGTTACAAATTTTCTCCCTATCTCTCCCCTACCCTGCACTCCAAGATGGCAAGCAGACTGAATACCTCTTCCCGAATCTGCCCTCTCTTATATCCCCTCATTCCCCTTTAACTTCTTCTAGGGCAAGATGGATTTCTGTCCTCCATTACCTGTATATCTTATTTCCTGGTTGCAGGTTAAAACAATTAACATTTGCTTATTTTCAACACCACTGAACAAGTTACTTATGGCTGTTCCCTTTTAAATCAGATAGTTTTAAACTAATAAGGATAACAGCTGACATTTACATAGTATTTTGAAGTTTAGAGATTTTATTGCATTCCTTTACAATTAAGTTAAATATTTCTTAAGTCCCAACTATATGCATGACACTTTGCTAGGTACTAGGGCTACCATATATGTGTGTGTGTATTTATTTGTCTGTATGTATATATGTGCATATATAAATGTATGTGTATATATGCATATACACATATGTATACACATACCCTGTAGTCATAGAATCATAGGTTTAGAGCTAGAAGGAGTATTAGAGACCAACCTTCTCATTTTTTATCTTCTCCCCTCCTCTACCCATTAAGAAAGCAAGAGAGAAAAACCCATTACAAATATGTATAGTTATGTAACATAAATTATCACATCAACTTTTTTCCAAAAAAAAAAAAAAAGAAAGAAAGAAAAGGAAATAGGCTTCAATCTACATCCTTTATGCTAAAAGTAGAGACAGCTCTGTGTCTGGAAGCAGATAGCATTTTCATCATGAGTCCTTTGGAATTGTGGTTGTTGGTCCTTGCATTGGTCAGGGTTTTTTTTTTTAAACTTTTTTTTGGGAGGGGGAAGGCAGGGCCGTTGGGGTTAAGTGACTTGCCCAAGGTCACATAGCTAGTAAGTGTTATGTTAAGTGTCTGAGGCCGGATTTGAACTTAGGTCCTCCTGATTTCAGGCTGGTGCTCTATTCGCTGTGCCACCTAGCCACCCCTGTCAGGGTTCTTAAGTCTTTCAGAGTTGTCTGCTAAAACAGAAGAGGGACCTGAAGTGAAATAAAGATATTATTCTCACTTTATAGATGAGGAAACAGACTCAGAAATCTAGGGACTTGCTGCATCCATGTTTGTCACCTAGTTTTTGTTAACTCTCCTCCTTGATTCAAATAATTTGCTGATTTGCTAAAGATCCCCTCTATGCCTTTATCCTCATAGTTGATAAGAATTTTAAACTCACAAAGTTCAGGACTCTTTACTAGACACTTGTTTTTAGGTTGACATCAGCCATTAATTAGCCTTTGAGTAGAGTTGCTTAGCAGCTCCAAATTTATCCAGGTTTACTAAGGAACAAATGCTTTTGAGACTCTTTGTGACCATGAAGTACTATATAGGATTGAAATGTTTTTATTTTTTCATTATCTGTCCATCTATATTTGTCTGTCTGTCCATATGTCTGTTTATCCACCTCTGTCTCTCTCTTTGGATCTAAGTTCCTCTCTAAAGTAGGGAGAGTTACATTAGGTGATCTCTAAAGCCCCTTTCAATATTAATATACTTAGTCCATTGATCTATAGGTTGTAAGCCTTCTAGACTAATACAGAGTGAGATCTATTTTGAAAGAAAACACTTGGTACCAAGTGTTACTTCCTATGTATGAGTCTAAGAGCTGCTTTTTGTCTACCACATTTTCCCACTGATACTGAGTATTAGAACTGAAGGCAATCTTAGAAACAAACCAATCAAACCCCATATTTCCTGCCACTATCCCCTTCTGCCTATTTTATAGATGAAGAGACTGAAGCCTAGAGAGGGGAAGTGACTTACCCAGGTTTACATAGCTAGTTATCTTGTGTGATAGGAGATTTGAAGCCTAGTTAGTATGAAAATTGGCATTTTGGCTAAACCTTAGGTCATTTCTAGTTAAGGACATGCTAAACTATTGTATGTGCCAATTCGGGGGCTTGTTTATGTGGGCTTTGATTTTGCCTGATTCTATTCAAGAGTCCTTGTCTTAATTTGTCTTACACTATTCAAACAGGTAACTGCTATTGAACCTGGTCCAGAGAATCATCAGATGCATGGCTTGAATGCCATGAATATACCAAGACTGGAGTAGGGAATGATCTCAAACATAGGCAAATGTGACATTTGGAGAGACACACGTACCTCTTGTTCTCTTAGTTGGCTTTCTAAGAGGATCTTTTAACCAACAGAGCACAATAGTTAAACATTCAGTGGCCCTAGATTACTGTAGCTAAAGTGCTCTTTGGGACCACCAGCATCCTACTTGACTGTACTTTTGCACCGTTTGTGTGTAGTTTCAGTACTGCTTGGGTAGCATAGACTAGCCTTGTGGCCCTGTGACACATGCCAACCAACTGGGCATTTTGGATTGAAGCTTTAAGCCTGGGCTGATGGTCTGCAGTCTGGATTCCCTGCTCCAGCTTTGGTATTTATTATTCTGTCCTCTGCTTTGTTACATCTTCGTCTTGGTTGTCTTTCTATCCATTTTGTGCTGAAGGGTATTTCTGTCACTTGTGGGAGTAAAAGTCTGAACAGGCCCTGGGGCCCTTTCTAATGCCGATTTGTGGTTCATACTAGTGGTGTGACCTATTGTTGCTTCATAGGATCACAGAATCTCAGAATTGATTGGCTCTAGTTCAGCCCCTTCCTGAACAAGAATACTGGCTCTATAATGCCTTCAATAAGTCAACAAGGGGAGGGGGTGGAGCCAAGATGGCAGCATAGCAGCAGCAACATATCGCAGCTCTCACATAGCCACCCCAAAATACCCTTAAAATAGGACTCTAAACCAATCCTAGAACTCCAAAACGCACACAAAGATACTTCCCACTAAAGTCA